>JAYESA010000019.1:122594554-123194554 GCA_036927795.1 Iris macrosiphon
TATAGGTATATACACACAAATATATATACATACAACACATATCTATAAATATATATATAGAGAGAGACACACATACATATAAATATATATATATAGAGACACATATACACCTATATACAAAACACAACACAACACACCACAACGCCCACCAACGCGCGCCCAACGACCCCGACATGCACAAACACCTATAAATATATAAAATATAACCCAAGAATTCTAGTACATACTCCCCGAAGCTAACCTAATGCGCACACAAGCCCGAAACTAGAAAACCAATTCGAAATGGCTGTTCGGTCATTTCGACGAACATGCGATGAGCGATTCGGAAAACCTCCTGAAATGCACACCAAACCAACTCGGAATCGGCCCAAAATTTACCCATGGGTTCTAAACGATATCTAGATCTTAGAAAAATGCTAACCCATCGATTCTAGTCCTGTGGCAAAAATACGCACATACTTAGAACCGGCGACGACGAAAACCCCAAAAATGCCCGAAACGCCCGTTTCTCCGCGACACAACTTCCCGTGTCTGAACGGAGATACGCACTCACCCTCAAGACACCCGACAACGTCTACCTAGGTCCGTCTAACCTAGGGCATCACCCAAAATTGGGCCAATTTCGGATTCCACCCGAAATTGACACAAAACCTAGTGTTAAAGTCTCCAAACACTACCAAACTAGTTCCAACTTTCTCCCACGGGTATCCCTACGGTCTAGAAAGGTTCTAAACTACTAATTACACTATATAAAAGTAATTATAAGGGAGAAAATTAGGGTTTATCTCTTAGGAGTTGGAATCCCAAGCCAAAGTCTCCAAAAAGCTCCAAATCCACCACAATAAGCTTCCAAGCTCCCAATCCAAGCTCCAACACCAAATCTAAGCTCTACCCACCTAGGTTAGGGAAAAATATAGGGTTAGGGTTCACATAAGTAGAAGAAATGGAAGGAGGAAGGAAAGAAAATGGAGAAAACTTACTTGCTTGAGTTTGGAAGAAGGAAAGAAGAAGAAAGAAGGAGTTGAGAAGAAGAAAAAGTAAAGAAGAAGAGAAATGGAGGGCTGGGTCTGCTGGTGTGCGGGAATGGGGCTGGGAATAGGCCGGCCACACCAAAATAAAGGGTTCCCTAATGTCCAAAATACCCAAAATGCCCTTTCCTAATTTGGTTTTGGGTTTCGGGTTCCAAAAGCACTCCAACTAACTCCAAATCTCTGCAACTAACCCACTAAAAATATAATAAATATTCTAAATCCAAAAATAAGTCTCACAAGGGTGTGGGTTGGGTCGGACATGGGTCCACTAGGGTCTTACATGGGTCCAGGCTAGCCAAAACCCTAAAACAATCAATAAAAATATAATACAATCACTAATTAAATATAAATATAATTAATTATAAATCATACACAATTAACTAAATTAAAATAAAAAAAATACCCAGCTCTGGAAATGGGGTAGTGACATACGCCAACCTTTCCTACGCGAGGGACAGCTACCTACGTAGCTTGTATGCCGTGATCTTTGCAGCAGTTATACGCATTATCTCATGATGGGACACGCGTCACACGCAGATTCAGAAGATCATTTATATGTGGGTGGCAGTTATTGTAACCGCCGCGTAAAAGGTGCCACTCTCTATACTATTCGGCTTCTACGCCGACTGGACGGTTATTGTCACCAAACCCTATAAATAGAGACCTCTATTGACAGAGGTCCGAGGTCGAAAAAAGGTCGAAGAATCGTGGTTGAAGGGTCGGAAATTGATTTTTGAGAGAGAAGAATCCAGAGCACAGACAGAGAGTAGAGATCAACAATTTTGGCATCGAGCATCCACTCCCCTTTGTAATCTTTGAAGCTTCTCTGTCTTCTACAGCACTTCTTCATCATCGTGTGGTCCAAGGGACAAAGTGATCGACCGCAGATCAAACTCCTATAGCAATATTTACCCAGATTAAATTTTGTACTTGACATCCTCGTATAGGATTATTTGTACTTCTTGTTTGTAAACCAAAGAGAGGGTTTCGTATAAACCCTGTTTTATTTCTTTCGTTTATTATCAAACACAAGATGGCAACTCTGCTGGGAACTACTTTCTCATCTGATAAGAAGGCAATTGCTCAACATGATGCAGTATCAGTAGGATCAATGAAGAAGACCATGGTCGTCCAATTCGACCAGTCAGCCTACGAAAATATGCTTCGAGCAGAGGGTAGCTCTCACTCCCTCTCCGTCGAAGACAACAGAAAACTGCATAAGGTGTGGATGCCCCGGACATCCCCTACCATTCCAGCCGACTCTCCGGTTTCTCCGACCAACAAGGTTGTAGCTTCGCAACATGCGTGCTCCGCGTGTAAAACTCTGTCTCCCGTCTGTGACATGGTAGACAAAACTTCTGGCAACGCCTCAGCGCTAGTCCAGAAGTCTACTTCATGCTCTGCGCGTAAAACTTTGTCTTCCGTCTGTGATATGGCAGACAAAGCTTCTGGTTATGTCTCAGTGCTAATCCAGAAGTCTGTTGGGCGCTCCGTGTGTAAAACTCTGTCTCCCGTCTGTGACGTGGTAGACAAAACTTCTGGCAACGCCTCAGCACTAGTCCAGAAGTCTACTTCGCGCTCTACGCGTAAAACTTTGTCTCCCGTCTGTGACGTGGCAGACAAAGCTTTTGGTTATGCCTCAGTACAAATCCAGAAGTCTGCTTCGTGCTCTGCGCGTAAAACTCTGTCTCCCGTCTGTGACGTGGCAGACAAACTTTTTGATAATGCCTCAGCGCCAAATCAGAAATTCCAAACACGCTTTGCGCGTAAAAATGCGTCTTCCCTCCTTGGAAAAGCAGATGGTCCCTGCAATCTACGCAAGGGAAAACAAGTGGCAGAATTCTCAACTTCTCGGCCTTAACGCCAGCAAGAGAAGAATCTGCCCTCTCTCCAGATTACGCGAGAAGCTGATGGCCAATTGAGGGCTTCCTCAGTTTTACGCCAGCCTGAGCAGAGCTCCAAGTTATGCCAGGTTAAGCCCCTCAGCGTAAAGAAGGCCTAGTTTGCGGAAAGGCACACTCATCGGGGATCATCTGCTACTCATATGGCTAACCTGCTGTATACGGGTGGCAGGGGAAAAGTTATGGTTCCCAACATCCGCATGCCAACTGATGTAAACATGAGGAATAAGCCTTCTTCTTCTTCTGTTAATCCTCCTGACTTGCATGAATTTCTCATCCAGAAGCGCAAAGATAGAGGATCTTCCAACATGTCTATTATGCCTCCTTGGGAGCACTGTTGTAATAGTCATAAAATTATGGTTAATTATTGATGTTCTGAAGCAAAATGGTCAGTTTTTGACCGGTTGAACTACTCTTTGTCTTGCCAGGGAGGAGAGCCTACATATACATCAGTGAACATGGCTTCACACGTACCCGAGGAAGGTCGAATTCAAGACGTCATCCCTCTAGAACTCCAAGCCAAAGGAGATTCAACAAACTCCTTAAGAACACTGGAGATGGGGTGTTCCAAAACACCCGTTCGAGGTTGCGACAACTGGCTTCATACTCTTCTGATTCCGATACTGGGGGTCGCCAGTTTCCCGAATCAGATGCTGAAAGTATAGAGTCAACTTCTACAGAGACCTATACTAACCCTTCAATGACACCCAGGGAAATAGGATTCTATGCCATTGGAGATGAACGCGAAAAGGCTTCTCCATCAGGAAGTACTGAGCAACGCATCGCTGTGCTGAAGACATCTCTGAAAGAGATGCAGTCGATGATGGAGAATATGTACCAGATGATGCTGACTCAACACACAGCTGCTATAGCTCAAGCATCGGTCCCTCCGACTCAAATACGTGTGGGGATGGATTTTTCACCATCCAACGCGAACCAGGAGCCCGCTCTAGATTAAGAGTCAGCAGCTCCCCCACTTCCTAACTCGGAGAATGTATTACCTTCTGTTGGAGTTACAATACGACCGATCTCTCACCATTCCGTGGTCCCTCTACCGGCTGAAGATCCGATGCAGGCAGTGCAGAATTTGAAAGCCCAATTTGATGTCTTGAAGCATAAAGACCAGCTCAAGAAATTAGAAATCAACCAGCCTTACCCTGCTATCTGGAATGAGGTCCCTTTTCCTCCTAAATACAAACCACAGACTATGGCTTTGTTTGAGGGAAAGACATCACCGAGCCAGTACATGAACTATTTCAGTATAATGACGGTGTTATTGCAAGGGAATGACGCCCTTCTCACTCGAGTGTTCAAAGGCTGTCTCTCGGGAGTGGCTTATCAGTGGTACCGTAGTCTTGCGGACAACTGCATTACTTCCTTTGAAGATTTCAAGACTTTGTTCTTCGTACGATTCTACGAAGGAGGGATGGACATGTCTATATCCTCTCTCATCGAAGTAAAGCAGAAGGAAAAAGAGAACGTTCGAACTTTCATCGAACGTTTTCGTCAAGCCACTTTGCAAATGCCTCCCGAAGTTCCAAACTCAGCATTGGTGGACATTTGCAGGGAGAACCTTCTTCCGGTGATCTTGGTGTTCATAGGACCATATTAGTTCCATGATTGGCCCTCGTTCATCATCTCAGCGGTAGCCGCTGAAGACAACAGTCGGAAGGCGCGTGATAATGGAATTATGATATCTGCCTCTGATAGAGGCAAGAGGTCATCCTCCAACAGCGACCATCCTCGTGGTTCCAAAGGAAAAGAAGCTCTGGCGATCAATACGTCCAGGCAAAAGACTACGGCAACCACACAGATGAAACCTAGGACTTCCAGGACCATCGAAGTGTACTCTTTTGACGACGACGATATTCCTAGCATATTTGAGTGTCTAGTCAAAAGCGGCAAGATTACCCTCCCTGAGGTAAAGCGGCCTAACGAAGTCGGCAGTACCAATAACCCCAAGTACTATATTTTCTATAGGTATATACATCACCCCACAAAGGCGTATTATCTACTGAAGAGGAAAATCCAGGAGTTGATCGATGCTAAGGCTATCACTCTGCATAACAGCGAGAAGATGGTCACCGCCAACATAATCTCTCTTCAATTTGGCGATTTGCCTCCACAAGAAGTTTCGGATGGTGTTGTACCTATTTCTCGGATAACGATGAACATCGTTAATCTCCCTCCAGCCAGGGGTCAAAATCATGACCTGGTACCCCTAACTACCCAGCGGGGCGAGATTATGTGGGTTCATCTAGATCTGGTGTCAGAGATCGAGGAAGAGACCCAAGCTGCTAAGGCTAAGTCTAAGAAGAACTCGAAGCGTAAACCATGTCATATGGTTGCGGTATCCTCGATATCAGAAGAAGAGGTTTTGGCTACTGGAACCCGTTCAGGGAAAGCCTACCTAAAGGACTATGGAGCAAGTCAGGAAGATGCATCGGCAGACGCTTCAGCTGCCAAGCCTTCAGAACCAGAACCCGTCATACCAGAGGCCGGTCCTTCGAGACCAACTTCGGCGAACAAGGAAAAGCAAAAAGAAGTGCGCTTTGATAAACCTTTGAAGAACATTCAAAACAAAGGTTTGGAGAAGCCATAAAACTTCAACATCCTGGCCCAGTTGGCTAACACATCAACCAGGTTGTCCATTTTTAAACTACTCAGGCTCTCTAAAGACACTCGTCAAGCCCTGAGTGAAGCATTAATGCAGGCGGATGCATACTTAACCCAGCTCAAGTCCCCTAATAAAGAACCTATGGCATGTCCTCAATGCCACAGTATGATGGAGGTGGTCCCAAATATCACTTTCACTCAAGATGATATGCTGTTAAAACATAACAGGCATGACAGACCCCTCTATTACACCGGATACGTCGGTTCCATGGAGGTCGACCGGATCACATAGATCTGGGATCATCGATCAACATCATTCCTCATAGTCTGCTCAGACCGCTGAGGATTCCTACCAGCGAATTGGCTTACACCATCTTGGGCTTCAACGCAAGGAAAAGTAAACCGTTGGGAAAGATTCGTCTGAGGATCCAGATTGGGGACCTTAGGTCAGTGGCTACATGCTATGTCATTGATTCAAAGGTATCCTACAATATTCTGCTGGGCAGACCATGGATCCATGATCATAACATCGTTCCTTTGACTCTGCATCAATGCTTCAAATATGTAGAAGTCTGAGGAACAGTCCAAATGGAGTTTGCTGACCTGAACCCGTTTAAAGGAGTAGAATCCTACTACTCCGATGCCATGTTGTACACTCAAGACTACATGGAGGAGGTGTCAGGCGAGACAGAGGAGGAATTCCACCAGGAGCCAGAAGAACCCTCTGCCAAGCAACCTCTGTCAATCAAGGTGAAAGGGCGAACTACTCGTCTGAAAGTCATGGAACCCATGGCTATCCACCTGAACAAAACCAGGTCAGGAAAAGGAGGTGATCCTCTAGTGATCACTTTGAACCAGAATCCTCCACCTTTGGTCATCAACCTCCGGTGCAACAAGCAGTCGGCTGATGTAAATATAACCAGGAACGTGGTTTCTGACGATAATAAAGATCCTCTTTTCCAGTACATTGACGCTCAAATTCCAAATCAGGAATCCTCTCCCCATGACGATATAAAACCTATAGCACTAAAATTCTTGGAAGCTATAGATTCCTATCATTCGTATGTATAGGAAGTAGCATCATCATCTAATATCACCACGACATATGGGCCACATGATGATTCTATCTTTATTATCCCATCTACTCGCAGCAGTCAGCGTCCAATAGTCTTCGGTCGCACGCGCAATAAATCGACTGTACAAGAGAATTCTCCTGATGATGATGTTGGTAAAATACAGGTTTACAGATATAGCCTGTAAGCTTTGAAGATTATGCAAAGTATGGATTATGACTTAAAGCTGGAACCAGGCCTCAACTACGGGAAAGGCAGGCGAATGTCGTTGCTTGGTGATCCCTACTGCCAACGAACTCATTTTGGGTTAGGATATACCACCTCCCTTGCAACTTCTGAGTCAAACGAGGATATCTCTTCTTCTTCTCAATATGGATCATCGTCCTCCGGCTCATATGATGATCTCGAACGAGCATTACCAGTAAATACGGTATTGGCAGATTCCCTCGAAGCAGACGAACAAGAATCTGAACTTTTTGAGAATGACTCTTGGGCTCAGCAAATGGATACACAGTGGGAACTCAGGTTCGAGCAGAGAGAACCTTCTACTGAAGATAAAGTTATCCAAATTGACGTTGGGGATAAACTTTCGCCAAAGTCGATATTTATCAGTAACAATCTTTCCGAAGAAGAAAGGGAAGAAATAATCCAACCGATAAAAGAATATATCGATGTCTTTGCGTGGAATTATGAGGATATGCCAAGTCTTGATCTAAAAGTGGCTACTCATAAGCTCAATATATTGCCCAATTCGAAGCCTGTGAAGCAACATCAGCGCCGGTTTCGTCCAGATATGATGGACGCCATCGAAGCTGAAATCAAGAAGTTGATAGCCTGTGGCTTCATCCGGGAAGAACAATATCCTGACTGGGTCGCCAATGTTGTCCCAGTCATGAAGAAAAATGGAAAAGTACGTGTCTGTATCGACTACCGAGATCTGAATGCAGCCTGCCCCAAGGATGAGTTTCCTCTTCCCATTACAGACGTCATGATCGATAATACATACGATTTTGAACGCATATCTCTCATGGACGGATTTTCGGGATACAACCAAATCAAGATGCATCTTGAAGACGAGAAGCATACTGCCTTCCGGACACCATTGGGGGTATATTGCTACACGATCATGTCCTTCGGACTGAAGAATGCCGGGGCTACATACCAATGAGCTATGAGTAACATATTCCACGGGCATTTACGCAAAACTGTGGAATGTTACGTAGATGATATAGCTGTCAAAAGTTGCGTCAAGGATAATCACATCCAAGACTTGAGGACAGTGTTTGAGTTGATGTGCCAATATTAACTCAAAATAAATCCTACAAAGTGCTTTCTTGGTGTATCCAGTGGCAAATTCCTGGGATTTGTCATTACCGTTAAAGGCATTCAGGTGGACCCGGATAAAGTGAAGGCCATCTTAGAAATGCGACCAACCCATAATCTGAGGGAACTCAGGGGATTTCAAGGTCGTCTGGCTTATATCCGGAGATTCATATCCAACCTCTCTGGGAGATGTCAGCCTTTTCTCGTCTCATGAAGAAGGGTGTATCCTTCATATGGGATGAAGCCTGTCAGCAAGCGTTTAATGATATCAAACGCTACCTCACTAATCCTCCAGTTCTGGTGTCTCCCGTTATAGAAAGACCATTTTTGCTGTATGTTCGAGCAATGGATCATTCTCTGTGAGCTCTCTTCGCACAGAAGAACGATGAGGGTCATGAACAGGCTATCTACTACTTAAGCAGGATGATGGTCGGAGCTGAACACCGGTACAGTCCAGTGGAAAAAGAATGGTTGGCCCTGATATTCGCCATTCAGAAAATGCGATACTATGTGACAGGCCAGACTATTCATATCATCTCCAGAATCAATCCTCTTCGGTTATTGATGAACAAGCCAAGTTTTTTTATTTCTCGACTCGCTACTTGGGCGATGTTATTAACACCGTATGATAGGGTGTACGTCTCTCAGAAGTCCATCAAAGGCCAAGCCTTGGCTGATTTTCTAGCTGCTTATCCAATTTCGGAAACCTCCAAACTATACGAGGATATTCCCGACGAAGTTGCATAATGTAATTCTGCAATGGAAAGTGATACATGGCAACTATTCTTCGATGGTGCCTCCAGGACCGGTCCCAGGAGAAACGTGGTTTCAGGAGTAAAAATTGTCCTGGTCACTCCCGATAAACTCGTCATCTATCGAGCATATTCTCTTAGCGAGCCCTGCTCTAATAATGTGGCAGAGTATAATGCTCTACTAATCGGACTCCAAGTCGCTAAAGAATTGGACGTCGAATATCTTGAAGCTTTCGATGATTCTTTGCTGATCGTCAATCAAGTTAGAGGAATATATGAAGTCCGTAACCCAGACCTCATTTCTTATCACCAAGCAACGGTCGAGATAGCCATAACGTTCAAAGGGTTCTTCCTAGAGCATGTACCTCAATCTCAGAATCTGGAAGCTGATGCCCTGGCCAGTCTAGCTGCAGATTTAGCTACCCCTATAGAATTCGGTGATCCTTCTTAACAGAGATTTATTGTATGAAAAACAACTTTCACATAGAATGCAACTATGCTGTGAACACAGATCCTCCCAAGAGAGACTGGATAAGCCCCTTTATAGATTTTGTGGCATATAGAATCTTACCAGAGGATCCTAAGGAAGTAGTATCCATCAAAAGATGATCATTACGCTTCTATTTTGATGCGTCTTCACAATGTCTATATCGCCGAACCTACGATGGATTGCTATTACGATGTCTCTCCGATGATGAGGCACAGCGTATTATCCGTGAAGCTCACGATGGCGTATGTGGAGCACATTAACCCAGTCCTAAGCTACAGGATCGCATCAGGAGGATGGGCTATTTATGGCCTACTATGATCACAAATACAATAAAATATGCAAGACAATGCAAAGCCTGCCAGGTTTATGCAGATTTTATACATCAACCTTCTGAACATTTACATCCTACGATTGGATCCTGGCCTTTCGAAGCATGTGGTATGGATATCATTGGTCCTATTCACCCGTCTTCTTCCAGAGGTCATCGGTTCATACTGGCCATCACTAATTATTTCTCCAAATGGGCAGAGGTGATCCCTCTTGCTGAGGTGAAGACATCTAACGTAATCAGCTTCATCAAGCATTATGTCATTTATCGCTTCAGGATACCCCGAAGGATAATACATGACAATGGGCCTAAATTCATCAGCCAAGCATTTCATCGATTTTGTGATAAAAATCGGATACAAAATATGGTCTCT
The DNA here is from genome assembly GCA_036927795.1 of Iris macrosiphon. NCBI lineage: Eukaryota > Viridiplantae > Streptophyta > Magnoliopsida > Asparagales > Iridaceae > Iris > Iris macrosiphon. The sequence goes on from JAYESA010000019.1 coordinate 122,604,442, forward strand.
ACGGCATACAATCCTGCTGCTAATGGTTTGGCGGAAGCTTTCAACAAAACCATTATCAAACTCCTGAAAAAGTTTATCTCTTCGAACAAAAAAGATTAGAACGAGAAGCTAGAAGAATGTCTCTGGGCATACCGCACAACGGTACGAGCACCGACAGGTTGTACCCCATTCTCATTGGTTTACAGGAGCGAAGCAGTTCTCCCCATCGAAACCCAAATTCTGTCACTCAGAATAGCAGTGGCTAATGAGTTGACACAGGAAAAGAATGACCTATTAAGGCTTCAAGAGCTAGAAGGATTAGACGAGAAACGCCTTCAAGCCAAATAACGTATCGCGTTCTACCAGGCACGCATTTCCAGAGCTTTTAATCAAAAAGTGAAGGAAAGAGTGTTCAAAATTGGTGAGCTAGTTTTAGCTGTGAAAAGGCCAATGATCATTACTCACAAGAGTAAGGGTAAATTCCAACCCAAATGGGGAGGCCCTTATGTGATCGAGACGACGTTCTCAAATGGTGCTTACAGATTAGCCAAGCCTAATGGAGACTTGTTGATGACTCCTATCAACGACAAATTCCTGAAGAGGTACTACGCCTAACCTCCTTTGCTCAAACGGAGTATGGTGAAGATCTCATTCTGATAACACTACGTCCAAAACAAAACTAGTTGGATCATATTCTATCATGTCTATATAACCTCTGAATAGATATGTCTAAACTAATTTGGAATATCAAAACCTATCACGTCCATATTACCTCTGATAATGTTTTGTATACAAATTTAGTTGGATCATATTCTATCATGTCCATATAACCTCTGAATAGACATGTCCAGCTGAAGCTTACCGAAGGGATATCACGTCCATATTACCTCTGATATCACTTTCACTCTACCTTATCGTTTATATTCCAAAATAATAGGTCCACCAAAGTCAGATAAAATTTCTTTATTATCTCCCGGAGGAGCAAAATTACATATAAAGGCAAAAAAGGTACATCATTTGGGAGGAGCAGTCAAATCACGGATCTACTGCGCCAGTACTGCCATCTTCTCATTCCTGGAGCTCAGAACGGTAGCACGAGCCTGCTCCAACCTTGCCTCCTCATTGTTCAAGGCAGACATTTTAGACCAATGACGTACATAATTTGTGTGGATGATACCCACACGTGTCAGTTTTGCTGAGACGCTTTCCTTCGGTCATTCAACACATCTCGAGTTGCCGACAAAGAGAGAGCCTTCTCCTTGGCCTTAGCGAGTTCATCTTCCACTTTGTGGACCCTCGCTGCCTCTTCCTCATATTCGGCCTCATACTTGGCTAGCTGGGGAATGACATACCCCAATGCAGTATGCTCTTCATTCATCTCTTTCTGCAGAGCCTCGATGGACTTGCTCAGAGTTTTCATCTCCCCAACAAGCCTCGCAGTCAGATAGTCATATTCAGCCTGAACTAGGTCATCAATGCTGCCCTGGGATAGTTGCAAATAATTATTAATGGGTTGTTCCAAACCATTAACTATCTGCTCCAGTGTATCAGCTCTCCCAGCGTCGTTGAAATCTTTGATCGATGCTATCACAAACTGGGAGGACCTCCTCAAAGCCTCGAAACCTAGATTCTTCTCCAGCACCATTGATATCAGCGTTTTCAAAGTGGTGTAGAAGATACTAGTATACTGCTCAATCAGCATGGCAAAATCAGATTGGGTACTGGGAGTGGCTGCAATATCGGCGAATCCCCTTCCAGGAACGACTTCAGAAGGTGTCATCACAGTAGTCACTTCAGTAGAGGGCACGACAAAGGTAGAGGCACCAACAATGGCTGAAGTCGCTGGCGTACTCAAAGGAGGCATAGTCGTAATGACAGGCTCATCCTCCTCTCGAGATATCAAAACTGTTTCGGGCGAGCCTGCACCCGAAAATGTTTTTTCTTCAAAGTCGGGCACCTCCATGTCATCGGCAGGAGCTGCAACAGAGCCAAAAGTTGTATCGATGCTGCCCTCCCCGTAGATGTCTTCCACTGAAAAGAAAAAAGAAAGTTAATATCAACATGATGTTAATTTTTTAAAAAGAGACATAAAGACGATATTTACCCATGGCTGATGGTATATATGTCGCTTCGATAGCCAGTACAGCTAAATTATTTCTTAATGATGCTAAGCGAGCTGTCATACCTGGAGAAGGGGGTATGCCAACTGACACTGGCAGGTATTCCTCCAGGTTTTTACCAAGATCCACTCGAGGATCATCGGGTAGAATCTCGCTGGATATACTTACCGACGCAGCAGGGGTTACTCCCATTACTGGTCTGGATAAAGATATTCTTATTTCGCTTGGCCTCAAAGGCGATCTCGTACCACTACCTGAAGCGGTAGAAGCGACAGCATCCTCGAGCAAAGAATCTCTGGCACTGCCAGCCGGAACTGTGGAGGTTCCCTCTCTAATAGGCGAAGGACCTCTAGTCAAAAATTTATCCCCAACAGGGGAAACAGCAAGTTCACTCCTAGGAACCTCAGGACGGGAAGTCCTGACAGGACCACTAACAGTCTTCTTTTTCTTGCGAGGGGAAGCCTCCTTCAAAATAGGAGCCCGTCGCTTTCCAGGGATAATAAGAGGCTCTGCAGGCTGAGGTATTATACCTCTCGGTACTGTCATCAAAAACTCATCTGTACCGACAGGGTCTTCACCTTCGTCAGAGGAGACTGATAGGACATCCTCTCTTCCAGCAGACTTATGAGTGGGCATCCTAAAACTTCCACGCATATCAAAATCATGATGGAAGGTATTGATGGCCACATAAAACTCGGCGTACGAATGGAGGATGCGCAACTCCATGGAGAGAGAAGTCGCGGGTATAGTGAAGGCTGCTCCAGTACAACCTATTATGAAGTATCGCCATCCTCTCGCTCCATCAATAAGTCCACCTCTAGACTTGAAGCTGGTGATGGCATTTTCCACGTGCAATTGGTCATACCCAAACTGTCTGGCGAACCGACTAGGCAGATAGGGCTCCAAGAAGCAATGGTCTTTACTTCTGTACAACAAATGGGAAGGTCTAATGCAGAACAACCAATAAAAAGCTTCAGGAGAAAGAACGGTCTTCCCTTCACCTGAATCCTGAAGTCTCGTCCCCTGTTGATTGAGATGTACAGTGGGGACGGTGCAGAAGAGTTTCCAGCTATGAGCAAAATTTAACGCTCGTCGATAGTCTATGACTGTGACCACGTTCCAAATAGAATTCTTGTAATTCAACAAGAAATTACTCCCTAAACTACTGCCAGATCCGGGAGACATCACCCTGGGGTTATGAAGAATTAGCCATCCCATCAGATACAGAAACGATAATTCTACCCTGGGAAAGCTGTCACGCCGTGTTTCGTCGGCAAGTAGCCCATCAGTAATGGCCCTCAGGCTAGCTTGTATATGGCATACCATGGCAGGGAGTAGGCCCAGTCTTGCCCCGAACACCAGACGCACTGCAGGCCATAAGGTATTTCGGTGAATGCGATCCGAAGATGCAATGCCAGGTACTACCAGTCGGCATAGCCATACAGAGAGGAAGCCAGCTAGTTAAGCTTCCCTCGACAGAGGTCTGCGGCAATGCCTCATATAACTGTAGGCTTTAGTGCGGGCAGGGTAACTCCCTATCTCCTCATCGAGAACCTGATCTGAAGCCCCAGCATCTTTAATAAGATCATCGACTACTTGAGCATTAAGCACGCTCAGAAGGCTCAGAGGCTTATCCCTGCTATCCATGACTTTGTCTGGCTTAGCAGCCCTGGCCTGATGAAAGAAGAGATAGGACGCCCACTTGTTGGTATGAGCCAAATCGGAGGGCTCATTATAAAAAATGGTACAAGCAAGGTAGTGGCACATCAGCTCCTGGTACACTGCCACCACCCGAGGGTTTGTATCCCCCAGCTCCCTGTTTGTGGGAACATACTCTTCATAAAGAGTATCCCCCATTGGCAGTCTTGAAATCTCTACCATCTCGTGGAGGGCCAATTCTAACTCCCCTAGCGGAGTGGTGAAAGTCCCGGTGAGCTAGATATATCGCTCCATCAGGGCCAAAAATAGGTTAGGATTGGAAGGCAGCCCAACACTAGTAGCACTCACAGCCGCAAACAGACCAATGCTCTCCAGCTAAGTCTGAAAATGCTTCAGGGCCCAGGCAGCTAAACGAGCCCATCGAAGATTTGTAGGGATAAGCCACCCATTGGTCCGAGGATTAACCTTGGGGTATACTCCTCCTTGTCCCATGAAGTCATTGTAGAAAGTCGATAATTGGACGGGTTGGAGCAGTGAAGTGTCTTCACTCGGGATACTACCCGAAAATAATCCCCTGAAGGGCATTACAGGGCCTGAAGGGCGGCTTACAAATAACCCTTGGTCGAATCCTTTCGGGTAAAATATCTTCCCCGGCTGGCCGTGAAGATTAGGGGTCAGAGTCCATGACATCTTCCTCGGATGCGTGGCATGGAAGAATGCTGAGATGGGATAATCTCTCGGCATCCTGGGCAGGTACATGACCATGCCCCCAGCAGTAAAAATCCAGTCTTTCTTCTTGGGCTTCGTCTGGGATTGTTTGTCAATCATATCTCCGAAAAGGAAAGCTAGTTTTACATACTTAGCCCCATCTATATACGTCAGGGGCTCCCCGTTGATCATACTCAACAGCATTCGTTCCCTTGAGACGATATCAGGTTTCCCCTTCCTTCATGATACTGGGTTCCAGAAACAGGGAACGTCACATGGGACAGATCTTCCAAGTAATTGGAGTTCAGCATCCCAGCAGCAGAACCCATTACCTCAGCCAACAGAGGTATCTGCAAGTCAACTACAAAATTCAAGAAGAACAAGTCAGTTTCTATACTAGACGTTACATCTTCCAGCTTATGCCAAAGATCAACAGTTTGTGCTTTTACGCCAAGACTGTGAAAACTTGAGTTTTTATGCTGGAACCTATTACCTAAGTGTAAAATTCAAGATTGGCAGTATACACAAAAATCTGACATCTGTGTTTTATGCCAGACTGCCAAAATTTGAGTTGTTACGCCGGAATTTTCATCCAGAGCATAACACCCAAAATTTGTAGTATACGCCAAATTTCGACAGTCAAAGCTTTTACGCCAGACTGTGAAAATATGGAATTTTTACGCTGACACATTAGAAATATGGGCGTAAAAGATGAAACATCTCTGTGCATCATCTTCCTCGAAGAGGCGTTCAGCACAGACGATGACCTAGCGCATCCACGTACAACGTGTATGAAGGGTTTTCTTTATTTTTTGTCGTCACAAAAGCTTTATCTATAACGCCCGGTGCACAACTTGTCGGTGGGATACTTCGTTCAGAGCGAGTTTTGCTCAGCCCAATCGGAGTCGCTCGTGCTTGAGCAGAAGAGCGAGAAGAGGAGGCAGCTTTCTTCCCCTTAGCAGTCGAAGATTGTTTCGGTGCCATTGCTAAAAAACTTAGAGTGCTCAGAGAAGAAACGAAGGAAAGTTCTCAAAGAGACGAAAGTTTTTCTTTTGCAAAAGACAGGTGAAGAGTTTTCTCTCTGAAGGCCTTGGGGTATTTATAGAGTTCAGATAGACTCCTTGAATCCCTAACCAAATCCGACATTTAATATTCGGTTATGATTCGGGACCACGTCAGCCTATCATTTAGGGAAGACGGACAGTCAGCGAATTCAAAATATTTTTCGTGCAGAGCAGATTCGTGATTTTATGCCAAGGAGCTTTTTACGCTCGAAAAGCCACAAATCTACGGTTTTATGCTCAGAGACTATAAGTCTACGGTTTTACGCTCGGATGCTTTTACGCTCGGTAGCTTTTACGCTCGAGAGGCTACAAACCTACGACTTCACGCTCAGAGGCTACAAATCTATGATTTCATGCTCAGAAGCTTTTTACACTCAGAGGCGACAAATCTATGACTTCACTCTCGGAAGCTTCCTTGTCAGAGGCTATAAATCTACGGTTTTACGCCCGGATGCTCTTATGCTCAGTAGCTTTTACGCTCGAGAGGCTACAAACCTATGATTTTATGCTCATCTATATTACGGATCTATGACTCTCCGCATGTCTGATAATATGCAGGCCAGAGTATGCGTATATCTGAACAATTCTCAAGACAGCCAATTATAAGGGTTTTTCTCAGAAGATACTCCTTCTTGGCCTTAAAATATCCCAAGTACCCAAAATATACAGAGTTCAGCATTGAAAATGACTCTTCTCCTCGGGTCAATTGGAAGTTCATCCGAAATCCAGTCAGAATATTTTCTCTACAGTTCAAGCATGGTCAGTTTTGACAGCCATTTCTCGCCCTATTTCAAGGAGTTCTCGGGAAATCATTCTTGAAGATAATAGTCTAAAAAAAATTCTTCTTATCAGAGAAGTGACAGTTCAGAATTATACGCAACTCCACGTTCAAAATAGCAGGATAGCTCGGATATGCGACTTAAATGCTAAAGCAGTTTTTCTATGCGTCCTCAGTTACGCGTAAAAGATGGGACGAGTTCAGATACTTTTTATCAGAGTCGGCGTAAAGCTATTCAGACGTGTCGAAGCTACACATATTCAGACTTCATCACAGCAAAAAAATATGGCAAATCATCAAATGCGTAAAAGAAGATAATTTTATTAATCATGATTACATATGATGGAAATCCAGTTTACAAAGGGTTTTTCATCTTCATGATTACATATGATGAAAATCCTTGTTCTACCAAGGGTTTCTCATTTTCATTTAAGGATCACACCAAGAGTCTGTTCTGTCAGGTTCTCGTATTGGTGGAGATCTTCTTCCGTCTTCTTCAGCAGTTAGTCGGCTTCTGCGGCCGATTAACAAAAAAAATAATTAATGGCGGAAGGATACAAAACTGGACCTGTTTGAATTATTCAAGATCCCATCCTCCATACGCCATGACAGATTGAGTTGAGGTGTTAGACCCAACTCAATACTGGAAGACAGGGTCAGTTTGTCTGCCCTCGTCCACCGTCGTAACGGGAGAAAATACAGCTTGCAAGCTGTGTGGCCAAATGTGACCCTTTCTCTCTCCTGGATGAATCGCCATTAAAATTGCTGATTATCCCGAGCAAAGGAAGCTATGATATCCTTCCATAATCCATCGTTGCAGAGGACATTTGCTCGAAGACGCCTTCTTTTCTGGCTCCTTACATGCTGGAACAACATGGTCTTCTTCTTCCTCAAGTCGACCTGACGAAGTCCGGCAATCATCTCTGAGTGGTGAAGGAAATATGGGAAGAACAGGTTAGCCCTTCAGCCTTTATATAGGCAAAGGGGAACACACTGAATCCCAACAAATCCCCAAAAATTAGCCGAGAAATCAGCCTCGAGGAATGAGTCAGACTTGACCGTTTCATGCTTCATTCAAAGTATTTCAAATTACGAGGAATTTGAAAACTTTGAAGGGGGTCTTATAGAAGCATAAAATATACGCTGCAGAGCTATACGCAGTATGCATAAGACCCACGTAAAGCAGAGTTTCAGTGCTGTGTGGCGTAAGAAATGACCTCAGAGCCATCAGCGTACAGCAGAGCTTCATCGCTAGTACAGCGTAAACATAGCTCCAAAATAACCTGCGTAATATAGTGTGTTCAGACTGCTTCAGCGTAAAAATGTTGTTATATCACCACTCTGGCGTAAAACCTACTCGCTTTTAAATGTAGTAGAAAGTTGTATGGAAAACTCTTCATATTCCTCGAATGAACCTGTCAGATCATGCAGTGAACCTGACTCCTGACAAAGAGTATTGCACGACTATCCAGACGACGGCTGTAATGATGGTGCGGCACAGACACCCAAATCATCATTTAGTGACATTTCCTTGATACAAAATGCTTTTACGCATATAAGGGAATACGCTGCCTAGTTTTATACGGGCAAATGTGAGCTTTTACGCTCAACAAGAGACAAACGAACCGCCACGTCAAAAGCTGCTCTTCGTACAGAGCTCGAGGCACATCTCGGCAGTTAATGCACGTAATGGGGGCAGATCTCTGCATTTAATGCACGAGATTTGGTTCTATTTTCAAAGACTGGGTGAACCATAATTACGGCTAATACGTCCACATCATCACCTCTGCATATTACGCCATCAGGCTATTTTCAGCTATAGGAGCACGCTGTACGCTACCTCCTTGAAATATGCCAACCTGGCTATTTTCAACTATAGGAGTACGTCGTATGCTATCTCCTCAGAATACGCCAACTCAGGCTATATCTGTATTGGTGCATAATAAGGCTATTTGGTCCAGAATTAGCTCAAGACATCAGTCAAGAAAGGAGGATCGGCTATCTTTTACGCTAGCTACCTATCCATGCAGCATCAGGCTTCTACGCCTACTGGGCTTCCATGCCTACTTGACTTCTACGCCAACTTGACAACTACTCGACTTCTACGCCATGGTGACAGTTATTGGCTTTTACGTCAACCTTTCCTACGCGAGGGACAGCTACCTATGTGGCTTGCATGCCGTGATCTTCGCAGTAGTTATACGCTTTATCTCATGATGGGACACGCATCATACGCAGATTCAGAAGATCATTTATACGTGGGTGGCAGTTATTATAACCGCCGTGTAAAAGGTGCCACTCTCTCCACTATTCGGCTTCTACGCCGACTGGACGGTTATTGTCACCAAACCCTATAAATAGAGACCTCTATTGACAGAGGTCCGAGGTCGAAAAAAGGTCGAAGAATCGTGGTCGAAGGGTCGGAAATTGATTTTTAAGAGAGAAGAATCCATAGCGCAGACAGAGAGTAGTGATCGACGATTTTGGCATCGAGAATCCACTCCCCTTTGCAATCTTTGAAGCTTATCCGTCTTCTACAGCACTTCTTCATCATCGTGTAGTCCAAGGGACAAAGTGATCGACCGCAGATCAGACTCCTATAGCAATATTTACCCAGATTAAATTTTGTACTTGACATCCTCGTATAGGATTAATTGTACTTCTTGTTTGTAAACTAAAGAGAGGGTTTCGTATAAACCTTGTTTTATTTTTTTCATTTATTATCAAACAATGGTGTCGTCCCCATATCGAGGACAACCATGGAGGTCATTAACATCACTACAGCCCAAGCATACGGGCTGGTTTCCTTCACTACCCCAAGAGACGAAGTCATGTCGGTTCAATCAGACCTCGTCTCGGACATGACACAGCCGGCAGTGTCTCTTGCTTCTAAGTCTAAGGAAAAAAAGACCAAGTCGAGCCTAGCTTATCAACACAACTACAATGCTCCCGATGATGGTACACTTCTAACTGTTCTACCTCCTGCCTCTGAACCAGGTCCATCCCAGCTTCCTGCAGTAGACAAACAAAAGCAGAAGGAAATATGCTTTGACAAATCTCTGCAGAAAGACACAACTCAAGGGCTGGAGAAGCCTTACAACTTCGATATTTTGGCACAGCTAGCCAACGCTCCCTCTAAGTTGTCACTCTTCGAGTTCCTCTGTCTCTCCAAAAAGACCCTTGATGCTTTAACTGAGGCGTTACAAAATATCGACTCTTATCTGTGTCACGCCCCAGTCCCAAAAATACGTAGGACTAGGACACGTAAGCATGCCAGCCGCATGGATATGTCAACTCCAATATATGGAAATCAAATCCACACGTATGCTATAATATGAATATAAAATCCACAAGTGGCATAAAATGTAATACAAGTCATAGGGTAAAATCTAAATCTCATCCACCAAAATCATATAGAAATAAATAACCAGTATCTATGAAACTAGATCTCAATAAGAAGGATCTAAAGATAATAGTTGGATGGAAACAAATCCACTACCAACTCGAATAGAAAAGTAAATATATTATAAGTACAACTCACTCAAACAATATAAGTACCAGCTACCAATCACGGCTCGAAGAGAAGACATCCACGAAGCATCTATATCCTTCCAAATCTGCGCTTCTGCAAATACTCAAGAACAGGTACACCTGGCAGCGGACCAGGTCCTCAGAGGGACATAACAAGTATACTTAAACACATGCCAATAAAGTACTGAAATAAATATCCAAAGGGGTCACCTAACCGTCTAAAGTGAATGCAGTTAAGAACAACTTTCTAACAAGTGGGCTATCTGGCCATAAATGGGATTGGCATAATTCTCTTGGAGATCCAGGGGCCTACAAAGGCACGGCATCTTTCGAACACCGGAGGCCCGCCATGATAATATATAGGGGTCATCATGACCGCGTATCTCCAGCGGAGCGTACAGGTTACACAAGGAAAGTGCAAAGGAGCCCAAATGCCTTACTTGTTGTTCTCCCCACCCAATGCTCTAAGCATGTCACATCCATGACACGATTTAGTACATAGCCTATCCTTAGTACCCTAGCCCAATCCTGCAACCAAACAAGGACAAGGATGGGACCACCGTACTACAATAGACTATGTCCATAGACCTCTAATAACTGCTAAGTCTTCTAGCATGCAAAGTTTCTAACAGCAGTTATTTCTAACGCACGTCCCACACGTACCGATGATCAGTCAATACGTGCGTCCGTGATCTATATGAGACTCACAACTCGTGTAAAAATATGTGTCACAGTCAAATGAAACCTAATGATGCTACATGATAATGGGGTAGTCTCATAAACAAGGTCAATGCAATACATAAATAAAAATATATCGCGACGTCACCGTCGCGCGCATTTTATATAACAGTTAAAATATATGAACTAAAGACAGAAAATAAAGATGCATGCAACATATGGAATATAAATAACAGTACAATGGCAAGGTATACTTGCCTGGCAAGAAAATACAAAATGTCACGTCCAGATGTCCAATACACAGGACCAGAAGCTATGGCCTCAGAACAAATGTCTCCGGATGCTGAAATAAATATCACCAATATTCCCAGAATAAGCAAAATAGCTAGAAAGCACTTCCCTTTCTTCCAATTTGGACATAGGGGCAAAATGGTAATTTTGGGTAAAAGTGGGGTCCACCTGTGGTCCACTTTGCACCGAAAAGTGTGCCAAGGGTAACAGTCTCTAAATGAGAGAAACTATAGGTCAAACAAATCTAGATGTCAATACGAACCCAACGGTATGTCCAAATGTGGATTCCGATGAGCCGAACACTATTTTGTCCAAAAAATCAACTGTGGGCCCGCCAATTGGCGATCTGGTCAACCGTCTCAGAAATGCGTGAAAATTGGGTCACAGGACCAGCGTGTTACCACGAGTCCAGTGGCGCAAGTTTCGTCAAAATCTGACAAGCGTGCACTAAATACGCGCGAGTCCTACAAAAATTGTGACACGAAATGTGTCCGCGGATACGGCCTGATTCCGGCGCGCACACGCGTCCGAATCAGTCCCCACGAATTTTCACGTGTCCGTTTATGCTGCATGCACCATTCGGTACACTTGGCACACGGCAGGACGGTCCCGTTTGGTGGGGCGTGCTCCGTTTCCCAACTTTTGGAAAACCGGAAAAAATGGGTGCGCGCAGTTTTGTGACGAATTTAACTATGTCCACAGCGACTAATAGCATAGGGTTATTTAACAGAAAATAAACTAGGTCAGGTATTCTACAGGTATCAAAAAGAATCACCGAATTCGGATCTCTGTGGTGGGAGATATGAACTCGGCAATACGGGTGGTCATTCTAGAATTCTGCGATTCCAGAATTCTGTCTGTCCGTCCACTTTGGACGCTATTTTTCACCTAGTGGCACACGTTTTCCGAGGTTGGCTATAAAACAAATATTGGAGAGGGTTAAGGGATGATCATACCTATGAAAACAGAACAGCGTTTGGTCGAGCGAGTCGACAGAAAATCGCGCCGGAGCGAAGGTGCCTCGAGTGGGAAACTGCAGTTCGCGAGGTCGGCGTCGACGGGATGGTTGGATGGCTTTACGGGGCTTCTCTGGCTGCGGTGACGGCTCTAGATGGGAAGAGGAAGTCTGGAGTTTAGGTTAGGGTTTTGAGAGCTAACTATATATATATAAATATTATATATATTAAGAGAGAGGGTGAGCGGTTGGATGGTTTCCGCGGGTGAATGAAAAAGGGTCGGGCTCTCTGGTGCTGAAGGGTTTAAGTCTTAGTATATGCTAAGATGCTGCGGCAAGCAAATTTTTGCTTAGGCTGTAAGTGGGCGGTCCTGTTGGAGTAAAGTTGCTAAAGGCCTTGAAGCAAATGCAAAAGTGGTTGATTGTTATAGTTAATATTATTATTATTATTATTATTATCATTGTTATACTTATTATTATTATTATACTTATTATACTTAGTACTATTATCTTTTCTTTTCCTTTCCTTTCCTTAAATATATATATATATATATATATATATATATATATATATATATATATTCACACATAAGAAAAATTTATAGATTAGGATAATGCACATCGTTAGGCTAGCAACTGCTTAAGGGGTCTCCAACATGGAATAAAATCCAAAAAATTCCTGATGGTCCCATAAGTCCTCTAAGTGTCCGAACACCTAACATAAAAATTATTAAAAATCTATTTATCCTATTTAGACCTAATTACTATAATTAAATTATTAATTAATAATAAAATATAATAAATATGGTTTTTAGAAATAGGGGTTTTACATTCTACCCAACTTATAAAAATTTCGTCCTCGAAATTAAAATTAAGCCACGATAGAATGCAATGATGGTATAAGATTTGCATTGTTTAAAATGCAAGGATAGGTTTAAAGGGGTGGGCGATGTTGCACGTTGCACATCCCGAAAAAAAATTATGAAAAATCCATATGAGCGAAAAATAGGTTTCTTCATGTGTCATGTCCAATGGTGTGGACACATAAATGCTCTTTTATATAAAAGCGTCCAACAATTAGAAAATTGCACAAAGATGAGAATTGGATGATGGGCATGTCTAGGATAAGGGTGTGAAATTTATAGGAGGGCAGTGACTAGGAAAGTGCTCCAATTATCGAAGCAATGGTAAGGCGCGCCGAGGAAACCATATTGTAAAACTAATTAGGATACCGTGTTCTATTTCTAGGTGGATTCGATCTAGCCTTAGTCTCACTATCTAGGCCGAGTATGTCTAATTCTTAGGTGAGGGGGTTTCACAATCCAGCCAACTTAAGACAATGTCGTCCTCAAAATTAAAATAAGGCAGAATCTATTAATCCTTCATATACATACGGCAAGTCAATCACAATCTCCTTGCGATAATTAAATCCTAATCATATCCATCACTCCAAGGTTAAGATGATCACTGCTCCAATCAAAATTCAACCTATGGTTATCTCTTCTCCCTTGGTTCGAATTTATCCATATTAAATCCACATAACATCTTCAAGATTTAAATAAGCATCTAAATTTTACCTCATGATCTCTCACTATCGTAATCTCCTCTAGAAGTAATTCGAGTCCAATTTTATTCCCATTTCCACTTATAATTTTTTTTTTTTTGCTTCAACCTTTTTAAATTCTATTCACATCCTCAATATTTCAAATAGGTAGTCCAACCATCAAATTTTAATTCTTAATTTAAATCATCAAATTGAAAAAAATAATTTAAATGCAGTCCACTAATGTTCAAGTCTGAAAGTATATATTTATCCTTCAAATTCAAATTGGTGATTCTACCTTCATTGTTCAAAAATTTAACTTATGCACTTAAGGTATAAATATTGGGTCCTCAATATCAATTCATTGATCCTCACCATTTTAGTCATCCTTCTAAATTTCTCAAAATTACTATGGCTTGAACCTCTCCAAATCTATTCTTATTCGATCATAGTCTAAAAGAAATTTCTCTCGAGTTGACAATGCACTACTACCCAACTTAAAATTTACCCCTCTATCACATAAGGCTATATACCTTAAGAAAATATTCCTTAATTTAATTACTTATGTCATTCAATCCTCGAACTTCAATGCCGACCATATCACATATGATATGTCCTTAATTGCGAAGAATGATCCTCGAGTATGTAATCGGCCTATGGGGTATATCTAGTACTCTCTGTGTATCAACTTATACCAAGCACAAGGTTTCGTCCTTCCAAAATAAGGGAAGACGGAGATCAATAATAAAGAGTTCAAAGGAGGTAATAGAATAGAAGTATCAGGATCAAGGCGTTTAAAGAATTCAAATGGGAATCGTCAAGCAGTTATGGATTGAAATCCTATTCTGGTAATCCTTTGTTCGCATGCTCGTATTAGTACAGTTATGTAACCGACACGATATGTCTGACATGTCCAGGGCAAGTATATTCGTCTACTAATCACTACATATCTCAATCCACGTAAAGTAGCGTTACGAAGGGCGAATCAAGCGCACTAAGGTTGGCCAGACCTTAACACACTGATTCTGAAATGTATTAGTGTGTTGACCCACTAATACATATGTCATGAACAAGCTTGATGAGGAATAAGCTTGCAAAAACTAGGCTATAAAATAGCAGCATAAGTCAAGGTAGTACAGCAATATAAGTACGCTAGATGATGATGAAAGGAGGTACAAATTAATTCAGGTTTACAAAAAAAACAAAACAGAATAAGCAATAATAACAAAGATTCTACAATCTCTACGGTTATCATACAACCTCCTTGTCTAAGTCGCTAGTCAACCAAATAGGGCATGGGCCTCTAAATTCCATCGTCTGAATAAACACTGTCGTCTAGTGCTAGCATAAAATTAATGTCATTTAGTTACACTACCTCGATGGGTCAAGTGGACTATGTGATACTAGGTTGTGAGGCATACTACCCAACTTATAATAATTAAACTAATACTGTGACAGTCTTAAGAGGGTCCTACAAAATAATCTTGCACATGTAAATAAAACAGAAACTCTTTATTAGGGTATTTGAAGAAAAATCTTGGTATTGATTAGGGTATCCTTTTTATGTAGGTAATGGTCATCCTAAGTCTTAGTCATAGCACTTACAAGCAAGTGTCAATGGTAAGGATAGAAGAGTTACTGGCCGTTAAAGGGAAGGGGTCTAACGTGTATCGAGGTGAGGGTACAAATTATGTGGTCTACAACTAGGGGTAATCATCATAATCTAATTGAACAATTTAACTATCAGGTTCTAACTACAAGGCACACAATTTAAAATTCAAAATTCAAGATTACAACTATCACTTTAGCAAACCATATATTCTATCATAGAATATAATTACTTGGTCTAAAATCAGAAGCGTCAGATTGGCATGAATTGAAAGATGGAGAAAAGAAGATCATAATTTAGTCGTCGCGCGAGTGGTGAGCGCTAGGGTTTCAGAGAAACAAGTTGTGAAATTTAAAATAGGGCCTATAGATAGCATCATGGTTTCTAAAGGGAAGTGGTACGCTAGCTACTATGTTTGAGGTATGATTAGGGAAATATTCTATGCATTGCTCTTGGCTTTCTAGGGTACTTGTCTACTAATAATAAGACAATGACATAAGTTTTATAGTTCTCTAATACTATCCAGTTATGAAGGTTAGGTTCAGTCCTAATGTTCAATATTGGTTCTCCATTGGTTCCTCAATACTAGGGTCAAACATTATGGTAAAACTTCTAACTATCTCTAGTAGTGTCTATACTACTCAAGTCTTCTTAATACATCAAGGGGGTAATGGTATACCAATCTAAAGATGAGGAGTTCTAGGGTTCAATAGATATTCTAAACTTAGTGGTGTGTCTATATCCTCGATGTATTCTTAATAGGTGTGCTACCATAATCATCATCCTAATAATAGGGGTTCCTATATTCTAGCAGAAGGCTATTCTCAAAGAACTATTAGAAAAGTACATGAATCAAGCAGGATGCAATGATTCGAATAGAATAGAGAGGAGGAAGATGAATCATAGTCAATTGTGGATGAGATCCTATACTCTAGTCCTAGGTGCAGGCTTGTTCGGTACAGTAACGTAACCGAGACAATATGCTCTCTACCTGCATGGGCCACCACAAAAACATGTCACGCCCCAGTCCCAAAAATACGTAGGACTAGGACACGTAAGCATGTCAGCCGCATGGATATGGCAACTCCAATATATGAAAACCAAATCCACACGTACGCTGTAATATGAATATAAAATCCACAAGTGGTATAAAATGTAATACAAGTCACAGGGTAAAATCTAAATCTCATCCACCAAAATTATATAGAAATAAATAATCAGTATCTATGAAACTAGATCTCAATAAGAAGGATCTAAAAATAATAGTTGGATGGAAACAAATCTACTACCAACTCGAATGGAAAAGTAAATACAATATAAGTACAACTCACTCAAACAATATAAGTACCAGCTACCAATCACGGCTCGAAGAGAAGACATCCACGAAGCATCTATATCCTTCCAAATCTGCGCTCCTGCAAATACTCAAGAACAGGTACACCTGGCAGCGGACCAGGTCCTCAGAGGGACATAACAAGTATACTTAAACACATGCCAATAAAGTACTGAAATAAATATCCAAAGGGGTCACCTAACCGTCTAAAGTGAATGCAGTTAAGAACAACTTTCTAACAAGTGGGCTATCTGGCCATAAATGGGATTGGCATAGTTCTCTTGGAGATCCAGGGGCCTACAAAGGCACGGCGTCTTTCGAACACCGGAGGCCTGCCATGATAATATATAGGGGTCATCATGACCGCGTATCTCCGGCGGAGCGTACGGGTTACACAAGGAAAGTGCAAAGGAGCCCAAATTCCTTACTTGTTGTTCTCCCCACCCAATGCTCTAAGCATGTCACATCCATGACACGATTTGGTCCATAGCCTATCCTTAGTACCCTAGCCCAATCCTGCAACCAAACAAGGACAAGGATGGGACCACCGTACTACAATAGACTATGTCCATAGACCTCTAATAACTGCTAAGTCTTCTAGCATGCAAAGTTTCTAACAGCAGTTATTCCTAACGCATCTTCCATACGTACCGATGATCAGTCAATACGTGCATCCGTGATCTATATGAGACTCACAACTCGTATAAAAATATGTGTCACGGTCAAATGAAACCTAATGATGCTACATGATAATGGGGTAGTCTCATAAACAAGGTCAATGCAATACATAAATAAAAACATATCGCGACGTCACCGTCGCGCGCATTTTATATAACAGTTAAAATATATGAACTAAAGACAGAAAATAAAGATGCATACAACATATGGAATATAAATAACAGTACAATGGCAAGGTATACTTGCCTGGCAAGAAAATGTAAAATGTCACGTCCAGATGTCCAATACACAGGACCAGAAGCTATGGCCTCAGAACAAATGTCTCCGGATGCTGAAATAAATATCACCAACGTTCCTAAAATAAGCAAAATAGCTAGAAAGCACTTCCCTTTCTTTCAATTTGGATACAGGGGCAAAATGGTAATTTCGAGTAAAAGTGGAGTCCACCTGTGGCCCACTTTGCACCGAAAAGCGTGCCAAGGGTAACAGTCTCTAAATGGGACAAACTATAGGTCAAACAAATCTAGATGTCAATACGAACCCAACGGTATGTCCAAATGTGGATTCCGATGAACCGAACACTATTTTGTCCAAAAAGTCAACTGTGGGCCCGCCAATTGGCGATCTGGTCAACCGTCTCAAAAATATGTGAAAATTGGGTCACAGGACCAGCGTGTTACCACGAGTCCAGCGGCGCAAGTTTTATTGAAATCTGACAAGCGTGCACAAAATACGCACGAGTTCCACAAAAGTTGCGACACGAAATGTGTCCATGGATACGGCCTGATTCCGGCGCGCACACGCGTCCGAATCAGTCCCCACAAATTTTTACGTGTCCGGTTATGTTGCGTGCACCATTCGGTACACTTGGCACACGGCGGGACGGTCCCGTTTGGCGGGGCGCGCTCCGTTTCCCAACTTTTAGAAAACCGGAAAAAGTGGGTGCGCGCAGTTTTGTGACGAATTTAACTATGTCCACAGCGACTAATAGCATAGGGTTATTTAACAGAAAATAAACTAGGTCAGGTATTCTACAGGTATCAAAAAGAATCACCGAATTCGAATCTCTGTGGTGGGAGATACGAACTCGGCAATACGGGTGGTCATTCTAGAATTCTGCGATTCCAGAATTCTGTCTGTCCGTCCACTTTGGACGCTATTTTTCACCGGGGGGCACACGTTTTCTGAGGTTGGCTATAAAATGAATATTGGAGAGGGTTAAGGGATGATCATACCTATGAAAACGGAACAGCGTTTGATCGAGCGAGTCGACGGAAAATCGCGCCGGAGCGAAGGTGCCTCGAGTGGGAAACTGCAGTTCGCGAGGTCGGCGTCGACGGGATGGTTGGATGGCTTGACGGGGCTTCTCTGGCTGCGGTGACGGCTCTAGATGGGAAGAGGAAGTCTGGATTTTAGGTTAGAGTTTTGAGAGCTAACTATATATATAAATATTATATATATTAAGAAAGAGGGTGAGCGGTTGGATGGTTTCCGCGGGTGAATGAAAAAGGGTCGGGCTCTCTGGTGCTGAAGGGTTTAAGTCTTAGTATATGCTAAGATGCTGCGGCAAGCAAATTTTTGCTTAGGGTGTAAGTGGGCGGTCCCGTTGGAGTAAAGTTGCTGAAGGCCTTGAAGCAAATGCAAAAGTGGTTGATTGTTATAGTTAATATTATTATTATTATTATTATTATCATTGTTATACTTATTATTATTATTATACTTATTATACTTAGTACTATTATCTTTTCTTTTCCTTTCCTTTCCTTTCCTTTCCTTAAATATATATATATATATACATATATATATATATATATATATATATATATATATATTCACACATAAAAAAAATTTATAGATTAGGGTAATGCACATCGTTAGGCTAGCAACTGCTTAAGGGGTCTGCTACATGGAATAAAATCCGAAAAATTCCTGATGGTCCCATAAGTCCTCTAAGTGCCCGAACACCTAACATAAAAATTATTAACAATCTATTTATCCTATTTAGACCTAATTACTATAATTAAATTATTAATTAATAATAAAATATAATAAATATGGTTTTTAGAAATAGGGGTTTTACATTCTACCCAACTTATAAAAATTTTGTTCTCGAAATTAAAATTAAGTCACGATAGAATGCAATGATGGTATAATATTTGCATTGTTTAAAATGCAAGCCTAGGTTTAAAGGGGTGGGCGATGTTGCACGTTGCACATCCCGAAAAAAAAATCATAAAAAATCCATATGAGCAAAAAATAGGTTTCTTCATGTGTCATGTCCAATAGTGTGGACACATAAATGCTCTTTTGCATAAAAGCGTCCAACAATTGGAAAATTGTACAAAGATGAGAATTGGATGATGGGCATGTCTAGGATAAGGGTGTAAAATTTGTAGGAGGGCAGTGACTAGGAAAGTGCTCCAATTATCGAAGCAATGGTAAGGCGCGCCGAGGAATACCATGTTGTAAAACTAATTAGGATACCGTGTTCTATTTCTAGGTGGATTCGATCTAGCCTTAGTCTCACTATCTAGGCCGAGTATGTCTAATTCTTAGGTGAGGGGGTTTCACAATCCAGCCAACTTAAGACAATGTCGTCCTCAAAATTGAAATAAGGCAGAATCTGTTAATCCTTCATGTACATACGGCAAGTCAATCACAATCTCCTTGCGATAATTAAATCCTAATCATATCCATCACTCCAAGGTTAAGATGATCACTGCTCCAATCAAAATTCAACCTATGGTTATCTCTTCTCCCTTGGTTCGAATTTATCCATATTAAATCCACATAACATCTTCAAGATTTAAATAAGCATCTAAATTTTACCTCACTATCTCTCACTATCGTAATCTCCTCTAGTAGTAATTCGAGTCCAATTTTATTCCCATTTCCACTTATAAATTTTTTTTTTTTTGCTTCAACCTTTTTAAATTCCATTCACATCCTCAATATTTCAAATAGGTAGTCCAACCATCAAATTTTAATTCTTAATTTAAATCATCAAATTGAAAAAATAATTTAAATGCTGTCCACCAATGTTCAAGTCTGAAAGTATATATTTATCCTTCAAATTCAAATTTGTGATTCTACCTTCATTGTTCAAAAATTTAACTTATGCACTTAAGGTATAAATATTGGGTCCTCAATATCAATTCATTGATCCTCATCATCTTAGTCATCCTTCTAAATTTCTCAAAATTACTATGGCTTGAACCTCTCCAAATCTAGTCTTACTCGATTATAGTCTAAAAGAAATTCCTCTCGAGTTGACAATGCACTACTACCCAACTTAAAATTTATCCCTCTATCACATAAGGCTATATACCTTAAGAAAATATTCCTTAATTTAATTACTTATGTCATTCAATCCTCGAACTTCAATGCCGACCATATCACATATGATATATCCTTAATTGCGAAGAATGATCCTCAAGTATGTAATCGGCCTATGGGGTATATCTAGTACTCTCTGTGTATCAACTTATATCAAGCACAAGGTTTCGTCCTTCCGAAATAAGGGAAGACGGAGATCAATAATAAAGAGTTCAAGGGAGGTAATAGAATAGAAGTATCGGGATCAAGGCGTTTAAAGAATTTAAATGGGAATCGTCAAGCAGTTGTGAATTGAAATCCTATTCTGGTAATCCTTTGTTCGCATGCTCGTATTAGTACAGTTATGTAACCGACACGATATGTCAGACATGTCCAGGGCAAGTATATTCGTCTACTAATCACTACATATCTCAATCCACGTAAAGTAGCATTACGAAGGGCGAATCAAGCGCACTAAGGTTGGCCAGACCTTAATACACTGATTCTGAAATGTATTAGTGTGTCGACCCACTAATACATATGTCATGAACAAGCTTGATGAGGAATAAGCTTGCAAAAACTAGGCTATAAAATAGCAGCATAAGTCAAGGTAGTACAGCAATATAAGTACGCTAGATGATGATGAAAGAAGGTACAAATTAATTCAGGTTTACAAAAAAAACAAAACAGAATAAGCAATAATAACAAAGATTCTACAATCTCTACGGTTATCATACAACCTCCTTGTCTAAGTCGCTA
The DNA here is from genome assembly GCA_036927795.1 of Iris macrosiphon. Lineage (NCBI taxonomy): Eukaryota > Viridiplantae > Streptophyta > Magnoliopsida > Asparagales > Iridaceae > Iris > Iris macrosiphon. Next base: position 122,625,442 of record JAYESA010000019.1, read on the forward strand.
GTCAACCAAATAGGGCATGGGCCTCTAAATTCCATCGTCTGAATAAACACTGTCGTCTAGTGCTAGCATAAAATTAATGTCATTTAGTTACACTACCTCGATGGGTCAATTGGACTATGTGATACTAGGTTGTGAGGCATACTACCCAACTTATAATAATTAAACTAATACTGTGACAGTCTTAAGAGGGTCCTACAAAATAATCTTGCACATGTAAATAAAACAGAAACTCTTTATTAGGGTATATGAGGAAAAATCTTGGTATTGATTAGGGTATCCTTTTTATGTAGGTAATGGTCATCCTAATTCTTAGTCATAGCACTTACAAGCAAGTGTCAATGGTAAGGATAGAAGAGTTACTGGCCGTTAAAGGGGAGGGGTCTAACGTGTATCGAGGTGAGGGTACAAATTACGTGGTCTACAACTAGGGGTAATCATCATAATCTAATTGAACAATTTAACTATCAGGTTCTAACTACAAGGCACACAATTCAAAATTCAAAATTCAAGATTACAACTATCACTTTAGCAAACAATATATTCTATCATAGAATACAATTGCTTGGTCTAAAATCAGAAGCGTCAGATTGGCATGAATTGAAAGATGGAGAAAAGAATATCATAATTTAGTCGTCGCGCGAGTGGTGAGCGCTAGGGTTTCAGAGAAACAAGATGTGAAATTTAAAATAGAGCCTATAGATAGCATCATGGTTTCTAAAGGGAAGTGGTACGCAAGCTACTATGTTTGAGGTATGATTAGGGAAATATTCTATGCATTGCTCTTGGCTTTCTAGGGTACTTGTCTACTAATAATAAGACAATGACATAAGTTTTATAGTTCTCTAATACTATCCAGTTATGAAGGTTAGGTTCAGTCCTAATGTTCAATATTGGTTCTCCATTGGTTCCTCAATACTAGGGTCAAACATTATGGTAAAACTTCTAACTATCTCTAGTAGTGTCTATACTACTCAAGTCTTCTTAATACATCAAGGGGGTAATGGTATACCAATCTAAAGATGAGGAGTTCTAGGGTTCACTAGATATTCTAAACTTAGTGGTGTGTCTATATCCTCGATGTATTATTAATAGGTGTGCTACCATAATCATCATCATAATAATAGGGGTTCCTATATTCTAGCAGAAGGCTATTCTCAAAGAACTATTAGGAAAGTACAAGAATCAAGCAGGATGCAATAATTCGAATAGAATAGAGAGGAGGAAGATGAATCATAGTCAATTGTGGATAAGATCCTATACTCTAGTCCTAGGTGCAGGCTTGTTCAGTAGAGTAACGTAACCGAGACAATATGCTCTCGACCTGCATGGGCCACCACAAAAACATGTCACGCCCCAGTCCCAAAAATACGTAGGACTAGGACACGTAAGCATGCCAGCCGCATGGATATGGCAACTCCAATATATGGAAACCAAATCCACACGTACGCTGTAATATGAATATAAAATCCACAAGTGGTATAAAATGTAATACAAGTCACAGGGTAAAATCTAAATCTCATCCACCAAAATCATATAAAAATAAATAACCAGTATCTATGAAAGTAGATCTCAATAAGAAGGATCTAAAGATATAGTTGGATGGAAACAAATCCACTACCAACTCGAATGGAAAAGTAAATACAATATAAGTACAACTCACTCAAACAATATAAGTACCAGCTACCAATCACGGCTCGAAGAGAAGACATCCACGAAGCATCTATATTCTTCCAAATCTGCGCTCCTGCAAATACTCAAGAATAGGTACACCTGGCAGCGGACCAGGTCCTTAGAGGGACATAACAAGTATACTTAAACACATGCCAATAAAGTACTGAAATAAATATCCAAAGGGGTCACCTAACCGTCTAAAGTGAATGCAGTTAAGAACAACTTTCTAACAAGTGGACTATCTGGCCATAAATGGGATTGGCATAGTTCTCTTGGAGATCCAGGGGCCTACAAAGGCACGGCGTCTTTCGAACACCTGAGGCCCGCCATGATAATATATAGGGGTCATCATGACCGCGTATCTCCGGCGGAGTGTACGGGTTACACAAGGAAAGTGCAAAAGAGCCCAAATGCCTTACTTGTTGTTCTCCCCACCCAATGCTCTAAGCATGTCACATCCATGACACGATTTGGTCCATAGCCTATCCTTAGTACCCTAGCCCAATCCGGCAACCAAACAAGGACAAGGATGGGACCACCGTACTACAATAGACTATGTCCATAGACCTCTAATAACTGCTAAGTCTTCTAGCATGCAAAGTTTCTAACAGCAGTTATTCCTAACGCACGTCCCACACGTACCGATGATCAGTCAATACGTGCGTCCGTGATCTATATGAGACTCACAACTCGTGTAAAAATATGTGTCACAGTCAAATAAAACCTAATGATGCTACATGATAATGGGGTAGTCTCATAAACAAGGTCAATGCAATACATAAATAAAAATATATCGCGACGTCACCGTCGCGCGCATTTTATATAACAGTTAAAATATATGAACTAAAGACAGAAAATAAAGATGCATGCAACATATGGAATATAAATAACAGTACAATGGCAAGGTATACTTGCCTGGCAAAAAAATGCAAAATGTCACGTCCAGATGTCCAATACACAGGACCAGAAGCTATGGCCTCAGAACAAATATCTCCGGATGCTGAAATAAATATCACCAACGTTCCCAAAATAAGCAAAATAGCTAGAAAGCACTTCCCTTTCTTCCAATTTGGACACAGGGGCAAAATGGTAATTTCGGGTAAAATTGGGGTCCACCTGTGGCCCACTTTGTACCGAAAAGCGTGCCAAGGGTAACAGTCTCTAAATGGGACAAACTATAGGTCAAACAAATTTAGATGTCAATACGAACCCAACGGTATGTCCAAATGTGGATTCCGATGAGCCAAACACTATTTTGTCCAAAAAGTCAACTATGGGCCCGCCAATTGGCGATCTGGTCAATCGTCTCAAAAATGCGTGAAAATTGGGTCACAGGACCAGCGTGTTACCACGAGTCCAGCGGCTCAAGTTTCGTCAAAATCTGACAAGCGTGCACAAAATACGCACGAGTTCCATAAAAGTTGCGACACGAAATGTGTCCGCGGATACGGCCTGATTCCGGCGTGCACACACGTCCGAATCAGTCCCCACGAATTTTTACGTGTCCGGTTATGCTGCGTACACCATTCGGTACACTTGGCACACGGCGGGACTGTCACTACCATATTCCGAAAATAGGGGTATTTTTGACTTTTTACAATATTTAATATTATTGTAGTTACAATTAAATAATTGCATGATAATATTTTTAATTTAAATAATTATGTGTGATGAGTAATTAAATATAGTATTAGATGCAGTGCTCATTTATTTTTAGCTAGCAGACTGACCTAGAAGCCAGTATACGAACACCTGTCAGGAATTTTGGAATTTTGTATTTAATTATTTATTTAGAATTTAATTATTGGAGATTGTAATTAATTACTGTATTTTATTTAATTATTGCGCATTGCCTTTGCTTCAATATTTGGAGCGATATCCTGACTTTTGTCTTCCAACAAATTTTGCAATCTTGCTCTAGACCTGCCCGCCTTCCATTCTGCTAATTTTGCAACTCATAATTGTGCTCTCTGTACATTATTTCTAGCCGCACAAAAATCATCGCGGACGTTATTTAATAAATTCATATTTTGTATCGTTGTGCATTCCAATCAAAAATTGGAGGCAATCTTGACCTATTTTTCGTGCGGCCCAAATTAGGGTAATATTCTGTTCTGAGTCTTCTTCACTATTGGTATTGATGACCTGACCTGATTTTGGCCCCATGTACTCCTAATTAATTTTTGAACACAACTTGCATTTTATTCTAATTAAATTGAGGATACTATTTAAACCAATTCTAAAATCTCAATTTAATTCTAGTGCCCTGCTAATTGAGCCCACACCGATCATACAGTGCCCCCTGACCCTACAAAACACCGGACACCGAATTGCCCGCCAAATTTTTGTCATTTTATGTGTTTGTGCAATTTCCCGAATTTAAGGAGCTAAGTTACAATTATTCAATTGTAGGTGTCATCACCCCATTGTCCAAGACCAAATGGAAAGGTTAATTATTTGAGAACCAAATTGCATTTTCTCCCACATGAAATTTCCTTCATGTTTAATCTGGACCACCCATTTAATTGGGAGCATCCTCACCCTCCATCAAAACCCTCTCCCCTATTTAAATATCACATCAACCCTAATCCCTAGAAAACCTAGGTAGCCCACATCCCCAAGCAAGCCCCCACCTCTCTCTCCCCTCTCCTCTCTCCAACGTAGGAAACCAACCTCTTCCCTTCTTCTTCTATTTTCTTCTTCTCTTCCTTCTCCTTCTTCCTTTCTTCTTCTTTAGTGTTTTCATTTGAATTCAAAATTCAAAAGAGGAAGTAGAGGGGGGGGGAACACTGTTCACCCCTCACCTCTGCATCAGTCGAGCCCGGCGGCCCTCTGCCCAGCCCCGGCGAACGTCGGTGCCAACCCCGGCCGAGTCCTCCACTGCACCCAGGCCGACCCCTCCCTACTGTGCACCCGACTGCACTCCCTGTGCCTCGACGCGTCCGGCGGCCCGGCCTAGCCCCCGAGCCCTCGGTCTCTGCGAGTTTCCCCTCCGCCGTACAGTCCCCTCTCCGGCCGGCGGCTCTTTCCTCGACTCCTCCTCCTGAACCGACTCCCGCTGCTCATCCCCGTCGTCCACCGTGAGCTCCCCGACCCAGCCGAGCCCCTCCGCTGTCCGTCCCTTCTCCGACAGTGAGTTCCTCCCCATCCCGCTGCACAGCCGAGTTCCCCTTCCCGCTGCCAACTTCCTCCACCTATCACCATCAACTCCGGCTGTGCTCCTTCCCTGCTCTCCGACGAAGCCCTCCGGCCACTGATCAGTTCCGGCCAGGCGACCCCCGACACCCTCCTCCTCGTGGCTTCCTCCCTCCGGCCGGCCAGCTAGCCGACCGCCGACCGGTGAGTCTCCTCCCCTCTTCCCTCTTTCACTGTAAAATATGTATGTGTAATGTATATATATAAATACGTATATACGGTTATGTATATATTGATATATGTATATGTATTTGTGTTTATTAATTAATGTATAGGTATAGTTTTAGTATGTATATGTATGATTTAATAAATATATATGTAATGTACATACATATATACATGTATGTGTATAATGAGGAACGTATGTACATACGTATATATACATGTTTGTATATCTAATTAATGTGTATAAATATACATAATATATGTATATTCTAATATGTACTTTTGCATATATATGATATATATACGTATTTGGTATATAGAATATAATAGTATACGTACTGTTTTGGTATAAAAATATATAATGTTTGGTATATGTATATATATATTTTGTATATATATACTTAGTATATTTTCAAATATGTATAATGAGTATTAGTGTATATATTAATATATATATTTTGTACATACATTTATATACTTTCAATATATATATATGATTGGTATATATAAATACGTGTTCTGCTATGTGTATTAAATATGTATTATTTTGGTATATTTCATATAGAATACATATAATAAAATACATATTTTGGTATAAATGTATAAATATATATATATATTCTTATAATGGGACTTATGTACATTTTTTTCATAAACAAATAATATATACTTCCACTATGTACATACAGTTATACCTATTTTGTATACTTTGGAATAACAATATATATGTATTATGTTTAATTATTAACAGTATGTTTAATTGGTATATATATATGTGGTAGGTATTAATGATTAAAAATAGGTAATGTGTTTTATCCCTACTAGATAACCCTAGTTGACTAGTGCCCTGCCTGGCATGGCCCTGAGGCCAGTGTTTTGACTGTGTGTAGCGTAGCTTCTGATGCAAATGTTATATTGTGTTATGTCTATAGGACTGTTGATCCCAGGGGATACTCTGGAACAGGACACCAATAATTACCAGGTAAGGACCCAAGGCAAGTACATTCTCTGATAATTTCCAATTCTTTGATAATTTCTATAAGTTCAAAAATCATGAAATATTATATCTGCATCCTTGACACTGTGCTACACGGACTAGTATAGCTTGGATCTGCAGTCATGAGATGTTACCTTGATTATCGTATTGACATTGTACACGACATGTATATTAGACATCGTACATGATAGACTGGACTTGCTCGTGTATCGTGACGTGTCATGGTTGGATCCACAGTACTAGTTGGGGGCGGGAAAGTAGTTAGTAAGAAATGTGATCGTAACCTCTTATTGTAGTATAGAACAATTATAAGTGTTAATCATGCTCTTCACCCATGATTAGCCAGGCCCTGTAGCTATCGTACATGTTCTCAAGCCGATCACATTTTGAAACTACTATTTCAAACACTTAGAATAGATTACAGTTCCCTATTTTAAATCATATACTACATCACCCGTATATGATACTGTTCCTTGTTCTTTCATGTTCATACATGCACTGACTGTATTATATTGCCTGTCTCTTTACATTGCCTGTCTCTCTTAAATTGCCATTGCATTTATTTCACTGTTTTCTCAGTAGCTAGCATGACATGTTTTATTGTATTATAGACATTATCAATTAAATAGAACTGTTATTTGAGATTTGTACTTTGTTCCTTCCTGACTGGAAATATTTTTTCAGACTATGCCTTAGAGGACCGATGTCCGACACTTTATGGACCATATGGTGAGTAGCTGCAGACTTGGTAGATTAGTTGTGATTCCGGGAGGTCTAGCCGAAAATTTCTATTTTTAGTTGTTCTTTAAGTAGACCATTTGGTACCGGATTTGTCTCCGGCATTTTTGATGAGACTTGGTTATTTGTTGAGTTCGATTATTACTTTGACTTTTGTTGTATTTAATTAAATTTCTGTTCGTTATCTTATCGTGCTGTAATCCTGTGATTGAGTATGTGCTCGTTTATTTGTGTCATCCGTGCCTCCTTATGGAGATTGGATGTTGTGTGACATTAGCTAGATAGTATCAAGACCTTGACAGCGTTCTACCGCCGATGCTGCGGCGTAGGCTGGACGTACCCACGCACTCGTGCCCCTAAACCGGGTGCGGGTCGTGACAGGGACGGTCCCGTTTGGCGGGGCGCGCTCCATTTCCCAACTTTTGGAAAATCGAAAAAGTGGGTGCGCGCAGTTTTGTGACGAATTTAACTATGTCCACAGCGACTAATAGCATAGGGTTATTTAACAGAGAATAAACTAGTTCAGGTATTCTACAGGTATCAAAAAGAATCACCGAATTCGGATCTCTGTGGTGGGAGATACGAACTCGGCAATACGGGTGGTCATTCTAGAATTCTGCGATTCCAGAATTCTGTCTGTCCGTCCACTTTGGACGCTATTTTTCACCTAGGGGCACACGTTTTCCGAGGTTGGCTATAAAACAAATATTGGAGAGGGTTAAGGGATGATCATACCTATGAAAACGGAACAGCGTTTGGTCTAGCGAGTCGACGGAAAATCGCGCCGGAGTAAAGGTGCCTCGAGTGGGAAACTGTAGTTCGCGAGGTCGGCGTCGACGGGATGGTTGGATGGCTTGACGGGGCTTCTCTGGCTGCGGTGACGGCTCTAGATGGGAAGAGGAAGTCTGGAGTTTAGGTTAGGGTTTTGAGAGCTAACTATATATATATAAATATTATATATATTAAGAGAGAGGGTGAGCGGTTGGATGGTTTCCGCGGGTGAATGAAAAAGGGTCGGGCTCTCTGGTGCTGAAGGGTTTAAGTCTTAGTATATGCTAAGATGCTGCGGCAAGCAAATTTTTGCTTAGGCTGTAAGTGGGCGGTCCCGTTGGAGTAAAGTTGCTGAAGGCCTTGAAGCAAATGCAACAGTGGTTGATTGTTATAGTTAATATTATTATTATTATTATTATCATTGTTATACTTATTATTATTATTATACTTATTATACTTAGTACTATTATCTTTTCCTTTCCTTTCCTTATATATATATATATATATATATATATATATATATATATATATATATATATATATATATATATATATTCACACATAAGAAAAATTTATAAATTAGGGTAATGCACATCGTTAGGCTAGCAACTGCTTAAGGGGTCTCCTACATGGAATAAAATTCGAAAAATTCCTGATGGTCCCATAAGTCCTCTAAGTGCCCGAACACCTAACATAAAAATTATTAAAAATCTATTTATCCTATTTAGACCTAATTACTATAATTAAATTATTAATTAATAATAAAATATAATAAATATGGTTTTTAGAAATAGGAGTTTTACAATCTGGCCTAAGTCACGCCACCAGTTGAGAATCCTGCGGCATGCCCTCACTGCAACAGTATGATAGAGGCAGTTTCGAACATCATATTCTCTTAGCAGGATCGTCCCATGTATTACACGGATACATCGGAGCCATTAAGGTAAACCGGATACATATCGACCCTGGATCATCTCTTAGCATTATCCCATGAAGCCTGATATAGAACTTGGGGATTCTGATGCATCGGTTGGCAGCCACCAATACAACTATCAGATGCTTCAACACCGAAAGAAGCTACCATCTCCAAACAGAGGATACTTGCTACGTCATTGATGTGGATGTGTCCTACAATGTCATGCTAGGGCATCCGTGGATACTTGAGTATATGATTGTCCTATCTACTCTCCACCAATGATGAAAGTACGTCAGCAAAAATGGTGTCGTCAAGACATAATTCGCTGACGTAGATCCTTTCAAAAGAGTTGAGGTGTACTACTTTGACTTGATCTTGTACAAACAAATCCACCAAGATAAAGGAGGTAACGATGCAGATGATGAAGCCGATACTACTACAGCTTCAGGTGATCCCCTAAGGGTCCGTCTCAGAGGACGCCCGGCACAAATAGCTACTCCTCTCGTGGTCAAGCTTCGTAGAAAAACACCCGAATCCTTGGCAGTCAGGATCCAGGGACAGAGATGCTTTCCATATAAGTATCCCCTTGCCCCGAGAACCCCAAGGCTGTTGGTAGTCAAGCTCCGCAGGAAAACTCTAGCATCGTCAGCGTCACTAACAACCACTGAAGAAAATGAACTGGAAGAGTACGTCGTAGATTCTGCCGACGTACCATCCCTCAATGATATAATCCCTTTACAGGAAATACCGTATTTCCTCAATAAAGGCCTCTTGTTGAGTTGCATTGTTGTTGCATATTGGGGCACCGTGTATTCTTTGGAGTATAGTCAAGGTTTAAACCTACATACACAAGTGGCTAAAGCCCACTCAGTAAACTAAATCCTCCTTAGCCAAGACCCCTGTTTCGTTATTCCAGCAAGAAAGAAATGGGACAAATACATTAATTTTTGGAAGGTTGAAGGTCGACGTGACTTCGTCTCAGAAGAGCCAGAACCGAAAAGCAGTTGAATGCAACTTCACGACTATAGCATATAGACTAAGCGTATTCTCCAGAGGATGGAATATGACCTGAAAAGTGACCAAGGCCTGAATTATGGCAAGGGATGACGCTTACCACTATATCACTTTGCCCCAAAGGACAAGCCTGAGACATACTACCAACGAACGCGCCGTGGCCTGGGGTACGTCATACCATCATCAACCCCTGAAGATTTAGAAGAGGAAGATGAATTGCATTCTCACTCTTCGGGATCCTCCATGTGGGACTCCGACAACAGCATCAGAGACATGCTTAAACAAACGTTATCTATCCACATGGTATCAACAAATCCAGAAGGGGATGACGAGTACCCTGTCGAACTCTTTGAAGTAGAATCGTGGACTCAAAAGTTGGAATCTCTGTAGGAATTATGGTTCGAGCAGGGGAAACCTCCTACAGAGGACGAGGTTGTACAAGTTAATTTTGGTGACGATGTTGCTCCTAAACCCTTATTCATCAGCAAAAATCTCTCGACAGAAGAGCGTGAATCCCTTGTCCAGCTAGTAAGGGAATACATCGACGCCTTTGCATGGAACTACGAAGGATGCTGAGTTTGGATCCCTAATCGCGATGCACAAACTCAATATTTTGCCAAATACCAAGCCTGTAAAGCAACAGCAACAGCGATTTTGCCCAGATATTATGGATGCCATCGAAGTGGAGGTGAATAAGATAATAGCAAGCAGCTTTATCCGCGAAGAACAGCACCCATATTGGGTAGCTAACATCGTCTCGTCATAAAAATAACGATAAAATTTGAGTCTGCGTCGACTTTCGTGATTAAAATGTGGTATGCCCAAAGGATGAGTTTTCTCTCCCAATCATGGATGTAATGATCGACAATACTTATGGCTTTGAGCATGTATCCTTCATGGACCGGTTCTTAGGCTACAACCAAATCAAAATAGTTTTAGATGATGAGAACCATACATCATTTTGGACGCTAGTAGGACTGTACTATTATACCATAATGCCCTTCGGTTTGAAGAATGCAGGTACGATATACCAACGAGCTATGAGCACTATATTTCACAACCATCTGTGTAAGACAGTGGAATATTACGTTGATGACATCGATGTCATGAGCTATTTTCAAGACGATTATTTTCATGATCTGAAGACGGTATTCGATTTAATGCGAGCCCACCAGCTTAAGATGAACCCCACTAAGTCATTCTTGGGAGTCTCTAGCGGCAAATTTTTATGATTTATTATAACTTCAAAGGGCATTCATATTGACCCTGAGAAGACTAAGGCTATCCTAGATATGCATCCTCCAAAGTACCTGCGAGAACTTCATGGACTACAAGGAAGATTGGCATACATTAGGAGATTTATAGTCAATCTCTCCGGACGATGTCGTCCCTTTACTTAGCCCATAAAGAAGGAAGTCTCTTTCGCCTAGACGAAATAGTGCAAGCAAGCATTCGATGATATTAAGAAGTATCTCACGAACCCCCAGGTATTGGTAGCCCCAATCATGGGAAAACCCTACTTACTTTATGTCCAAGCAATTGATCAATCTATCGGCGCTCTTCTTGCCCAAAATAACGACAAAGTCTATGAGCAAGTTATCTACTATCTCAGCAGAACAATTATCGGTGAAGAACATAGGTATAATTCGATCGAGAAAAAGTCTTGCTCTAGTATTTGCTATCCAAAAGACTCACCATTACTTGACAGGAAAACCATCAATGTGATCTCTCGAGTGAACCCCCTCAGAGACCTCATGACCAAGCCCGGGGCACTAAACTCTCACCTAGCCACATGGGCATCCTATTGTCACCCTATGACATGGTATTTGTCCCGCAAAAGGCTGTTTAGGGCCAAGTATTGGACGACTTTCTAGCAGCTCATCTAGTACTGGAGACTTCAAAGCTCTGCAACAAAATTCTCGACGAGGTGTTGAGTCTAACACCGTCATGACAGGAGGATCAGTTTGGCGAATGTTCTTCGATGGTGCTTCCAGAAAAGGGCCTAAAGGCAATATCGTCGCCGGAGTAGGGATAGTACTGATCTCTCCCGATGACCTAGTCATCCATCATGCATACTCGCTTACGGAGCCGTATTCCAACAATGTGGCAGAGTATGATGCTCTTATCAGTGGGCTCCAGCTGGCTAAACAATTGGAGGTTGACTTTCTAGAAGCCTGTGGTGACTACAAATTAATAGTCAGCCGAGTCCGTGGCAAGTACGAGGTTTGCCACGAGGATCTACTCCCTTACCACCAAGTGGCCGTTGACATGATCTCCACTTTTACAGAGTTCTTCATAGAACATGTGCTGCGACTGCAAAATATCGAGGCTAATGTACTCGCTGGCCTCAGTGCTTCTTTAGAAACTCCAATCAAAATTTACCTATTGATCACAATAGTGGGTCAAGAGATGGTCTGCCCAAGGAGCAACCTATGTTTGAGTCTAAGCCACTTTGTGGAAGCATATACCAATGCCAAAGATTGGAGGCTCCCGTTTATGGACTACGATGTCTACGAAATCATTCTAAACGACCCGAAGGAGGTCACTTCCATTAGGAGATGCTCCCTCCGATTTTACTATGATACATCCATTAAGAAGTCGTACTACCGTGCCTACGACGGGCTCCTGCTATGATGCCTATCAGACGCAGAAGCTGTCACTACTACATTTTCTAGAAAAGAATATTTTAGTAATTTCATATTTAATTAAATATTGTGCATGATAAATAATTATTTGTTGTATTATTTAATGGTTGTTAGATGTTAGAAATTTATTTTGGACTTGTGTTAGTGTACCTAACTAGTTTAGTTTAGACTCATAGACCAACATATATTAATTGTTAGATTTGAGCCCATCTAGAAAGCCCATTGATTAGGAGGATGACTAAAATTAATTAAACCATTAGACTAGAAGCTTCCCTGCTTAATTATTTCTTCATGAAAGGCCCCGAGGGGTATAATGGATATTATATAGTGACTTGAGGAAGGGGAAAGGGGGGGGCAGCCTATTAAAGAGGGAGAAATTTGTTTCTCTCTCCTTTTTTCATTTGAAAACTAGATCTATAATTTTCTTCAACCAAATTTCTTTATTCCCACTTCATTTTCCTACCAAATTTTATCCCAATTTCTTCCCAAATCACCATTAGAGACAAGTAGGTTCTAAATCTGAGAAAGCAAGGATCTAGTAGGAGAAAACAAGGATCTATAAAAAGGAGCAAGGATCTACAAGTTGGAGGCCAATTTTATCATATTTGGAGGTTGAATTGGGAATCCATTTCCCAATAGGTATAATTCAGTTTTTTTTTCTTAATTTAGGTTCTAAATCTGATATTTAACCATGAAAAATTAACCCATGTGCATAGGCTACCCATAGGATTTGGTTTTGTGTTCATATGAGGCCTATTGAGAAAGTTATGGTACTTTTGTGTTAATTTTGGAGAAATTTTGAGATTGATAATAGTTGTGTGTGTCAATTGGTCCTATAGATCAATTTTGCATGTTCTTGTGTGTTTGGGGCTAGTGTCATGTCTATAATTGGGTACATGTATGTCGTATCCCAATAATTTGGTGATATGTGTTGATTTTGGGATTTTACGACACGGGACTTTAAGCATGTCACATTTTGACACGGACACGTAGATTTGTGTTTGACTCTTCGTATTGTTCATAAATAATATTTTAGACTTGCTCATGTCCTTCGGGGTACGTTTGGATGTATAGTGGACTCGTGTCGCATGCGTATCCTAGATCTAGTGGGATACGGGGTGATACGTTCCATAGGATGTATAATTTAATTGTAGATCTATTTCTCTTGTGTTCTTATTCATGGTGAGGTATAATTATAAATATGTATACACGTATATTGTAGTATATTTATATTTATGTATTACTGTGTCTTAGATCTATGTATCAATTTATGTATATTGTATGTAGCTATTATTCTACTTATGTATGAGCTATTTAATAGTGTAGTGTATGTATATATATTGTAGTATTTATGAACTTGATGCTATGTGTATACATATATATATTATGCTATGTATATATGTTACTATATATATATATATGTATTTATTATGTACATATATCCTATATAGTTGTAACCATGTATATATGTGATACTATATTGTTATATGTATTATTGTGTCCATATATATATTCTTATAGTTGTAAGTATATATGGGTAATTATATAGTGTTATATATATATATATATATATATATATATATATATATATATATATATATATATATATATATATATATATATATATATATATATATATATTGTGTTATATATATTATATAGTGTGTTATATATTATATATTGTGTTATATACATATTGTTATATGTATTTGTATTTATTCAGCATCACAAAAGGATAGCAACAGCAGCAGCAGCAAACGCAACAGCAGCGGTAGCAATAGCGACAGCAGCCACAGTAGCAATAGCAACAACAACAGCAAAAGCAACAACAGCGGTAACAATAGAGACAGCAGCCGCAGCAGCAATAGCAACAGCAGCAGCAGTAGCGACAGCAGCAACGGCGATAGCAGCAACTCAGCAACGACGACGGCAGCAGGAACTGTCGCTATAACAGCAGTACAGCAGCAGTATCAGCACCCGTATCAGAGGCTATAGCGACGGCAGCCAGGAGCCTTTTGTGACACATATGCGATTTTGAGTATATATTATATATTTATATATAATAGTTATATATGTGTATATATATATATATGGTATTAATTTATATGTATATATGTTCCTAATTGCTAATTACATTTTAGTATACTATATGTATAATAATTAGTTGTAGCATATATTATTTTAATGGGTAGTTAGCATAAGTAAGGTATTGGATATTACCTTGAGATACCAAGGTAAGTATCAAGGTATTTGGGGATACCCAAGGTATTCGGTGTGGGTAGCAAGTCTATGGTTTAGCATTGTGAAACTAAGTTGGCTCAAAACCAAGGCATCTATTTAATGCTTATAATTAGGATTTTTATAATTAATAATTGTTTGATATTTATATGTAATATTTTACCTATTGATTTATGTATCCAGAGATACGGTATCCTAGTATCCTAAGATATAGTTTTTATGACCTAGACTTTAGTATATGAACCAAATATTTTTATATTAGACTTATGCAACCTATAAATAGGTAGTTGACCATAGTTGACCATAGTTGACCATAATTTAACTATAGTTGACCAAAGTCGACTTAGAGTTGACCGAGTTTGACTTTTGACTTAGAATTGACTTGTTGACCTAGAAGTTGACTAGTTTAACTTGTTTTCTTTCCGGAACCTTGTATTGATGTTGTATTCCATATCTAGGTCTTCGAGGCACCGTATCAAACATCTGTGAAATTATTCTTTGGACTTCAGACGAGTACATTCTCTGATAGTTTCTCATTTATGATATCCTTTATGTTCATTGTATCTAGTGTAGATATCCATGTCTTCTTTACACGATGGTTACAGGGATTGGTATATTTGGATCTCGTCATGAGATGTTATTCCTTGGTATATGGTGTATCTTGTGCAAGCCTTGTTTCATTGATTATCTTTTACATATACAGACACTAATTCTCGGGAAGACTAGTTATCTTCTTGGGGAATCTCGTGCCATAGCGTACCATGGTTGGATCTATTATACCAGTCGAGGGTGGGGAGTATTTTAGTATAGATATGTGATCATACCCTCATTGTATCAAGTCTTATTTATTGAATAGTGTTAATCATATACCGCACGTATGATTAGCCAGGCCATATATATTGTATCATGTTCTCAAGCCGATCATATGTTAAAGCTAGTACTCATACACTTAGTCATTAGTATTCTTTTTCATTATTATATTCATTCCAAAATTTTCTTATTGTATATCTCTAATATCTATTGTGCATCTTGTATATTCACATCTATTTACTGTTATATAGTTTTTATCATTGATTAGAACTGCTGTTAGAGATGTATTCTGCTCCTTTCCTGATTGGATATATTTTTTTCAGATGACACTGAGGAGTGGTACCCTACACATTATGGACCCCAGGATATTGTGGGCTTAGAGTCAGAGACCCTGGCTCAGGAGGGACTTATCCTGACTGAGACAGATGACCCGGAACTTGTACCTTCTTAGTATTTTTTGTACTAGATTTGTCTCCAACTTTTTTGTTAGCATTCTTTCAGACTCATTGATATATTATTTTAGACTCATGAGTTGTATGTGACTATTTCTATTCTTTATCTTATTCGTGCTCGTTTCCATCTTTGATCTGTGATTGAGTATATTGTTATTGTTGGTGGTTCTTTATATTGCTATATAGATTACCCAGACAGCGTTCTATCGTCGATTCTGCGGCGTAGGCTGGGCGTTGTTTCTGACTTACATCCCTACATCGGGTGAGGGTCGTGACACATTTTTATGGTGGCCCATGCAGGTGTATTCGAGGTCGCAATTAGTGCGATTCGTAGTGGTGCTCTGAATTGAGTACTATTATGAGCCTGCGATAGGATATAGGATATAAGATATATGCTATAGGCTGAGAATACTCAATCACATCTAGAAAATTTCTTTTGATTCAACTATTCTTCTTTGATATTGATACTTGATCTCTTAAACTATTATTTTCTTGAGTGTCTTACATTATGTGCCATATTGATTCTTTCTTTCGCTTTGTCTCAGGATGCCGCCTAAGACTAGATCGTAGCAAGGGAGAGCAGTTTCTGAGAGGTCTGCGACATCCCGAGGACCTGCACCAGTCATTTCTCCGATGATTGGAGTGTCAGCTGCTTTCGGAGGTCCACCGCCTACTCAGAGGACTATACCAGCTGTATCTGAGGGGCTTCCACCTCCACCTCTTGTGCCAGCAGAGGCAATACGAATGTTTACACTATTTCGTGAGATGCTCGAGGCACAGAGGGCTCAGTCTGAGGACATCAGAGGTAGACCGACGTTCTATGGCAGGACATCGAGAGTGCTCATCAGCTTGCTCGTGCCGTAGTCGAGAGAGGAGTTCCGGTCCAGCAGCAAGTTGCTCCTCAGGTTGCTCAGCTTCGGCCAGGCAACATTCAGGACTTCAAGAAGCTGGAGCCTAGGGTCTTGAAGGGGACGGAGGGCATCGTCTATGCTGATGATTGGCTCGAGGACATTGAGTGTCTTATAAGGGTGTTCCATCTTTCTGAGGATCTGAAGGTTGAGGCGGTAGGACTTCAACTGTTCGATGTCGCTCGTACTTGGTTCAGGAATGAGCCAATTCTGGTTGACGCGGGACAGTCTTGGGAGGTATTCAAGGACCTCTTCAAGAAAAAGTTTTTCGCCCTGGCAGACAAGCTAGACTTTGTGAGGTAGTTTGAGAGTCTCATTCAGGGGAGCATATCTGTGGAGGAGTACGCTGTGGAGTTTGGCAGGTTGAGCCAATTTACAGAGTATTTGGTGAGAGAGCCGGAGGTTCGGGCTATTCGTTTCCATGAGGGTATAAACTGGGAAGTAAAGATCCTTATTCCGTCTTTTTATGAGACATACTCAGAGATACTTGCGGAGGCATACAAGGTTGAGCGGAAGTTGGGTTTGAAGCCCAAGAGAGACAGTAATTCTTTTCTGGGGGCAAACAGCAGTGCAGTATCTGCCAAACGTCCTCATTTCTAGTCCAGGCCTTTCCAACAGCCACAACAGCACCAGACTCCAGCTAGGGCGCCTTTTCACCAGGCACCACAGCAATAGAGACTGTTACAGCAAGCTTTCCGCCACTACTGCAAGAAGTCCGGCCATATCTGGAAAGTTTGCAGGAGGAGGCTAGGAGTTTGTTTTTATTATGGTACTGAAGGGCATCAGTCGAGAGAGTGTCCTCGTCGTGCAGGTCAAGGAGCAGCTTCAGCTCCAAGGGCACAGACGAGACCACCTGCAGTACAGCCGAGGGGACCGCTTCCGACACAGCAGCAGCGTTATATCCAGTATCAGCAGCAGGGAGGTGCACGTCAGGGACAAGCGTTTGCTATGACCGTCGAGGAGGACGAACCTACTGGAGATGTCATCACACGTTCTATTCTTCTTGATTCCATTCCAACTTTAGCTTTGTTTGATAGTGGTACTTCCCATAGTTTTGTATCTATTTCTTTTGCTCTGAAGCATGGTTTGGTAGCTGAGTCTTTGCTTAGGACTTGCAAAATCATGATCGGGGGAGATATTATCCTGGTTAATAATATTTACAAGGATCGAAGAGTTACTCTATCAGGCTGGGAGTTGAGTGTGTCTACTTATAATGCTATTTTTGAGTTACGACATTGTACTCGAGATGGATTGGTTAAGTAGGAACCGTGCTAGTATAGATTCTAGATGAGGTAGAGTTTTGTTTGGTCCGCTAGGAGAGCCAGAGTTCGAGTTTGCTAGAGGAGCTACGGAGCAGGGAGAAGGCACTATTTGTGGAGCTATGGTGGAAGACAAGGAGTTGCCGCATCCGTTGATAGCAGAGTTCTTGGATGTGTTTCCTGAGGAATTTCCAGGATTGCCGTCAGATCGAGATATTGAATTTTTTATAGACTTGGTGCCAGGTGCAGAACCAATTTCTCAACATGTCTATAGAGTAAATAATAGCGAGATGGTCGAGCTGAAGAAACAGGTGGACGAATTGCAGGATAAGGGATTTATCAGATCGAGTTTTTTACCGTGGGGAGCCCCGGTATTGTTTGTACCGAAGAAGGATGGATTGGTGCGTATGTGCATTGATTACAGGATATTGAATAATCTCACTATCAAGAATAAGTACCCTTTGCCATGAATTGATGATCTGTTCGATCAGTTGAATGGTGCCAAGGTGTTTTCTAAGATATATTTGAGATCAGGCTACCATCAGGTGAAGGTGAAGCCGGTGGACATACCGAAGACTGCTTTTAAAACTCGGTATGGTCAGTACAAGTTTATGGTGATGTCGTTTGGGTTGACTAATGCACCGGCGGTATTTATGAACTTGATGAACAAGGTTTTCCATCAGTACCTTGACAAGTTCGTGGTGGTGTTCATCGACGACATACTCATATACTCGAAGACACTGGAGGAGCACGAGGAGCATTTAAGGATTGTGTTGGATGTACTGAGGAAGAAGAAGCTGTAAGGGAAGTTGTCCAAGTGTGAGTTTTTCTTGGACAAGGTAGAGTTCTTGGGGCATGTTGTGACTGGTGATGGTATTTCAGTGGATCCGAAGAAGATCGCAGCAGTGGAATCTTGGAAGACCCCGAGTTCGGTAGCAGAGATCAGGAGTTTCTTGGGATTGGCAGGCTACTACAGGAAGTTTGTGCGGGATTTTTCGAGGATTGCCGAACCGATGACCAAACTCACTATAAAGGATATAGAGTTTGTTTGGACGGAGGATTGCCAGGTTACTTTTGAGGGGTTGAAGAATAGGTTGACGTCTGCTCCTATTTTGACATTGTCATAAGGGTCTGGAGGTTTCACTATTTATAGTGATGCATCGGAGAAAGGTTTGGGTTGTGTTCTTCAGCAGAATGGAAAAGTAATTGCCTATGCATCCAGGCAATTGCATCCTCATGAGAAGAACTATCCTACCCATGATTTGGAGTTGGAAGCAGTCATATTCGCCCTGAAGTTGTGAAAATATTATTTGTATAGAGAGCGTGTGGAGATCTTCACATACCACAAGAGCTTGAAGTACATTTTCACGCAGAAGTAGTTGAACATGAGGCAGCGTCGGTGGTTGGAACTGATGAAGGATTTTGATATATCTTTGCAATATCATCCTGGGAAAGCTAATATAGTTGTCGATGCTTTGAGTAGGTATCCAGTAGCTATGTTCTTGACGCAGGATCGATATTTGCTGGAGGACTTGGAGAGCTTGGGCATCTAGGTAATAGTTCCTGGTTGTGCTATGTAGATGTGGGGATTGCAGATACATTCAGATTTGATGGACAGGATCAAGGCAGCACAGTATGAGGATGTATCTCTGAGGAGCATCAGAGCTCAAGTGAGAGCAGGATTGGAGGATAATTTCACCATTGTTGAGGATGGATCTTTGGGACATGGAGTTAGGTTGTGTGTGCCTAGTGGGGAGCTGCGTGAGGAGGTATTGCAGGAAGCGCATCGCTCTCAGTATTTCATACATCCAGGTGCCAACAAAATGTATCGGGATATGCGATAGAGTATGGGGTGGTATGTCATAAAGAGGGAAGTGGCACAGTTTGCATCCAGATGCTTAGTGTGCCAACATGTGAAAGCCGAGAGACAGAGACCAGGAGGTTTACTTCAGCCATTACCCATTCCAGAGTGGAAGTGGGAGCACATTACTATGGATTTTATGTCCGAACTTCCACGATCTCCCGGAGGGAAAGACACAATTTAGGTCATTGTTGATAGGTTGACCAAGTCGGCCCACTATTTGCCTTTCAAGGTGGGTTTGTCTATGGAGAAGCTGGCAGAGATGTATGTGAGACAGATCGTTAGGATACATGGAGTTCCCGTCAGCATAGTCTCGAATCGGGATAGTCGTTTTACTTCTCATTTCTGGAGGAGTTTGTAGGAGAGTTTGGGCACTCAGCTCAAGTTCAGTACTACATATCATCCCTAGACAGATGGGCAGTCAGAGAGGACTATTCAGACTCTCGAGGATATATTGCGCACTTGTGTACTAGATTTCGGGGGTTCTTGGGAGGACCATCTCCATTTGGTAGATTTTTCTTATAACAACAGTTACCAAGCTAGTATAGAGATGTCATCTTTTGAAGCTCTGTATGGTAGGAGGTGTCATACTCCCTTGTCATGGGACGATGTTGGAGAGAGAGTTTTGCTTGGGCCATAGATGGTTGTAGATGCAGCGAAGAAGGTTCAGTTGATCAGAGACAGACTTCGTATGGCGCAAGACAAACAGCGGCATTGGGCCGATAGCCACCGGAGACCTTTGGAGTTCGAGGTATAATTTAGATTTTGTTTTGTGCTTGTTATTGGTTGTTGTTATAGATTAAGTTCTTAAGGTGGTATTTTGTTCTAGGTGGGTGGTTTGGTGTTTCTGAGAATTTCTCCGACACGAGGAACGATTCGCTTCGGTGGAGGCGAGAAACTTAGTCCGCGATTCATCGGACCTTTCACTATTCTAGAGAGGGTCGGTGGAGTTGCTTATAGACTGGACTTCACACCTACATTGGAGGGAGTGCACAACGTGTTTCACGTATCGCAGTTGAGACGGTACGTGGCAGATCCTAGTCATGTATTGGATCACTTGAAGGTAGAGGTGGGCCCTACTCTTAGCTATCCAGAGCAGCCAGTTGAGATTCTGGATCGGAGAGAGAAGGTGCTGAGGAACCAGACTATTTATTTGGTGCGTGTCGCATGGAGGCATCACTCTCCGGGGGAGTCTACACCTGGGAGAGAGAGGATAAAATGCGAGAGCGTTATCCATATTTGTTTGTGCTTTGAGGTATGTTCTTTCATAGTTAGTTATGTTCTTTTGTTATGTTCTGTTATTTTCTGGGGGTAGTTCTCATCTTTGAATTTCGAGGACGAAATTATTTTAAGGAGGGTAGACTTGTCACTACCACATTTTCTAGGAAAGGATATTTTAGTAATTTCATATTTAATTAAATATTGTGCATGATAAATCATTATTTGTTGTATTATTTAATTATTGTTAGATGTTAGTCATTTATTTTGGACTTGTGTTAGTGGACCTAACTAGTTTAGTTTAGACTCATGGACCAACATGTATTAATTGTTAGATTTGAGCCCATTTAGAAAGCCCATTGATTAGGTGGATGATTAAAATTAATTAAACCATTAGACTAGAAGCTTTTTTCCTTAATTATTTCTTCATGAGAGGCCCCAAGGGGTATAATGGATATTACATAGTGACTTGTGGAAGGGGAAAGGGGGGCCGACCTATTAAAGAGGGGGGAATTTGTTTCTCTCTCCTCTTTTTATTTGAAAACTAGATCTAAAATTTTTCTCAACCAAATTCCTTCATTCTCACTTCATTTTTCTACCAAATTTTATCCCAATTCCTTCCCAAATAACCATTGGAGACTAGTGGAGCAAGGATCTAGAAGGAGAAAACAAGGATCTACAAAGAGGAGCAATGATCTACAAGTTGGAGGCCAATTTCATTATATTTGGAGATTACATTGGGAATCCATCTTCCAATAGGTACAATTCAGTTTTTTTCCTTAATTTAGGTTCTAAATCTAAGATTTAACCATGAGAAATCAACCCATATGCATAGGCTATCCATAGGATTTGGTTTTGTGTTCATAAGAGGCCTATTGAGAAAGTTATGGTACTTTTGTGTCAATTTTGGGGAAATTTTGAGATTGACAATTGTTGTGTGTGTCAATTGGTCCTATAGATCAATTTGGCATGTGCTTATGTGTTTGGGGCTAGTGTCGTATCCACAATTGGGTACTTGTAGGTCGTATCTCAACAATTTGGTGATATGTGTTGATTTGGGAATTTTTTTCTCCGACACGGGACTTTGAGCATGTCACATTTTGATACGGACACGTAGATTTATGTTTGACTCTTCGTATTGTTCATAAATAATATTTTAGACTTGCCCGTGTCCTTCGGGGTACGTTTTGATGTGTGGTGGACTCGTGTCGCATGCGTATCCTAGATCTAGTGGGATACGGGATGATATGTTCCATATGATGTACAATTTAATTGTAGATCTATTTCTCTTGTGTTCTTATTCATAGTGAGGTGTAATTATAAATATGTATATACGTATTGTAGTGTATTTATATTTATGTATTATTATGTCTTAGATCTATGTATCTATTTATGTATATTGTATGTAGCTATTATTCTACTTATGTAAGAGCTATTTAATAGTGGTATGTATATATATTGTAGTATATATATATAGTGTAGATGTTATGTGTATACATATATATATGATGCTATGTATATATGTTACTATATATATGTATATGTATTTATTAAGTACATATATCCTATATAGTTGTAACCATGTATATATGTGATACTATATTGTTATATGTATTATTGTGTCCATATATATATTCTTATAGTTGTAAGTATATATGGGTAATTATATAGTGTTATATATATATATATATATATATATATATATATATATATATATATATATATATATATATATATATATATATATATATTGTGTTATATATATTATATAGTGTGTTATATATTATATATTGTGTTATATATATAGATATATATATATATATATAAGTAAGGCAACAGCAGCTATTGTGACGCTTTCAGCGTCACAAAAGGATAGCAACAGCAGCAGCAGCAAATGCAACAACAGCGGTAGCAATAGCGACATCAACCACAGCAGCAATAGCAACAACAGCAGCAAAAGCAACAATAATGATAGCAATAGCGACAGCAGCCGCAACAGCAATAGCAACAGCAGTAGCGACAACAGCAACAGCAACGGCGACAACAGCAACTCAGTAACGGCGACGGCAGCAGAAACTGTCGCTATAGCAGCAGTACAGCAGCAGTATTAGCACATGTATTAGAGGCTATAGCGACGACATCCGGGAGTCTTTTGTTACACATATACGATTTTGAGTATATATTATATATTTATATATAATAGTTATATATGTGTATATATATATATGGTATTAATATATATGTATATATGTTCCTAATTGCTAATTGTATTTTATTATACTATATGTATAATAATTAGTTGTAGCATATATTATTTTAATGGGTAGTTAGCATAAGTAAGGTATTGGATATTACCTTGAGATACCAAGGTAAGTATCAAGATATTTGGGGATACCCAAGGTATTGGGTGTGTGTAGCAAGTCTATGGTTTAGCGTTGTGATACCAAGTTGGTTCAAAACCAAGGCATCTATTTAATGTTTGTAATTAGGATTTTATAATTAATAATTTTTTGATATTTATATATAATGTTTTACCTATTGATTTACGTATCCAGAGATACGGTATCCTAGTATCCTAAGATATACTTTTTATGACCTAGACTTTATTATATGAACCCAATATTTTTGTATTAGACTTATGCAACGTATAAATAGGTAGTTGACCATAGTTGACCATAGTTTGACTATAGTTGACCATAGTTGACCATAATTTGACTATAGTTGACCAAAGTTGACTTAGAGTTGACCGAGTTTGACTTTTGACTTAGAATTGACTTGTTGACCTAGAAGTTGACTAGTTTAACTTGTTTTCTTTCCGGAACCTTGTATTAATGTTTTATTCCATATCTAGGTCTTCGAGGCACCGTATCAGACATCGGTGAAATTATTCTTTGGACTTCAGGCGAGTACATTCTCTGACAGTTTCTCATTTATGATATCCTTTATGTTTATTGTATCTAGTGTAGATATCCATATCTTCTTTACACGATGGTTACACGGATTGGTATATTCGGATCTCGTCATGAGATTTTATTCCTTGGTATATGGTGTATCTTGTGCAAGCCTTGTTTCATTGATTATCTTTTACATATACAGACACTAATTCTCGGGAAGACTAGTTATCTTCTTGGGGAATCTCGTGCCATAGTGTACCATGGTTGGATCTATTATACCAGTCGAGGGTGGGGAGTATTTTAGTGTAGATATGTGATCATACCCTCATTGTATCAAGTCTTGTTCATTGAATAGTGTTAATCATATACCACACGTATGATTAGCCATGCCATATATATTGTATCATGTTCCCAAGCCGATCACATGTTAAAGCTAGTACTCATACACTTAGTCATTAGTATTTTGTTCATTGTCATATTGTTCATTATTATATTCATTCCAAAATTTTCTTATTGTATATCTCTCGTATCTATTTGGATTTTGTATATTCACATCTATTTACTGTTACATAGTTTTTATCATTGATTAGAACTGTTGTTAGAGATGTATTCTGCTCCTTTCCTGACTGGATATATTTTTTCCAGATGACACTAAGGAGTGGTACCCTACACATTATGGACCCCAGGATGTTGTGGGCTTAGAGTCAGAGACCCTGGCTCAGAAGGGACTTATCCCGACTGAGACAGATGACCCAGGACTTGTACCTTCTTAGTATTTCTTGTACTGGATTTGTCTCCAGCTTTTTTGTTAGCATTCTTTCAGACTCATTGATATATTATTTTAGACTCATGAGTTGTATGTGACTATTTCTATTCTTTATCTTATTCGTGCTCGTTTCCATCTTAGATCTGTGATTGAGTATATTGTTATTGTTGGTGGTTCTTTATATTGCTAGATAGATTATCCAGACAACGTTCTACCGTCGATTCTGCGGCGTAGGCCGGGCGTTGTTTCCGACTTGCATCCCTACATCGGGTGAGGGTCGTGACAGAAGCAAAGCAAGCTCTTCATGAAATTCACGACGGTATTTGTGGTACTCACCAACCCGGACCTAAGCTTCAAGATCGCCTCCTTCACATGGGCTATTATTGGCCAACGATGGTGGAAGATGCCGTTAACTATGCGAAAAAGTGCAGGATGTGTCAAATTCATGCCGACTTCATTCACCAACTCTCGGAGTTCCTACACCCGACCGTTGCGTCTTGGCCGTTCGAAGCCTGGGGTATGGACATCATAGGACCGATCAGTCAACCTTCGTCTAAGGGACACCGGTTCATCTTGGCTATCACAGAGTACTTCTCCAAATTGACGGAAGCCATTCCGCTAGCAGAAGTAAAAACATCCAATGTGATCAGTTTCCATAAATATCACGTCATCTACTGCTTCGGCTTCATTCATGACAACAGTCCACAGTTTGTCAACCACGCTTTCTTCTAGTTTTGCGACAAAAACTGAATCCAAAATGTAGCTTCAACCACAGTTTGTGAATCACAGTTTGTCAGCCTCTCTAGGTTGTTACCATCACTGGTTTTAAATGCAAGGTTTGGAAATTGGGGAGACACCATTGTTTGTCTTTTACTTCTAGAGTTGACAAGAAAAACTAGTTGATCACCCTGACTAGTGGTGATTTGGCAAGACGTGGAAACCTAGAGATTGAGGATCTCTCCTGGAGCTTAGTGGTGACGAAGAAGAAGTAGGTTGGCAAAGGTGAAGAGGGAGAGGACTTCTTCAGTACAGGGAAGATTGGAATGCTATGGATGAAGACTCAGATGAACGTGATGTAAATGTAGAATGAAGTGTAATAGGTCAACCCCTGGTGTCTGATGCACCTTGTCCACCATTGAATAGCTCATTCCATCACCAACTCTTGGACACATCAATGGCAACCGCCATAACTTAGGACAACTACCATAACTTGACGCAATGTATGCTTTCTCGTATTGTATTGATGGTGGACAAGGACAATGAAATGTCAAATATCATCCTGGAGGTCTCGCTCGAGTATGCACCTGTCAAATATCATCTCATTGATTTGTTTGCAACTCTCTTTTCAGTAGTATGGTAATCAATTGAACCATCTCAAGCCTTGAGATGGAGAAATTATTCCCTACTGGACTCACCACATGACAGTGTCATGGTGAGTCTTAAATCCCCTTCAATATAGTACATTGCCACATCACTCTCTGTTTTTTTCTCTAATTTAGTTTTCGTGCTGTGGCATTACACTGTTGTAAGGAAATCAAGGCTCGCCACTGACGCCCACTGACTGAATAATTTCTCCTTGAGATGGGGGGCAAAAGTAGCAAAATCAAATGATGAAAGTGCTTTGTCATCTGCAGGAATATGTAACCAGATTGAGCTCTGCTACAATCAATTAACGCAAATTTGAATACGAGCAACGAAAGCAATTTAACAATGGTGACAAACAAGTAGGACTGAGCAATAATCGGTTTTAAACCGTAAATCGAACCGGACCGAACCGAATAGGCTATTCGGTTCGGTTCAAAACAGTTTCGGGTCGGATTCGGGTTTAGAAACGAATAATATCGGTTATCGGTTTCGGGTTCGGATTTTGAATTCGGTTTCGGGTTAAAACCGAAAACCGAATTACACAGTGTAATTACCAAAATACCCTCAGTCCTAACCTAGGTATATAATATCGTTTCTCTCTCTCTCCGCTCATTTCCTTTCTCTCCGCTCCTTTCCTTTCCTTCCCTTTCCCTTTCCCTCAGTTCTCACTCAGAACCCTGCTGCCGCTCTCTTTTCTCTTCCGGTGACCGGTCTTCCCTTCCTCCCCCCCCCCTCCCCCAAAACCCTAACAGCCTAACTTCACCTCTCATCTCCGGACCCCGCTGGTCGCCGTCGGCTGGCTGGATCTGAACTGGATCTGAAGTTCTGACTTCTCACCGCCGTCGGCTGGCTGGATCTGATAGTCCTGCCTCTTCTCACCGCCTCTCTTCTCTGGATCTGAAGTTCTGACTTCTGAAGGCTGGATCTGAAGTTCTGAAGGCTGGATCTGAACTTCTAAGGTCTGGATCTGAACTTCTCTTTTAAAAATATTTGTCATATATTTTTTGTTTATTATTTGTTTCTCCTAACTTGTTCAAATTTGTTTTTCAGATCTACGGATCTGAACTTCTGGAGTCGGGATCTAGCAATATAGCTAGGTAATATTTTTCTCTAGCAGTATATGTCATATTTTATTTATTTCTTACATTGGATCTAAACTTCTCTACCTTTCTTGAGTCGGGATCTACGGATCTGAACTCTACCTTTCATTTAAAAATATGTATTTATCTAGCAATATAGTTGGGATCTGAACTTCTGTGGCAGATCAAATGTGTGCTTGTTATATGTTATTTTTTACAGCAGTATATGTTATTTTTCTAGCAGTATATGATAATTTTTACAGCAGTATATGTTATTTTTCTAGCAGTATATGTTATTTTTTACAGCAGTATATAAAAATATGTATTTCTCTAGCAGTATATGTTAT
Organism: Iris macrosiphon; assembly: GCA_036927795.1. Taxonomy (NCBI): domain Eukaryota; kingdom Viridiplantae; phylum Streptophyta; class Magnoliopsida; order Asparagales; family Iridaceae; genus Iris; species Iris macrosiphon. Next base: position 122,652,751 of record JAYESA010000019.1, read on the forward strand.
TTTTTACACTGTGTAGAACAAATGTGTAAAAAATAACAAATTTTTAGCATGCAACATGTTTAGATCAAATGTTAGTTAATGTATTTCTGTTTCTGTTTCTTATGCATACAGCATGTTTAGATCAAATGTTTAGCATAATTATACATATTTTATTTCTGTTTCTTATTATATTTAGCATAATTATACATATTTTATTTTTGTTTCTTATTATGCATGTTTAGATCAAATGTTTCATGTTTAGATTAAATGTGTAGATCAGTAACTTGTAATACATTTCTTATATCTTATTATTTCTGGCAATATATTTCTCACATTTATTATTTATGAAAATATATTTAAAGTCTGGAATCTGGTTATAGCAATATATTTCCTTTATTTATTATTTATCCTGTTAGCAATATTTTATTTGTCAGATGAGTAGATCAGTTACATTAGTAGAGTTATTTTGATAAAATGTGCAAATTAGATATGCATGTACATGTTCTTGTAAATTAGTAATTAGATATGCTTCATGCATGTTCTTGTAATTTTTTTGTGAATTATATATGCATCTAAATATTTTGTAAATTATATATGCATTTTAATAATTATAGTGTACTGGTTCTGAAGTGTTTTCTTGAACTGTTTGTATATTGTTGAATTGTGTGTATTTTAATAATTATAGTGTACTGGTTCTGAAGTAATTAGATATGCTTCATGATTAGTTATTTTGATAAAATGTGCAAATTAGATATGCATGTACATGTTCTTGTAAATTAGTAATTAGATATGCTTCATGCATGTTCTTGTAATTTTTTTGTGAATTATATATGCATCTAAATGTTTTGTAAATTATATATGCATTTTAATAATTATAGTGTACTGGTTCTGAAGTAATTAGATATGCTTCATGATTAGTTATTATACATTTGACCTAATATATGTATATCTGTGTTGTACTCTGTGAGTCTGTAATGGGACTATCTTTATCTGCATTCTGCACTATGATTCTGCTATTCTGGCACATTGATATTTGATTAGTGAATAGTGATTAAGACTGTAAACCCCCTGAATTTTCAAATTATTAAATCTTGGATTTTTCCCAAATTTTCGGGAATTTTCTGGGAATTTTCTGTAATTAAAATCAAGGTTTTCAATTAATAAATAATTTTTAAATTACAATAAATAATATTAAAATATCATGAAAATAATATTTTTGGGTGTAAAATGAAAAACTGGACTTAGGGAAATTCTTCTGGATTTTTCCGGGCCTCAGACATATTTTTAAAAGCCTAAAAAAACCATTTTTCTAAATTAATTAATTAAATAATTAATTACTGTTTTAATAATATTATTATTATTATTATTGTTAATTTGTTTTTTTATTTTTTATTTTTTTTATTTTTCGGTTTGGGCCGGCCCAGTGGGCCGAGCCCATTGGTTCAACCCAGCCCAGCCCAACCATCTCCTTAGCGGGTCGGGCGGGTCCGCTCACCCGGATCCGCGCCCGATCCGGAACCCGCCCGGTCACCCCTGTCACCCAGTCCCCCGTTTTCGTCGCCGGCGCCGGAAAACGCGCGCGCCACGGCCACGCCCTCCTCCACGTCCGCTCTCCCCTCCGTTTCTCCCGCCACGACGCCTCGGCTGAGCCCCCTCGCAGCCCCCTATATAAACCCCCATCTCCGCCTCCATCCACCCCAAAACCCGAAACCCTAACCCTAACTACCCCGACTTCGGCGAACCCCGTCCGGCGACCTCCTCCTCCCTCAGCCCCTGCGACGCCTTCCCCCAGGCGGAGCTCCTCCTCCTCTCCCCTTCCTCCTCCTCCCCAGGCGGAGCCGACCCCCGAGCCCTCCTCCCCGCTGCTGTCTCCCCTCCGCCGGAGCCGCAGCCACCGCCAGCCCCTCGCCTGAGCCGCCGCAGCCCCGGCCCGATCTCGTCGACCGACGGCCAGACCCCACGAGCCCCGGACACGCCGCAGACACGACCCAGACGCGGATACGAGCCCGGACACGCCGCTGACACGTCCAGGACACGAGCTCGATTCGGACTCGAAAACCCCGATTTCTCGGTCCCCTTCAGGTATTCGTATCTTGCAACCCTAATCTCCGTTTTAGATTCCGTAAATTCCTGCGCGTAGCCTGTATGACCCTCTCGGTGCCCGGACAAACTGTTCGGGGCATCGCGGCCTGTGGCGATCGCACACCGCGATCCAAAAACAGGAAAAAACCAGACCCTGTTTTACCCCGGAACCGAGTACGTCCCGCCAAACGGGACGACTTGGTCGCGTGCGGTCTTCACAGATACGTGCGCATCATCGATACGGACGTGTGAGTCTTCGTGGAAGCTGATTCGGGTGTGCGTGCACACCGGAATAAACGCGTATCCGCGGACATCGCCCCGTATCCGCCTTTTCGGCAATTCACCCTAACTTCGTGCATACTCGTCAGATCGAGACGAAACTTGCGCCATCGGACTCGTAGCGATACGCTGGTCCTGTGGGTCAAGTTTGGTTCGATTCTGAGAACGTTGACGAAATCGCGTGTCGTGGGCCCCACAGGCCCCGCTCGACGGGCGATTTTGTGTTCGGCTCATCGGAATCCAAATCTGGAAGTTCCGTTGGGTTCGTATCAGCGTTCCTGACCTGTTGACACTAAGTTTGGTGAATTTGGAGACTTTTGACCCGGACACGTTTTTCGGTACAAAGCGGGCCCAACGGCGGACCCCGTTTTGACCCGAAACTGCCGTTTTTGTCCTTGTCTCCAAATTGGACCCAAGGACAGGCGTTTCCATCTATTTGATATCTTCTGAGCGTGATGGTAATGTCTATTTCAGCTTCTGGACTCATCTCTGAAATTTTCCCCAAGAACCAAATTAATCAGATCCAAACAACAAGCAAGTACCTGCACTTCAAGTTAATCTTTATATTGTGATAATTAATTCCCTGCTCTACTAGTACCCTTGCTGATTACACGTAGTGTTAAAGTACTGTATTTCATGTCTTGAATATTGGAGTTCATGTCTTGTTTACATATCTGGTGGGAGAATACTAGGAGGCATGTAGTTTACCCTTCCCCATGTATTGTTTAATAGCTGTTGGTACACGACTGTCCATCAGCCAGATCTCGATTGTATTGTTTAATAGCCGTCTATGACGGCCAGATTAGCCTTATAAACCCCTACATGCCAACTATGTATTCTAAAACAAACACAAGTTCACACAGATAGTTCTAGTCTTGTTATAGTTCTTACTGACTGTTGTAGTTTCATTTCCTGTTTCACTTTATTTCCTGCTTTCTCATATTCCTGTTTATAGCATTAAACTCTGAGATGTTGATATTTCCTTTATGCAATTTCTCAATATGATACTCAGTTAATTGTCATAAATATTTAGTTTAGTCTTGTTGTGCACTGTGTACTTTGCTCCTTTCCTGACTGGATACGTTGTTTAGGCGATGATGAGAACCTTGCCCCTACCTACTATGGACCCTATGAGCCAGCAGGTGATACAGTTGCAGAGCCGGTTCCCACCCAGGAGACTACTCCTGCAGAGTAGTTAGCATTAGCTATCTTTATTCCTATTTCTTATCTTATAAATCGGGTTTGTCCCCGACTTCATTCTGAATTTCTGTACTAAACATTTGAATCTGTTGTCACATTTATTTCAATTGCAATCTTAAGTTTCCATTCTCATTATTATCTTGCTTATGTTATTTGTGAATGAGCTAGTTTAGTAAGTGTGGATTTGACCTAGACAGCGTACTACCGCCGATTCTGCGGCGTAGGCTGGACGTACCCACGCACTCGTGCCCGAATTTCCGGGTACGGGTCGTGACAGACACTTCATCTTTATCTGCATTCTGCACTATGATTCTGCTATTCTTCTTGTTGTAGGTATAAAATGCAGCCATAACAGCAGTCATAAAATGAAGCCACTGGCGAGGCATAAAATCCAGCCATTGGCGACAGACAATGGCGTGGCATAAAATGCAGCCATTTGGTAAATCTATGATGCTAGTTTATTTACAATGGCGTGGCATAAAATGCAGCCATTTGGTAAATCTATGATGCTAGTTTATTTAGTCTTTTCTTGAGAAATTTACTAACATATTACATGATAAAGTGGCAATGATGATGATGGCTTGAGAATAGGAGAACTGATACTACATGGCATCAAACAATGATGCAAAAATGAGCCTTATCTGAGCCACAATTTAGTTTTCTTCTTCTTCTTTTGATTGTGTTGTCCAGGTCCTCCAGGATATGACAAACTTGTTTATGAAGAGAACTATGCATTTGAACAGTTTAACCTGGGAACTCTTGTTACTAGCAACTGGCAAGGTAGTTATAAACTTATAAATACACTTTCTAAATACAGTTTGATATATGTAGACTGCATATATGTTTTGTATCTTTATTTCATTGTGTTGTTGTTCTTCAGGGCAAGATATGAGATTCACTGAGATGAGCACCAGTTTGAAATTGGAGGACTTAGGAATTAAATCTCAGCTGCATTTCATTGTTGTAATTTTTTTTATCTAGGAGAACTGATACAGTTTGATATCTGGAAACTGATAACAGTTTGATGGCTTGAGAATAGGAGAACTGATTGATATCTGGAAACAAGATTTCATTTGTTTTGTGTGTACATTTTTTATTTTGTTTGTACAATATCATAACTGGCAGTCTGGCACTGTGTGTGACTGTGTAGTCTACTGTCTACACTTTGTTTTGTTATAATTTTTTTGTTTCAAATTTTTTTTTAATTGAAATTTGGTTTGTATATTTGATTGCCCAGGTTGGGTTTGAAGTTATTTGTTGTAAAATGGGCCTTTCAACAATATATTGGATGGGCCAAGGATAATTTTATTTGTTGGGCCGTTCAATTCGGCCATTTTTTTCGTTGTAAAATGAACTTTCCCGGTCCATTACACAAAGGCCCATGAACCGAATAACCGGAATAACCGAACCGTAATTTTTCGGTTCGGTTTATTTCGGTTTTGAAATTTAGCGGTTCGGTTCGGTTCTTCACTATGTCGGTTCGGTTTATGTTCAGTTTTTAATATTTCGGTCCGGTTTGGACCGAACCGAACCGTTGCTCACCCCTACAAACAAGGGGCTGCAGACACTCTTCTGGTTTAGCTTGTCCGTTGCACTAAGCTGATTTTTGGGGAAAGAAATATAACTGAATCCAACCCAATGATAAAAAATATAAAAAGGTGAGGCATATGGATTAAAAAGGTGAAGCAGCTACTCAGTGAATGCAAAAATCTGATAAATCAGTTTCTCACAATTCTACTCGTTTGGTTCTAGCAATTATGAACCGTACCATTCTATGGTTAGGCTAACATCTCGTATTCAAAGTTGTGAGGATAACAAGGGTACAAACTTTGCAATCGGACACAAATTTGAGGGACCATTTGCAGTTGTTAATATGATGACTAAATCTTGTACACTGCCTTCTTTTTTTTAACAATATCATATGATATTAGCTCCACATTCCCTACAGCTTCAGTTTCTTTTTTTTTTTAGAGCTTTTGACAATAATCTCTCCCCCCACCAGTTGTCAAAAGCTTCTTCTATTGGACTTTTTGAAAAGCAACAACAATTCCAAAATAACCCTTACTCTCCATAGATACAATAGTGCATCTACTAGGCTATGAAATTCTCTTCTTTAACCCAACTAAAGCAAAACAAACTAGCATGGGTACTATATAGTGGAAATTTCTAATACTTGTTTTAGTTTCCACTAATTAGAGGTTAGGGTCCCACTTCACTAATTAAAACCTCTAATTAGTGGTTTATATAAGTTTTATTTTTCATTAATTAGTGGTTATATTTATTTTTCAATGTCTAATTAAAGATCAATTTACCTTTGTACCCTTATTATAAAGTATTCTAAAATAAAACATTTTGCTAATGTTATGTCGAAAAATTACCCATGACAACTTTAAACTGAATTTATATCAAAATAACTTCATTAGAAATTAAGTGAAATATCGCATTCCTAAACTATATCATGCAAGTCAAAGCAATTTTAGGACATATCATAAACGACATTAAAAATAATACTTATATACAATACAACAAAATATATCAATTGAGTAATAAAACAACATTAAAAAAACAAAAAACAAAAAACATTCAAACTTAAATTAATGTAACTAAAGCCTTACCTAGTGGACGAATTAGAAAATTTAAGTGTTAAGTATCTAAGGAAAGATACTGAATTTTTTAGGGTTAGCAATGAGTCTTTTTACCTCCAATTAGAGGTTGGATTGCAAAAATAACAGCAACAGCAAGCTATAGCTTTCTTTTTCGGGGCCTCTAATTGGTCGTCAAGCTCTAGTTGCATCTAATTAGATACAAAAAAACGAACGAATATTTTTGGGGGTGCACCTCTAAATAGACCCAATTAATGATTCACCTCTAATTAGATGTAAAAACAAGCACCCCCTTCTACAAACTCCAGATTTCTATGAACTGATATAACAATCCCAGCTGTGGTGAACAGAATCATACCAAATCAACTCCAAACAATCAACCTTTCTCTTAGCCTTGTGCAATTATTGGCTGTCTATTGAACTTCTTTACTGTCACTTCATCTAAAGCTCATGAAGATGCCACTGAAATCCCTATCCAATGCCTTGTATGGAGAGGCCTAAAGGAAGATAGACTGCATCCGTGGATGCAAGCAAGATTGACTGATACATCGATGAATCTTTGGTTTGTGAAGCTGACAGGTTGGTGCAGTGAGAGATAAGAACTGAGTACAAGACCAATGATAGAAATGACGAAAAGTGAGGTCAATTGTGTGAAAACAATTGTATCCTTTTACGGGAAAAATGACCACTCGATGAACCAAATAATATGAAGGTGTCAGCTGTTTTAAAACAGGTACGATCTTTCCAGACTCCCAAGATGACTCTACTGAGTTTAACATCGACTAGACTAGCTACATGCAGAGTGACGGTAATAGAATTTAATTTACTCTCAAAGAATCATCCTTTAGGTCCTTTATGAAGCTGAATGGCAAAAAACTTCTGGCAGACCCAAGCAATATTGATGTCACTATAAGGCTCCATTTGGCAAAAGGAATACATTTGTTCGGGAGTAAAGTTCTGAGAGGGAACTTTTTCTTATTCTTCATTTATATGTTCCATTCTTAGGAATCACCAAGATATCCAAGGAATAGGGTAAGGCGCATAATTATTAAAGGTGTAAGGTGCATAGCGACGCAAAACGCAAAGGATGTTTAAAACTGAAGCGCGAGGCACGAGGCAAAAGGACAAACCTCGTGAAGAGGAAGCGCACACTTTATGAAAATTATATAAAATTTATTTATAGATCATAAGTGTTAAATACTACTTCTATGCAAATGAGCACTAAATTATTGATGATTTATTGTTTTCCTGTTTTACACAATAATATAACTGAATCATTTTTTTTATTTTTTATTTTTGGTTCACTGTGAAAATAGGTGATAGCACACTAATAGTAGTACCTAGAATCCAAATTAAATGGAAAATGGAATTTAAATACTTACATACCAAAATTGGTGGTAAAAGTTAAGAGTAAAAGAAACATGTAAATTGCAAAGTAGAATATGTATGGCGTGTCTCAAATGGTCTGGAATATTTCCCTGAGGAACTATGAGGCATAAGCCTCGTGAAGGGAGCCTCAAAATCCACATATATTGAGGCGTTAAGGGATGAGCCTCGAGCCTCATGCATGCTTTTCACAACTATGAGAAATAGAGAATAAGAAATGGAAAACAAATCTAAAACTAACATAGTAAAACCAAGCTTATTGCGAGCTATGTTGTTAGTATCTTACGAAACAATATACTACAATAACGTTATGTATCGTACACAAACGGTACGATACATATAGCATAATAGATAGTATCAGAAACAATTTAGTCATGTTGTAATGTATTATTAAAAACCTGGTTTCTGGACCTGTAAAGATGAAACAAATAAATACTATTAAGAAAATATTGAATCACGTTTGTATATGGATTTATAAGTATAGACCTAAACTCCTAGAGATATGCGATACACGATATGATACACAAGCAAATCGATACACGATACCTATATGTATCGTGAGTTGACAACCTATACAACTCACCTATCTTGCGAGTTATTCTTACCCAAGCATGTCAACCCACAATTAATTGTCCATGATGACCTAGAATTAAAGGTAAATGTGTCAGAAATGGTTACCCTTTTGTTTGATTTTGATTTATTTTTTTCTTATTTCCAGAGTTCATCAAGATTGGATCAAAATGAAGGGGTAGGCCCTCCAATTTTGTTGTCCAAAGGGTGATGCACGAACATACGACATATTTAAATGGCTTACGTTTTTATCTTCATTTATATTTCAATACTTGCATTTTTCTTTATTATATTGTTTTTATATACTACTTATCTTATCCTACTCCTTTTGAGTAGTCACATGACTAGCATGTGATCATCGTCATCATCCACCTTCTACCTTCTCTCATCAAAATGTGGTCATTCATCCAAGAATTGGCATAGTTTTTATGACCGGTTGTCGACCTAACATCAACTATTTATGTTGGTGTTGAATTTTCAACCCAGGTTGCTACGAGCATTAGGCACTATTCGGGATATTTCCTCATATGTTGGCCGTATGAAGGTTTCAAAGACAAACCGTCTAACCTATACGGTTGTCCTAACTGTTTTGAAAAAAAATTTGATAATTGAACCATACAGACCCACATACCGGCTGGTTGATAGCCTGATATATGACATATCGAGCAACAATGTATTAAGCAATTTTTATTATGCATGTTATCCAAACTTGGTACCTATTAATAGCGACTTGGCCGATTAATTGCAATTACATGACAACATGAAAATTTTGATTAATTGGCCACCCTTTATAATCAAATTAAGCAATATATTACTCGACCCATTGATTGTCCATAAATCCAATTTTAAGGAATTACATCAATTTATATATCGGTTGGCCTTCCATTAAATCCCCTACAAAAAAAATCTAAATTGTAAAAGTCTCTCTCACAAGAGAAAAAAAAGTTGTATTTTCCTCTCCGGCGGGTCCGCAACAATTGTGGTACTTACCTTTTCTCTTCTCCTTTGTAAAGAAAATTGACTTTTGAGTTGTTCAATTATTTTGATACTTATTAGATATATATTAAAGCTCTAATTCTTGTTATCTTTCTCATATATGATAAGAACTATTATCTTATACCTTCCTGGGGTATCTCCCGAGATGTCTGATATATCTTCTGGTATCCGCTTTCTATTATGGGTATTCTCAACCGATATTTGGGTGGGTATTTGATATCAGGAACCTTGATGACAAGGACATGCCACAAAACCTAGATAGCCAGTTGGCATGTAGTACATCTACCTTCTTGACTTTTGTATTTGAAGCTTCATGCAACCAAAGAGGATCCTTCAAGTTACCCTAGACTATAAAAAGTCTAAATGAATAGATAAGAGGATATAATTTTGTTATAGGGAACTCCATTCATGTTTATAATACATTAAGACAGACAGAAAAATAATGACATTGTCATATGACATGGACGTGATCTTTTAAAAAAAAAATTGAGAATCTGATTAGAAGCTCTTAAGGGGTATTAAGGGCTAGGATTGCTAGAGGTAGTATTTAAACATCTTCCTGAGGCATTTTTGTATACAGTTTTCCCCATATTTATTTAATAATATTGAATCCTAAAAGCTTAATTACCATAGTTCCTCTTCAATAATAGTTTGCTTTTGGTTGTTCTTTGCTATTTGCTACTGTTTTCTATTTCTTTTCCTTCTATTACTACTGGCTCATACATCACAACGGTTGAGCTATACGTAAAGAAAGAAAAAGCATTCTATTTCTTTTCCCTCTATTATTACTAGCCTCTACAGCACAAGAGTAGAGACATTCTTCATGTGTCCAAAGTAGGAGAGCGAGGTATAGAGGAAAAGCAAACATGGAAAAGGGGATTTAAGGGCCAATTACATTATCCCTTTCTGTAATTACTATTTGAAACAACTGAAACCAATCACAATTTGCCACTAATTATGTCATAGCAGGAAGAGCAGGCAGTAAACAAGAGGGGTGAGAAATAAGGGAAAAGAAATTTTGCAACCAATTATGTCTCGCGCTCTCCATCCTTTTTCTTTCTTAATATTTTCAATCTAAACTGAAATTTTCTATTTTTCTGAAATTGAATGCAGGACTTAGCAAATTCTGTGGTTGAAACTAGGTATATATAAGTAAATTAAGCCTAGAGGAGAACCCCTACAAAATCCCTTTACATTCTTCAAATGTAGAGACTTGTAAATGCATATCATGAAGTCAGCTACATTAAAAGTTCAGCAATTACACTTCTAGAGCTGACCATAAATCTGAGAATGCAAGAAGATCAAGCTTATTTTACATATTTAACGGTATTTAAATGCTTAGTACTTGAACATCTCCGAGATCTATCCACTTCAATTTAGGAATCCATGGACCTGATTTCGGTGTGTCAGCGAGTGGCATGAAGGGGTACTAAAGCACTTACCTTAAAGTTGTTTTGATGAATATATCCTCAAGAGGTCCAAAATTACAATAACATCAATGTTAAAAATAGTGCAGCAGTAACAAAACAAACCATGTAGGGAAATAAAATTTGGGGATTAGGTTTCTCCTAGCAGCATGCCATGATGAGGTAGTGCTAATGGCTTTCCACAAAATTTTCTCTATACAGGCTTCCGGTATCTGTTGAGAATTTGAAATTCATATTTTGGCAGGTGATCCACAAAACAAACCTAATGCTAGTAACACCATAAAAACAACCGTTTTTGACACATTGAAGTATATAAATTTATCAAAAAAAGACGCTCAAAGTATATAGGAATAGACATTCCAAACACAAAAAACATAGTCATGGTCATAGTCAGTGGGAACAGCAACATTTAATACCGAACAAGCAAGTCTACGCTAAAATAACAATTTTATTACATGTTCGTGAGAAAGGCATTGCAAACACGTTTTGAATAAATGAACATGTCTGTCATCTGACACATGTTGGACATGATATTTCCACCAAGTCTTTAGGTTGTCATCACATTCAGAAAATGATATGTTTTCTATATATCCGAGCGTATTTATATAAGAAAAGTAATCTAAGATTGTATCATTAGGCATATTATAGCTTGACATGGAAAGTTATTAATCTTACAGGAGTGTACTCGTAAGCTTGATTTCACCCTGATCTCGCACAATTGTGAAAACACTTATAATCGGGTGTAGTCAAATTTTGTGATTCTTAAATCAACGAAAATCGGGTGTAGTCAAACCGAAATCTTGATTCACGGATTTGTCAATCACCGAAATCTTTAAAATTGGGTATAGTCAAAATGACGATTTTCAAAAATCAAGCAAGATTGGACGTAGTGAAAAATCGAGTGAATTTCAAGAAGTCTTTGTTTTGTGTTTATTTGAGTCTGATTTGGAGGTCATACGTATTTTTTCAAAACTTGCTTTATTTCATAATTCACTCTTTAATCTTTCTATTTAGAAATTTCATGTATATGACTGAGGTTTATTTACATAGAGCTCATGTTTGGTCAGCAACTAGGAAGGACACTCGGAAAATCAGATGTGAGGCCATGTCAAACACCTATATTTTCAAAATATGGAGTCTTCTTTGTCGCAATATCCATATTGTGTCGTGTTGTGATTCTAATATATTAATTTCTATGTTTAATAGTAAAAACTTTGTTTTCGGTTAATATAGCAATAAACGTGATGATCATGTGCATACGACATAGGTGATGCGCCACTTTGCTAGTGTTGGTATTAGCGATGTACGGATATGTTTTTTGTCTTATTGTACATGACACCAAAGTTAAGAGACAATCCCAATTAAACACACGGGAGAAAGATGACTTCAGAATTCACTCTCCATATAAACATTAAGAGATAGATTTCATGAGTTATATGATACACCATTGTATTAGTGTTGTCGATGGAACTCATATTCCTGCTCCAACAGAAGATGTTGCAAGATATCGCAACCGACATGTATTTATGCCACAAAATGTATTGGCAGCTTGTAGCTTCGATCTGGAATTTATCTATCCGATTAGCGGGTCGGAGGCATCTGCTCATGATTCCAAAGTCTTTGAGTGGGGAGTTAATTGGAGAATTAGTAGGATGACATGGTTGTTGGACTTTATTTTTTTAATCTTCTTAGCTAGAAATCAGAATTTGATAATTCAAATATGAATCAAATCAGTCATCCAAATTCGAGTTTGGAAATCAGGGTGAAATCAAGACCAAAACAGGAAGAGATTGACTGAAATCAGACAAATCATGATGAAATCAGGACATAAAATGAAATCAGGTTTTTAAACAGTCAAGGAAATCAGACTTAAATCAGGTTGCGACTACACCCCCATTATTCTAACAAGTCTTAGCAAAAAAAAAATGAATAGGAAAATGTAGTATTTGTTTGGAACACAACACTTCGACTCAAATTTGTTGTTAAGTCATGTCTATCGTATTCTTTATCTATCCAAAATAGCGTTGAGATACCCCCAACTCTCAAATTTGAAAAGAACAAGCAGCGGACAGCATGATCATGTTTTGAGACATAATAATAGTTCAAGCAATTCACAGAACCATGAGAAACCTAGACTAACAAGCAAGCAAACAAACAGACCTCAGTCCTCGTCATCCTCGTCCGAGCTCCCGACCTCGCTACTATAATCGCTGCTATATTCTTCCTCATCAGGATTGATGTCAAGCTGCACATACTTGACCTGTATGGCCTCCGGTGCGTTAGGTGGCATGGGAAGCCGCTTCTGCTCATCCCGGTTTCCAGGTAATGTTCCATCCGACGACGGTAATGGTGGCAACGGGACAGGGTCCCCTGGTTTCCACCCAGGCGGCACGGGTGGGAGGTCCACTGGAAGATCCACCGGCATCCCCTTCTTCCACCCAGGAGGCACCGTGATAGGTAGCATTGGTGGCAGGATCGCCAACTCCTCCCTGGGAGGAGTCGGCTCCATCAGCACCTCATCCACGGCCGCCGCCGCTGCAGCAGCAGCAGCGGCAGCGTTGTTCTCGTCCTTGGAGTCGGAGGCGGCAGCCGGCTTCTTCTTGGGCAGGCCAATGTCGAGGTCAGCGAAGTGGTAGAGCTGGGAGGCACGCATCTCGTTGTCCTGCGGGGCGGGGGGGAGGGCGCCGCGGAGGGGGGCGAGGCCGGCGGCGTGTTCTGGAGGGGCGAAGGTGGTGTAGCTGATGCGGTGGGCGTAGGAGAGGAGATCGTCGAGGTCGAGGGTGGAGGAGTGGCGGTGGTGGTGGGAGTAGTCGTCTACTAGGCGGTCGAGCACGTGCTCGGCCTCCCTGATCTTGTTGGCAAAGGATAGGAGAGTGGAGTCGGATGCGGAGATGTGGCGGGAGAGGTTTTCGACGGAGTTCTGGAGGTCGAGGATCTCCTGGAGCTCCGCGACGGCTGCGAAGAGCTGGGTCTGGAGGGAGGAGAAGAGGGTGATGATCTCTTTTGTGGTTGCGGAATGAGGAGGAGGAGGAGGAGGAGGAATGGAGGAGGAGGAGGAGATGGTGGGGTTGAGGAAGGATGGGAGATTTCCTCTGTAGGAGGAGGACCAGTGGGATCTGTTGGGGGAGACTTGGAAGAGGGCAGTGGAGAGGGAGGCCATCTGTTGCAGGAGCGATTGGGCGCGGGGGAGGGGAGGGAGCAGGGAGAGGAGGGCGCCGGAAGAAGATGGAGGAGGAGGAGGAGGAGGAGGAGGAGAGGGCTTATTAGGGTTAGGATTTGTTGGGGGGAGGGGAGGGGAGGGTGCGTTGGAGAGGCCAAGGCGGGCGGGGGAAGGGAGCATGTGGGGGGACCTGCTCTGGAGCATCTTTCAGTCTCCGGAGCCGGCAGGCCGACGGGACCGGAGAGGTCAAGGGAATAGATGGTTAGCCAGAGCAATGAAGCGCTTACAGGGCCAAAACCAACAGGGATCGAGGATAGACTTAAAAAGATAGAAGTATTCCTATATTTTGTCATCCTCAAAATTTTAGAAAATTTATAAGTGCACTACACTTGTTACTTGGAGCTAGTCCAAAGTTATCTTTTCCAAAATTACAAGTTTGCCACTCATAAAATTACTTGGGACTAGCCCACACCAAGGTATATAAGTGAACAAAATTTCTATTTTAGGCATTTTCTCTTGACTTGAAGAAACTCTCATTCTCCAAGTCTAAACCTAAATTTGGAAATTGATAGTTGTGGTCCCAAGTGGAGGAGAATTTTGCTTTGGTGATTGTCAAACGAATATTCTTCTGGTATGTCTTCGACAACATACGATGAATAAGTTTTGAGATTGTCAGAAAAAAATTTAGTTTTTTTTTACTATTGTAGGAATAATGCATGAAAATATCTTCGATGACGAAGTCGGATCATCCAATCCATTAAATATGCACTCCGGACGTTCCGAAGAACATGTCGGTTGTTCCGAAGCACGTACGGTACGTCAAAATTAGACAGTCCTATATAAATATAGAACTGTCAATAATTCTACAGTCCTATATAAATATAGGCCTGTCAGAATTTCGACAGTCCTATATAAAAGTAGGACTGTCATAATTTTGACAGTCCTATATACAAATTGGACTGTCAAAATAGTGACAGTCCTGGATAATTATATGAAGTTTGTATATCATGCTATTGGTGTTGATGTGGATGATATATTCTCAACGGATATTCAATTTGTAACCCAGGAAGAAGCATTAGAGTGGTGTAGAGAAGTTGAAAGACGACATAACGTAGTAATTGTCATTGCAAGATCCATCAGATCTCGGCCGGGCCAAAAATATGTAGAGCTGGGGTGCGAAAGAGGATGTATGTTTAGGGAGCATCATAAAAAAAGGGTGTTGTTGAAAAAAAAATCCCTAAGAAAAACGTTGGGACGAGAAAATGTGGTTGTCCATTAAAGGTGTTGATTGTAAAAGTAGAAGATATGAAGTGGATAATCGAAGTTAAGAATGGAAGACACAATCATCCTATTCCAGGGACACTTACGGGTCATGCCTACGTGGCACGGTTGAAGGAGGATGAGAGAAAGTTGGTTGAAGAATTGTTCCTTTCCAGAGTTGCACCGAAAAAATTTATTCTGTCGTGCGACAAAAAGAAGATGGGAACAAGTCTACCATTAGGACCATCTATAATAGTTTGGCCAGAGCAAAATTTAAAAGTATGAAAGGAAGAATAGGGATGTAGCAAGTATTGAAGTTGCTTGTGGAGCATCACTACGTGGAGTACCATAGAAGACATCCACAAACTTATGAACTCCTTTTGTTGTTTTGGGCTCATCCTGATTGTACACACTTAGCTCGGTCCTTCGTAGACGTGTTGATCCTTGATTGTACATATAAGACCAACAAGTTCAAGATGCCTCTTTTTCACGTTGTTAGGTTTACGTCTACGGAAAAAATATTTACAGTCGCTTTTTGTTTTATGAAGAGAGACAGTAAATGATTACACATGGGCGTTGAGGAAACTACAATCCCTTTACACAGGTTACAAAGAGCCCTCTGTTTTTGTTACCGACAGAGAATATACGCTGATAAATGCTATAGAGATTATATTTTCTCATGCGCATAGACTACTATACACTTGGCATATAAATCGAAATATCCAAGCTCAATGCAAGAGAAATTTTGAAAATATGGACGGTAAAATCGATATGCTTCACTTCGAAGAATTCTACAGTGATTGGAGTCTTGTATGGCGAGCAAGTACTATAGACATATACGACACAGCATGGTACATGTTCCAACAAAAGTGGGTGACGAGTAACCCGACATGCATATCTTATATCAAAGATACTTGGCTAGAACCACATAAAGAGCAATTCGTGTTAGCATGGATTAACATGGTGAAGCATTATGGCAAAATCACTACGAACCGGGTCGAAGGATCACACTCAAGTTTAAAAAGATATCTACGGTCATCGGTCGGTAATTTTGTCTCCGTTTGGCAATCGATTCATTTGATAATGACTTCCACGGTGAACGAGATTATAGCATCATTTATGATGAGCCTAAATATTGCAAAGCATAAATACAAGCATGAACACCTCTTGGATGGTTTAATCCATGTAGTATCTCACAAGACATTGGGCTTATTGTTTGAGGAGATTGGTAGGTCGAAGTCGGTGGGTTATAATCCCGAGGTTTGCGGTTGTTCATATCAACATTCACCCGGACTTCCTTGTGCACATGAGATCAACGAATATCGGCGTGAATCTATACCAATTCCAATAGATGTTGTTGATCAACGTTGGAGACAACTATCGATAATGCCGAAGGTGGAAGTTCAAGATGATTTCTTTGCTTTGCCACAAGTAAAATTTTTGCACGCAAGGTGGTGTGTCGTATCGGAACCAGAGAGAAGATCCATTGAGGTTAAATCCAAGAAATTGCAGTCCCGGCAACAACTCGATTACAAGAGCCATCTGTTGTTCGAACTCCTAAGGGAAGACCACAGTCAAGAAAGAGTAGAGCAAAAAAGAAAGAGGAGGAGTCAACTAAAAGAGATCCATCCTGGTTTGAACATATTGAACGCAGTTTGGAGGCAAAGTCTGTAATGCATGGGGTGGTATTTCCGCAAGAAAAGAGTAAGCTTACTATTCGAAGGAGGAAGAAACAGAAACGAACGATGCAGTCACGGCGGAGGGTTTAGATAACTTTTTTGATTCTTATAGTCTATATATTAAAAAATTTCTACCTGAGATATGGAATTTTATTTGGTCTATTATTGATGTTCCTAAGGATGGACATTGTGGATATCATGCACTAGCAAGACAACTAGGCTATTCAGTTGAAGCATGATGGAGATAGGTTAGGAAAGAGCTGTACGAGGAGTTGGAGTCTCGACTACCCTTCTATAGGTAGATACTCGACAAAAAAATTGTTGGAGATTTGTTGGCAAGCATACCTTGTACGAAAATAGTTACGGACCAGACCATTACATGGATGTCCCGCCTGCTGCTTACGTATTCTCTAATAGGTATAAGATACCTATTGTAATTATCTCACAAGGTATTAACAATACTTTCTTTCCAATGTGTGCTCCCCCAGCTGAACACGGAGTATCCAATCTATGTTGCATATGGCTTATCGGATAATACTTTGTCATCCCAAGGTTGATCGGTCATTATCCTATTCTGCCACCTTCTACGCTTTGGTATAAACACGCACCAGAGGAAGCGATCGCATTGACGATACCCTACACGGATGCAATGGCTGCATATAAGAAGATGATGAAGATGGAGGATCCAAAAATTATGCCGAACGACTACTTTGATATTCTAATCGATTGATACTGTATATAGAAATGTATTTTGTGCAATGAGCCATGTATGTTTAACTGTATATTGAACTGTATATTGTGTGTATGTTGTGCAATGAATGGAGCTATCTAATTGATACTAATCGATTTTGACTGTATGTTATGCATTGATACTAATCGATACTAGGACTGTCAATATGTAAAAGTGCCAGGAAACTAGGACTGTCAACATGTTGACAGTCCTAGTATATACTAGGACTGTCAAAATGTTGACAGTCCTAAACTTTACCCACTGTCTATGGGCAGTTATATGTAAGTTTAGGACTGTCAACATTTTGATAGTCCTAGTATATACTAGGACTGTCAATATTTTGACAGTCCTAAACTTTATCCACTGTCTATGGGCAGTTATATGTAAGTTTAGGACTGTCTATATACTAGGACTGTCAACATTTTGACAGTCCTAAACTTTACCCACTGTCGATGGGCAGTTATATGTAAGTTTAGGACTGTCAACATGTTGACAGTCCTAAACTTACATATAACTGCCCATCGACAGTGGGTAAAGTTTAGGACTGTCAATATTTTGACAGTCCTGGAAGAAACTAGGACTGTCAAATTGTTGACAGTCCTAAACTTTATCCACTGTCTGTATACACAGTTATAAGTAAAATTAGCTCCACTGTATAAAGAATTGACAAATGTATGTATGTAGCAAAATTTGAATACAAATTGTATGTATGTAGCAATTGTAGCAAATTATCAAATTATAGCAATTAAAGCAAATTCATTCAAAGTGTCAATAGTAGCAAATTAATTCAAAGTTTTACAACTCAAACTTATAGTTTAAACTTTTATAATTCTCAAAAGTCATATTCATTGAAAGTTTTACAATTCTTCAAACGGGGCCTAAACTTCATGCCACCTCTTTGTACGTTGCTCTCTATTTTCCAAGAAAGAAAAATCTTCAGTGTTGTCGATTTGTTGGAGTTCGTCATTGATTGCCATATAATTCGAACCTTGGCAACTTACGAGGCTTCTTCCCAACTTCTTCACTTTCCTTGCCTGTTCATGAGAATTAAAAAATTTTGTTATAAATATTTACAAATATCAAACTTAAAGTGTAGGAGTTGGCTCACCATCTTGACCAATGCAGTATACATGATCGATTTGGCAGGAAGATCTGAAGGTACACGCATAATATCTTCTCCACATTGGAATAAGGTAGGTAGTCCGACACCGGCGTAGTAGGCGAGGTAGTCGTCGCTACACTCCATCATATTGACTGCTGCTTGTCATTCAGTATCTCTAATAACGTGGCGTTGCCACTCGGTGAAGTAGTCTGATACCCAGTTGAACGCCGCAGGAATATAGTTTAGCGGTTTTGTACCGCGCGGAGGAGTTATCATTTTCAAAGTGCGCTTTGGGACAGTTTGAACGTAGCCAAACTGACGGAGCACTTTATCCGGCATATAAGCCTCCTCGATTTCATGACAACTGATAAGACCGTGATATAAAGTGACTGGTTGCAATAGAAGACTAGTCTGTCACAAATTACGGTATGGATCCCAAACAATCTGCACCGCATAAAATTTAGCATAACATTATTTAGCATAACGTAGTCAATTAATACCAATTAAGTACAAAATTAGGTCTAAATTCACCTTTTCTGTCGCCATATCTTCGAGTGCATTCCGTAGGGTGGCCAATGTGTGCGAACGTTTGGCATCTTCCTTAGTTGGCTTCCATCGGCACATTCTAGGAAGGTTCTTGTCATACCCTCGGTTCAGTTTCGCCCGCTCCAGGGTTGGAAAGTGCTCGTATATCCATGCCTTCACGTAACCAGGTTAAAAAAATATTAGTCCAAAAATAAACAACAAAATTTAAATTTATGTATACAAGTTGATAAAGATATATCTATACATAGAGTAGAGTATGGCATCCGGATATTGTCTTCGAACCCACGCGGGATGCCGCACCAAGCTCACGGTAAAGGTATGCTAGTATACCGCTTCCTCAAGATATTTCTTCTAATGTGTCAATGTTGTCCAAATTAAGGAGATATTTGGCATGTATGGATGTTTCAGACTTATCCGTAATGCCAAAAGTCCCTAAGATGAACTGCATATATTTGCGGGCCACATTATCGCTATTATCCATTTTGGGGTCCGGATCAGCGAATATCTCTTCCAAATATTTTAGAGGAAGTCCGTAGGACTTCTTGAATTCTCGAAGACCGATAAAACTAGTGGCATCAACTCCCAGACACCCTGATACATAATCCAAAATATGGTCGTAAAAGTTGATGCTCGACTCATCAAAAGTTTGATTCATCATGACTCGACCGTCAACCCTAAGTCCGAATATATAATGGACGTCATCAAGGGTAATCGTCAACTCCTCGTTGGGTAGATGGAAAGTGTTGGTTTCAGGATACCATCATTCTACAAATACTGATATCAGTGCATTATCCACCGTCGTATATGAGTAGCTACCCAAATATTGTAAACCGGTGGGACTGATTTTTGCCTTCACATCGTCTCCCAATAATTCATACCTTAATGTATTGCATTTTTTCCCGTGATTGACCACCGTCAACATACGAGAACTCTCCTGAAAAGTAAACAATTGGATAAAGTTATACCTCTATGTAAAATATACTTATCTATAAATAATTGGATGAACTTTGAACTTACAACTATATATAAAATTATCATAACGTAATGTACTTACCGGATTATTCCATATTTGGTATGCAATATGGTTTTCGATCGACGGTAACATAGAGTAACTGTTTGGACGAGTCTCGACTGGACTATGTGGCTGCTCAGAAGGTCCTGAACCATCAGTAGCCCGATTTTTGAGGGTTTGTGGGAGACTCTCGACAGGACTATCTGCAGGCTGCGAAGGTCCTAAACTATCAGTAGGCCAATGTGGAACATTTAGCATATCCTCATCGGAGGAGGAAGAAGAACCGGAAGAACTAGGAGGAGCACGTCTCTTCGAACGAGTGACAGTCTTCTTCGTCAATCGACGTTTCCTCACTTCTGGGCATGTCTCGGGCTCGCGGATAGTGACACCTGGTGCAATAGTACACGAAATATTACGTTCCTTACGCATGGACGCAGTAGGGCGTCTTCTGATGATATCTTCATCCATAGTGCCCTTCCGAGGGTCATGACTATAAGACAAAAAATAAAATTTTATTTAACATTCTAAATTAATTTAACATTTCGGACTGTAGAAATTCCTACAGTCCTATACGTATACATGACTGCAAAAATTTCAACAGTCCTAATCTTTTAGGACTGTTGGAATTTCTACAGTCCTTTATAAATTTAGGACTGTAGAAATTTCTACAGTCCTTAATTTATATAGGACTGTAGATTTCTCTATAGTCCTAAATCTATATGGGACTGTAGAAAATTCTACAGTCCCGCCCGATACTGCTCGACACTATCGACGATTGTCGACATTGTATGCCCTAAAATCGGGTTCGACCATCCAAGTAAACGTCTAAACTACATCCTAAACTCCATTCAGGACTTGTATGCCCTCATTTGAAGAATGGAAAAAAAAATCACTCAAAATTTTTGAAATGCAACAGGATTTTTTAAATTTTTGGAAGAATTTTGTAAATACAATAGAACAAGAAGAAAGAAGATTTGTACCTTAATTCTTTCGAGACTTTGGGAGCCATCGACAAGGAGGAGGAGGACGAACTCGAGGAAAAGGGCTCCGGCGGAAGGGGGGAGGGCTCCGGTGGCTTTGGGAGGGTTTGGGAGGGTTTGGGAGGAGGGTTTCAAGTTTGGGCTAGTATGAGTAAAAAATGGGCTAGTGTGAGTAAACTTTGTTCATTAATGGGCTAGCCCCAATCCTGGGCTAGCCCTGAGTAAACTTTGTAGTGCCCTTATAAATTCCCAAATTTTAATGGTTCATAGTATTACGATGGGACCGGAGAGGTTGACGACGGGACCGGAGAGGTTGACGATGATACAGGATTCAATGGTTCATAGCAGTACGAGACTGTTATCTACCATGGATTCATACAACCATTGACTAGCAGAGTTGGAGCAGATACGTCCTCTTGGTGCGCCTTCATCGACACAGACTCCACCGACGTCACTACCTTCTCCATCGACATCGATGTCGATTTTACGGGAGCAGTATGATCTGTTCTTATCCCTGATGCGCGTTGGTGGTCATCCTCCTGTAGATCCGCAGTAGTCCTACTTAGGACCGTTTATTGATTGTTTGTGTTTCAGACCTATGATATTTGGTCATTTATGATTATTCTTTATTTTTTAGGCATTCAGACATTATTTCTTGTATTCTTTAGGATGAGGCTTTCAGACTCAGTTGTGTGGATATTTGTTGTATTTTTTACGACGAGATTTTCTTCTGACTCGGTTTAAAAAATATATAATATATTTGTTAGAAAGAAATAATATATATGCTAGGACAGAAATGTTCCGTCATCAGAATCAATTTGACCATTTTATACTCATTAGAATCGATTTTCTTCTGACTCAGTTATATTTTTTACTACCATTTTATCGTACTTGCATTAAAAAAAATATCTGAAATAAAAAACATACCAAATGACGAAAATATTTTGTCATCAGAATCGAGCCACCACACCACTTTGCTACATTTTGTCTAGCCGTCTTGGCCTTCTTAGACCTTTCCTTGTACCTCGGATCATCGAATCTAGACCTCATCAAATATATATACAATTTTTTTTAAATAGAACTAATTTTGCATACGTAGGTGCCGCGACAGCACAATCAGTCACTTCATCATCCTTGAGGGCAGCACCCTCAGACGATCGTCCAGCTCCTACATTCAGGAGGTCAGCTTCACCGGTCCAGGAGGGCGTATCGGTAGCAGCTTTCAGAGGTTCTCCACCTCCAGTGCCGAGGACAGGTTCTGAGGATCTTCCACCTCCACCACCAGTAGTCGATCAGATGTAGATGTTCATGCTCTTCCAATAGTTGATGGAGGCACAGCAACGAAAGTCAGAGGTCCTACGACAGAGCATGGAGAATGCTCACCAGATCGTACTTGCAGCAGTGGAGAGAGCTACTACAGTCCAGTTACAGACGGTGCCAGCTCAGTTTATATCGCATCAGCCGAGGCCGGGTACCATCATCGACTTCAAGAGGATGGGTCCGAAGGACTTCAGGGGCACAAAAGGGATTATTTATATGAACGAGTGGATCGAGGACATCGAGCAGAACCTGCAGCTGGCCCAGATTTCAGAGGTGCTACAGATAGAGGCAGTGGGTTGTATGATGTTCGATATTGCCTTGACATGGTTCTGGACAGACCCGAGGATTGTAGTACCAGGACTCTCTTGGGAAGCCTTCAAAGAGCTTTTCAAGAAGAAGTTTTTTCCAAACGTGTCTCTTACATCTTTGGAGAGTCAGATCCAGTACCTCATCCAGGGAGGTATGTCAGTGGATGAGTATGCGGCGGAGTATTGCCGTCTAGGACACTTTTTGGAGGGTCAAAACCCTAGAGGCAGAGCAAGGAAGTTCAGGAAGGGTTTAAACCGGGAGGTCAAACCCCACACCAACGGAGATCCTACTGCCACCTTTGAGGAGATACTCAGGCAGGCGCAGAGAGCGGAGGATGACTTGGAGCTTGGCTCTAAGAGGTCGAGGGACACAAGAGGATCCAGCAACTACACGGGTCCAATAAAGAGGCCTCACTTCCAACAGCAGCACCAGAGGCCTTACCAGTACCAGAGGCAGCAGTATCACGGGCCAGCTAGAGCACTGGTACAACAGATGCATCAAATCCAGAGGGCAACAGTTCCTTGCACTTTCTATAAGAAGCAAGGACACGGACGGGACGCATGCAGGATGAGGCTAGGCTAATGCTTATTCTGTGGATCTAGAGATCATTAGTTGTGGGCCCTTCCCAAAGTCCCAACTCATCCAGTTCAGGGTGGAGGACAGGCACAGAGGGCACCCGCTAGACCAACAACGGGCCAACAGAGAGGATCTCTTCTACCGCAACAGCAATAGTTTGTCCAGCATCAGCAGCAGAGAGGAGAGCAACGACAGGGTTGAGCTTTTGCCTTGACTGTCGAAGAGGAGGAGCCGGTTGGCGATGTTATCTCAGGTTTAGTTTATTTCAATTCCTTTCTAGCTCATATTTTATTTGATTCTAGTGCTTCTCATAGCTTTGTATCTGTATCTTTTGCTTTGAGGCATCATCTTGAGTCTGAACCGTTGGCAAGGACTTGCAAGATCACGATCGGGGGTGGCATTATCCTGGTCAGTGATGTTTACAAGAACCAGAGAGTTTATTTGGGAGGCTGTAAGCTGAGCATATATTTACTCGTAATGCCACTTCCGAGTTACGATATAGTACTCAGGATGGATTAGTTAAGTAGACATCACGCTAGTATCGATTGTCGTAGAGACAGAGTTTTATTTCAAACGCCAGGAGAGCCGGAGTTTAAGTTCATCCGAGGAGCAGAGCAGAGCGAAGGTAATTTCTGTGGAGCTTTGGTAGAAGAGCAGGAGCCGCCATATCCGTTAATTACAGAGTTCTTAGATATCTTTCCAGAGGAGTTATTGGGGTTGTCGTCGGACAAAAATATGGAGTTATCTATAGATTTAGTGCCAGGCGCAGAGCCGATATCTCAGCACGTTTATAGAGTAAACAATAGCGAACTGGCGGAGTTGAAGAAGCAGGTGGATGAGTTGCAAGACAAGGGCTTTATCCATTCCAGTTTATCACCATGGGGTGCTCCATTACTTTTTGTACCAAAGAAGGATGGGTCTGTACGTATGTGTATCGACTACAGGGCACTTAACAACCTCACTATCAAGAATAAATATCCATTGCCGCGGATTAATGATTTATTTGACCAGTTGAGCGGAGCGAAGGTATTCTCAAAGATATACTTGAGGTCAGGGTACCACTAGGTGAAACTGAAGAGGGAAGACATCCCGAAGATAGCTTTCACGACTCGTTATGGGCAGTTCAAGTTCTTTGTGATACCGTTTGGGTTGACCAATGCCCCGACAGTGTTCATGAAACTGATGAACAAGGTATTTCATCAGTACCTGGACCAGTTTATTATAGTCTTCATTGATGAAATTCTGATATATTTGAAGACTCCAGAGGAGCATGAGCAGCACTTGAGAATTTTTTTGGAGACCCTCAGGAAGGAGAAGCTGTATGGCAAGTTATCGAAGTGTGAATTCTTTCTTGATAAGGTTGAATTCCTTGGGCATGTTATTACAGGAGATGGAATCTTGGTGGACCCGAAGAAGATTTTAGCAGTTGAATCATGGTCTACCCGAGTTCAGTAGTAGAGATCAGGAGTTTCCTTGGATTGGCAGGCTACTACCAAAGGTTTGTTCAGGACTCTTCCAGACTTGCAGAGCCGATGACTAGACTGACCAGAAAGGACGTGGAGTTTGTTTGGACTAAGGATTGCCAGTCAGCATTTGAGGAGCTGAAATGAATATTGGCCATAACTCCAATCTTGACACTACCATCAGGAGCAGGAAGATTTTTATTTACAGTGATGCATCAGGAAAGGGTTTGGGATGTGTATTGCAGCAGCACGGGAAGGTAATTGCCTATGCTTCCAAGCAGTTACGCCCGCATGAGAAGAACTACCCTACCCATGACTTAGAGTTGGAAGCGGTTATCTTTGCTCTCAAATTATGGAAATACTATTTATATGGAGAGAGAGAGTAGAGATATTCACGGACCATAAGAGCTTAAAGTATGTATTTACACAAAAAGAGCTCAACATAAGACAGCAACGATGGTTGGAGCTGATGAAAGACTTTGACATATCTTTGAAGTACTATCCATGAAAGGACAACGTAGTCACAGATGCTTTGAGCAGGTACCCCGTGGCTATGTGCTTGATGAGAGATAGACATTTATTGGCCGATCTTGACAGTTTAGGCATTGAGGTATTGATTCCTGGAGTCGCAACACAGATGTGGAGACTTTAGGTACAGTCGGAGCTGATAGACCGGGTCAGAGCTAGAAAATATGAGAATGAGTCTCTGAGGAGCATCAGAGCATAGGTTCAGATGGGGCTGGCAGAGGACATCATTGTCGCAGATGATGGATCATTGCGATACGGTACCAGGTTATGTTAACCGAAAGGAGCATTGCGCGAGAAGATTCTGCAGAAGGCGTATCGTTCTCAGTACTCTATGCATCCACGTGCTAATAAGATATATAGAGACATGAGGGAGCTTGTATGGTGGTATGGCATGAAGCGGGAGGTAGGTAGCTCCGTGTACAGATGCTTAGTTTGCCAGCAGGCCAAGGCGGAGAGACAGAGACCAGGTAGATTGCTTCAGCCTTTACTCCATTCCGAAGTAGAAATGGGAACATATAACCATGTATTTTGTATTGGGACTTTCGCGTTCTCCTGGAGGCAAAGATGCAATTTGTCCTGGAGGCAAAGATTAAATTTGGATCATCTTAAACAGGTTGACCAAATCAGCCCACTTTCTGCCATTTAAAGTAGGTACATTTACAGAGAAGCTTACGGAATTATATGTGCTCCAGATTGTCATATTGTACGGTATTCCAGTATGTATAGTCTTGGATTGGGATAGTCATTTTATATCCCATTTTTGGAGGAGTTTGCAAGCTAGCTTGGGCACTCAGCTCAAGTTCAGTACCGCTTATCACCCTCAGACGGATGGACAGTCGGAAAGGACTATTCAGACTCTCGAGGATATGCTACGCACCTATGTTTTGGATCTTGGAGGTTCTTGGGAGGATCACTTCACTTGGTAGAGTTTTCATACAACAATAACTACTAAGCCAACATAGAGATATCACCATTCGAGGCATTGTATAGACGGAGATGACGCACTCTGTTGTCCTGGGATGATGTTGGTGACAAAGCTTTATTGGGACCAGAGATGGTAGTGGATGCAACATAGAAGGTGAAGCTTATCAGGGACAGACTTCGAGTGGCGCAGGACAGGTAGCGGCATTAGGCTGATAGCCACCGGAGACCTTTGGAGTTTGAGTATAACTTTAGTTTTGTTTTGCTTGTGTTTGATTATTGTTTGTTAGATTGCTATGGTTGTGTTTCGTGCTAGGTTGGCGGTCTGGTTTTCTTGAGGATTTCTCTGACACGTGGCATGATTCATTTCGGTGGAGGCGGCAAGCCTAGTCCGCGATTCATCCGATCTTTCAGTATTCTTGAGAGGGTCGGTACAATTGCATATAGACTAGACTTACCTCCTACACTGGAAGGAGTGCACAAAGTGTTTTACGTGTCGCAGTTGAGACGGTACATGATAGATCCCAGTCATGTGTTGGATCACTCGGAGATAGAGGTAGGCCCTACTCTTAGCTATCCACAGCAGCCAGTAGAGATTCTGGATTGGAGAGAGAAGGTGTTGAGGAACCAGATGATTCCTTTGGTGTACGTCACATGGAGGCATCACTTACCAGGAGAGAGTACCTGGGAGCGAGAGACCGAGATATACGAGCGATATCCATATCTGTTCGAGCTATGAGGTATAATTCTTTCTTGCATTGTGTTGTTTATTTTTGGTAGTTAGTTTCTTTCTTAATTTTGAGAAATTTTTTTTCTAAGGTAGGTAGGATTGTCACCCTCACATTTTCACTCAAGGGTAGTTTAGTAATTGATATGGGTAATTTTAATTTTAGGATTATTTATATTTAAATATTGCACATGCATGATTTATTTAATTATTGTATTGTTATTGTTTGCTAGTTGTAGATTTATTTAGACTGGTGTAGTGGACGTAACCCATTTATTAGAATGCATGAACCATCATTTTAGATTGGTTTAGTGTGAGCCCATGAATTAGGCCCATGAATTAGGAGGTTGGATTAATTAGAGAAACCATTAGACTAGAACCTTCCCTCCCTAATTAAATTCTTCAAGAGAGGCCCCAAGAGGTATTTGGGACATTTTATATTTCTTGGAAGGGGGTTTACATGGTCGGCCATAGAGGAGGAGAGAGAGAGAGAGAGAGAGAGAGAGAGAGAGAGAAAGAGAGAGAGTACTTACTCATTTTATTTTATTCCCAAATTCTTAGATCTACAATTTTTCCTCTTTTAATTCCCTATATTTCTATCATCAGTTCTCTACCAATTCTTTACCAATTCCTTCCCTAATTATTTATTGAGGCTTTACATCAAGGATCTACAAGAAGAAAGCAAGGAGCAAGGAGGAGGAGGCCAAGATCTACAAGGAGAGGAGCTACTTGGCATTTGGAGACTTTTCATTGGGAATCCATCTTCCAATAGGTATATTTTAGTTTTTTTCCTTCTAATAAACTCTAGATCTAAGATTTAACCATGAGAAACTAACCCACATGCATAGGTTACCCATAGAAATTAGTTTTAAGTTCATCAGAGACCTACGGTGGAAGTTATATCAAATTTGGTGCCAATTTTGGGGGAATTCTGAGATTGGCACATGTAGTGGTTGTCATTGGGTCTAATAGATCTAATTGAGCTTTTATTGCTTGTTTGTGACTAGTGTCGTATCTACAATTGGGTACGTGTAGGCCGTATCTTGTCAATTTGACGAAACAGATTAATTTTACGGGTTTTCCTCCGACATGGGGCCTTGTGCATATCACATTATGACACAGACACATGGATACTCTAATTACTATACGTATTATTCATAATTAATGTATTAGACTTGTTCGTTTCCTCCAGAATGCATTTGGTTGTGTGTTGGAGCCGTATCGTATGCGTATCATAGAGCAAGTATGATACGGGTGCGGTGCCCTCCACGTGTTTGTTGTTTGGTCCTTTTTTCTATACGTACATGTGTAATTATATGTATATATGATAATTAAGTGATATATATATATGCATATATTAGTGTGTTGGAGTTTAGTGTCTATGTGTGTATACACTAGTATATATAGTTATGTTTAGATATATATATATGTATATATACATGTGTTGGTTTTATATATGTGTTTATATATATATATATATATATATATATATATATATATATATATATATATATATATATATATATATATATATATATGTTTGTGATTGTGTATATATGTATCTATATAGGTGTAGTGCTTGTGTTAAGTGTATGTGCATTGTGTTGTCCGTGTATGGGTGTGAGAGGTGGGGCAGTGAGTGAGGCAAGGGAGTTCAGTATGCACAATAATATATAGGAAAGCAGTATTATGCTGCCACCAATGAGTTCAGTATGCACAACAATATGTAGGAGAGTAGTGCTGTGCTGCCACCAATTCAGCATACTCAGTTGGGAGAAGAAGGAGAGCAGTATTGTGCTGCCACCAATGAGTTCAGTATGCACAGCAATATGTAGGAGAGCAGTGCTGTGCTGCCACCAATTCAGCATACTCGGTTGGGAGAAGGAGGAGAGCAGTGCTGTGCTGCCACCATTTTAGCAGACAGCATGGAGAAGGCTCTGCAGCTCAGTCAACAACAACGGGGAGTTGGGCATGGAGGAAGAGCCCGAGCACAGTGTAGTCTCGATCACCGTAACCGTATTACTGCATCGTATCAGAAACTGCAAGAAATTGGGTTCAACTCACTGTGCAGTTCTCACTGTATAGTAACAGTTTCATTTCGACTGTGCAAGTTTTAGTCCAATTTCAGTGAGTATCGGTTCTAGTTTCAGTCAAAGTATCAGTTAGCTAATAGTTGTTAGTTGGGTTATGGGTGATTAGTCAAGTGTTTGGGTTATAGTTTAGTTTTAGTATCCAGTTATCAGTAGGATTAGTTAGTTAAGGTATTATAGTAGTTAGTGATATACTTTGTTTATATATAGTTAGCTATATGTAATGTGTATTATGTATATATGTTAGTTGGGTTGTGTTATGTTAGTATGCTAGTAACTAGTTAGCTACATATAAATATATATTGGTATTAGTTGTTATTATATAGTAGTTGTTAGTTATGAACATATATAGTACAGTTTTTATGTAGTAGTTAGATATATTATAGTGTTAGTTTATATAGTTAGTATTAGTTGGATTATATATATATATATATATATATATATATATATATATATATATATATGTGTGTGTGTGTGTGTGTGTGTGTGTGTGTGTTAGTTAGTTATATGTTAGTGTTGGGTTACCTTTGGATACCAAGGTATTACCAAGGTATTGGGCCGATAACCAAGGTTTTGAGTTTGGGTATCGAGATAGGTGCGATACGCATTGGTGCAAGGCCAAGGTATCATATTTTTTTTATTTTGATATAGTATTATTATATATGACTTGTATATATATGTATATATCTAAAATACTATTTTCATATAAATAAACTTGCGTATCTTAGGATACGGCTCTTTGAGTGCCTTGTTGTTTTTTAGTTTAGCTAGTATAACATTCATAGTATATCGACTTGGTGACTTAATATTAGACTCTTGCAACCTAGATTTTATCTGTTTGACTTAGAAATGGCATATCGACCTAGAATTGCATTAACTTCACTTATTTTTATTCTTGAATCTTGTATTGATGCAACATACCATATATAGGTTGTGTGACACCGGCTTGGGCATCGAAAGACACACCTTGCTCAGGACTTCAGGCGAGTACATTTCTCTGATAGTTTTTAATTCATAATATTGTATATATGCATGTTCAAGAATTATATACATTGATCCCGACACAGTAATTTCACGGACTGGTACTATATGGATCCCGTTAGCAGATGTTATCCCCTACGTGTTCAGCAGATACTCGTGTATATTGTATCTCATCGTGTATATTGGGTATTGATTATATTTCATGTTCAGACACTGCTCATGTTCAGTATACTTATTCGTGTACACCCACCGCTCGTGTTCGGTGGTTATGATATTCATGTACACTCACTGCTCGTGTTTAGTGGTTATATTTCGTGTTCGTAGCGTGTCGTGATTGGATCCATTGGTATTAGTTGGGGGTGGGAGAGTAGGAGTTGATTATGTGATCAAAGCCCTATTGTTACATCGTGTACACTCTGGTTATATATCTCACTTGTAATCATCTTACCTGATCATGTTCACCCAACTCGATCACATAATAAACTTGTATTCTGAGGCACATTAGTTTTGATTACAGTTATTTCATCATATTGTTGATATTCATATTTTTGATCTATATTCTCGTACATTACCTATATATCTATTGTTCATCATTCATATGTTTAGTGATC
The DNA here is from genome assembly GCA_036927795.1 of Iris macrosiphon. Classification (NCBI taxonomy): domain Eukaryota; kingdom Viridiplantae; phylum Streptophyta; class Magnoliopsida; order Asparagales; family Iridaceae; genus Iris; species Iris macrosiphon. Next base: position 122,683,268 of record JAYESA010000019.1, read on the forward strand.
TTGTATTTTATTTATATTATCTGTTTATATGCTCGATTATGTTATTGGAACTACTTTCAGAGGTATGTACTTTGCTCCAATCCTGACTGGATATATTTTTCTAGATGACTGGCTTATATAGCAATGTCCCACATTCTACGGACCGTAGGACAACGTACCTTTAGAGGATACTCCTATAGACCAGGAGGACTTACCGAGGAGGTCTAGTTATATTTGTATTGGATTGTATTAGACTATTCTTTTGGTGGATTCACAGTTTGTATTATTATTTTAGATTGTGGATTGTATCTTTATTCTTTCCTTCGCTATTCCATTTGTGCATTATTCATCCTTAGTTTGTTTTGTGATTGAGATTAGATATACTTGTGAGATACCATATTGCTCATCCGTTTGGAGTTGAGATGATTGACAGGTACCATATTATATTGTTGAGATGTTAGATAGTTAGAAATAACCCAAACAGTATTCTACCACCGTTTCTGCAGCATAGGCTGGGCGCAACCACTTACTCGGGCCCGATTATTCGGGTGCGGGTCATGACATAAACAATCTTTCACACAAACTCATGAGATTACCCATACCCTTAACACCTATCACTCTTACACTATAGTAACTTGTGTACACATAATAGCATACAAGAACTACTGCAGTTGACTGTATCATTACAATTCTATACTGTAGAAGGATATGCCTGAATGTACAAGTGTGCATTGCAGTGCACTAACTGACCTTGCATCTCCGTTGCAGACTTGAGCCACTGTTTGAACACATGAACCCCTATTGTTGTAACCTCACTGACTGTGATTGCATCATAGTCATAATAGACTGGATTTCCCCTATTGCATACCCAGTCATACAAAAACCAACACTTGAAATACCTCCTCCTGATTTTACTTCTAATATACCTCAGATTTCACACTTACCTATTACTTGCATTCAAATGCATCAGTTGCTCTATATATAACCCAAAACTTCATCTACTACTATACTCGATTAGAGAATCAGTGTACACTGATACTGCACTTGATTAGAGTATCACTGCAACTGATACTGCACTTGTCACTACCACATTTTCTAGGAAAGGGTATTTTAGTCATTTCCTATTTAATTAAATATTGTGCATGGTAAATAATTATTTGTCAAATTATTTAATTGTTGTTAGATGTTATTTATTTAATTTGGACTTGTGTTAGTAGACCTAACTAGTTTAGTTTGGACCCATGGACCAACATGAATTAATTAGTTAGACTTAGCCCATTTAGAAAGTCCATTGTTAAGGAGATGGATTAAATTAATTAAATCATTAGACTAGAAGCTACCTTCCTTAATTATTTCTTCATGAGAGGCCCCAAGGGGTATATTGGATATTTTATAATTACTTGAGGGAGAGGAAAGGGCCGGCCTATATAAAAAGAGGGAAAAAATTCTCTCTCCTCTTTTTCATTCCAAATCTAGATCTAGAATTTTCCACTACCAAATTTCCTTTATTTCCATTTCATTTTCCTACCAAATTCATTCCAATTCCTTCCCAAATCACCATTAGAGACTTGAGAAGCAATGATCTAGAAGGAGGAAGCAAGGATCTATAAAGAGGAGCAAGGATCTATAATTTGAAGGCAATTTCATCTCAATTGGATGTTTCATTGGTAATCCATCTCCCAATAGGTATAATTCAGTTTTTCTCCTTAACATAGCTTCTAAATCTGAGATTTAATCATGAATAATCAACCCATATGTATGTACTACACATATGATTTGGTTTTGTGTTCATAGGAGACCTATGGAGAAAGTTATGGTACTTTTTGTGTCAATTTTGGGGGAATTCTAAAAATTACTTTTGTTGTGTGTGTCAATTGATCCTATAGATCACTTTGGCATATGTTTATGTGTTTGGGGCTAGTGTCGTATCCACAATTGGGTACGTGTAGGTCGTATTCCAATAATTTGGTGATACGTATTATTTTGGGGGTTTTTCCTCTGACACGGGACTTTGTACATGTCGTATTTTGACACGGACACATAGATCTATATTTGACACTTTGATTTGTTCATAGATATTATATGTGACTTGCTTATATCCTTGGGGGTGCAATTGGATGTGTGGTGGACTCGTGTCGCATGCGTATCCTAGATCTAGTGGGATACGGTGTTATACTCTCCATTTGTTGTGTGTTTATGTGTAGATCTAATTAATTGTGCTTTAATTCTTGAGTTATAATTATGTATATATATGTAGATATTATATATGTACTATAGTGTATTTATTATGGTGTTTGTTGTAGCATAGATCTATATATTATATATGTACCAATAGAATAAATATATATGTAGCTTTCTTCTACATGCATTAAAATATATGTTATAATATAAAATATATGAATATGTTTTATGTAATATATATGTATGTTAAATTAAGTAATTAGAATATGATTATGTATATATATATATGTATGGATGTATATTTATTACATATTTATGTATGTGTACATTTGACTATGTTGTAATATGTACATTATTATATAGGAGGTGTATTATAACTATTTGGTATTTATATATATAGATATATATATTATATATATATTTGAGTTATATATAAATAGATATATATATTTATTTATTTGGTTTATATATATATATATATTGATATATATATATATATATATATAGGTTATATATATATATTACTGTTTTTAGCGACAGCAGAAATTAATGACAGAGCTGCTGTCATTAATAGCCGAGGAAATGCAGCAGCAGCCACTGTAACAGCGACGACAATTAATGACAGAGCTTTGTCATTAAATAGCAGTAGCAGCGGCGGGAATTACAACAGCAGCGACGGAGGCTATGGTGACGGTTGAAAACCGTCACCAAAACAGCAGCAGTAGTGCTGTAAACACCCTCGACCAAAAATTTATTTTGATTAACTTAGATAAAAAGATTAGGGTTATTTTGGTGCTAATTAAATTTTATTATACAGAGTATTAAATATTTGTGCAATGCTTTTACTACTTAGGACACCTTACCGTTGTCCCGATATTTAGGACACTGCACTAGCTGTTACCCTGAAACAAATTCTATATACTTTTCCTAGACATACCAACCTACCATAATGACCTTCGTGTAACTCACAGATACTAATTTGTGTGCTTGATTTTAGTCGCACAAAAGTCGTTACAAACGTCCGTACGTAAATTAATTAATTATATATTTATGTTCGTTGTCCGTTCCAATCGAAATTGAGACCCAACCTCAACCCGTTTTGACCAACCCTGATCATGACATTATTATACTCTAAGTCTACCACGCCCATGACGCTTGAGCCACCCAATTTTGACCCCCCGGTTATGTTTAATTAATTAAATAACACTTAGTGCATTAATTTTAATTAAATTAATATAGTGACCGAACCTCATTCAAATTAGACCCAACTCCAACCCAAACCCACAAACACACCCACAAGCCTTATAAAAAAATACCATACACCATTCTAGTCCAAAACAAAATACCAAACATGGTATTTTGTCACATCAAATCCTCAATTCCAGATTTTGTGCAATTTCTAAATTATTCAGGGGCCTTTGTGCAAATTTGCAGTGAGGTGCCCCCATCTCATTGGTCCAACCACATGAAGAATGAGACCCCCTTCCCTTGACCGGTCCATCATAATTTTTCCTCCATTTTTATGTACCTACATTACTTTTTGGGGATATATGTCCACCCTACATTTTGAACCCCTCAATCCTAGCCCTCCCTTCATCATGATGAAGCCTCCCCAACTCCCCAAAAATAACACCCAGCCGGCCCTAATCCCTAGGCAGCCCCCCCTCTCTCTCCTACATATAGGACATGTTACATCACATTAAATCAACACAAAAACCCAAAATCCCAAAGAAAACCCTATTTTCTAAAACCTTACCAACTCAGCCCTCACCCCATACCCGACACCCGCCGCTCTCCTCCGGCCAGCCCCAGCCTCCGGCCACCCCCGCGACGACCCTACTCCCTCCGGCGACCCTTCCCCCACCTACCACCACCGCCCTCAGCCACCTCGCCGCCCACAGCCACCCCCAGCAACCCCGTCCTCAACCACAGGCTCACCCCCCCCCCCCCCCGAGCTAGAGCCGACCACCCAAGCCCCGACTAGCCTGCCGACTCAGCTCAGCCGGCCGCCGTGCTTCACTGACGCCACCCCCGGCCAGTCCTCTCCTTCCCCGCCGCGGATCGCCCCCAGACGATGCCGCAGCCGGCCACCACGACCCCCGCAGCGTCGTCCACTACAGACTGCTGCTGCTGTCGACTTCCTCCCCGAGCGCTGCCGGAGCTCCGCCCGGCCACCCACGCCGTCAACGAACTGTCCAGCGGACCCCCCTCGACCTCACCTACGCATAGGTACATGATTTTATGTACTTCTACTACCATTTATACATGTAATTAGTATTACATTGGGTGTATACTACTAATATGTATATTGTATATATATATGGTATTCTGTTATGTATTTTCTGTATAAATATAGTATTCTGTATATATATACACTATATTTGTATATTTTAATATATAGTAAAGCTATGTGTATATGTATAATATGTACTGTATATTATATTTAATATTTTATATATATTAAATAGCAATTATATATATATATATATGTATGTAAGTATATTTTTGTGTATACATATAAATATACTTTTGTATGGTATAATAAATATTTGTATATATATATATATATATATATATATATATATATATATATATATATATATATATATTTGGTATATGTAGCGTATTGAGTATATATATATAAATAATCATAAGTTGTATAAAATGAATATATGTATGTATATAAATATACTCTATGTATCTAGTATAATGTATATATTAACTATGTATATGTATATATATATATATATATATATATATATATATATATATATATATATATATATATATATATATATATATATATATATATATATATATATATATATATATATATATATATAATTGTGTATTTAAGTATTAAATAAATATAGGAATATATATAAATTTATATGTATGTAAATATATACGTAGTGTATTTAAAATATTATATACCTAATATATATTGTATATATATATATATATATATATATATATATATATATATATTCTTTAAATTAGTATATTTAGTATATTAATTATTAGTATATTATATATAGTATATAAATTATTGGTATATTATGCATGAGTATTAAATACATTATACCTATTATTAACATATATGTATATGTATGTATGTATGTATATATATATATATATATATATATATATATATATATATATATATATATTGGTATTTAGTATATTAAAGTATGAAATAAATATATAAATATATATATATAAATCTATTTATACTTTGTGTATTAATATAATATATGTTAGTATATATTATATATGATTACACTTTCTATTTTTGTACATAAATATATATGTATACTATATATATATACCTGTTGTATGTAGGTACCTATGTATATAAATTATTATTTAAATATATGTAAATATATGTATATGTATTTACATACATGATATTAGGTATTTAATGAATATATGTATATATGTCCATATGTCTAAATGCAGTTGTATATATAAGTATATATGTTATTAAATTATCTATAGTATATATATGTGTAGGTGTTAGGTATGTATACTTGTACTATGTTAACATAGGTAGTTAAATATGGTGTAAATTTAGTGAATCATAATTATTGTTATCTGTTCGTAGGCATCCGAGACGGTGCTACCTTGACTGCTGGTTCCGGAGCATTGCTTGTGCACACCAGAGTTCCAGGCAAGTATACCTTGCCTTGTTGATACTGTTTAAATGTAGATGTTATCTAGTTGCATAATCTATTGCTTTATTATTAACTGTGCGTGTCCGAGAAGACTCGGGTGTAGTCAACGAAGGCGTTGACGTTAGAACTTGTGTCTGACCTAGTGTCTAGTGGACCCACCTAAAGTTGAGGAGTTATCAATATGACTTCCGAGGCCTTGATACGTATCTTAACACGTCACAGAGTGAGTTCATGTAGGGACGTGTGCTTCATGATCGACTGGCCATCAGCATGAGCAGCACGTGGGACGATATTTAGCTTAGTTGTTTATTTCTGTAGCGACTTGCATCATAGTATGAGGTATCCACGTCGTATTTGTGACTTGTACATTGACATAGGGCTGGGAAGATAATTAGTAGGCGTATGGGACAGACATTTGGTCGCCGTAGTTTCAGAGTAAACTGCGGGGCCGTGAGCCTCAGTGTTACCCGGTTATGGGCCATGTGTTACCCGGTTATGGGCTCAGGTTCCTGGTTAAGGGCATATATGCTTGTCGATACATCCGGCAGAGGTTACTAGCTGCGCGCTATCATGATCGATAATGTAGTCATCATATACTCCTGGCGTTCAGTTTACAGCTAATGCCAGGTACTTTGCCTCTGGCTCGACGCTATGTTTTATACCTTTCACCTACCCATACGTACCAGGGTTGTCTTCAAAGTATATTTCACTTAGCTGGTTAGATTACCCTTGGGTTTACACAGTATTTACTTTATGGCATGCATTTTTGTATCTTATTACGTCCCTCTGAGGACCTAGTTCTCTCCCAGATCCGGACGAGCATTTGTACCCGACCATCTACGGAGCAGGAGTAGAGACAGGATTTCTGATTGAGGACTTTGAGGTATTTCCAGGGGAGTTTTCGTGATTTGAGTACGCAGTTGCATCGGACTAGAGTTTTCATATCTAGCTAGTTGATACTCTAGTCTAGTTATCTTACTTCTTTCTGCACTTTATTTCCATTTCTATATTTCAGTGGGTTTGTCCCCACCAGACTATTTCAGATGTATTATGGATATTCAGACTCTTGTATTTTATTTACCAGCATTTTGTTTCAGCATTATGATATTGTATTCTGTGGATGAGATTAGACATTGCCTGCTATATATTAGCATATTAAACTTGTTAGTATTTTAGGACAACATAGCATGCTTCGATAGGATCTATTAAATTAGGATATCCTTCGGAGTCGTGTCAGCTGGCCAATGCCACATGGCCTGGTTCCATATATTTTGGGACTGGGGCGTGACATAGTTTTAGTGGTGGCCCATACAGATCATGTTTATCGCTTGTGGTATGGTAACATGCCCAGCGAGCCTGCAATAGGATAGAAATTAATAGATCTCATCCACTTTTCGCCTTTGAACCTCCTTCGCATTTGATTAAATTAAATATCTGTATCCTGCTTGTTATTCCGTACTCTTTTAATGAAGTTTTATCTCTTACAGCGAGATGAACCTTCGCAGCAGACGCGAGACATTTGGTGCCATAGTACCATCAGCCCCCGCACCGAGGGAGGAGACATCCCAGGGACCACCTGGAGAGTAGCCTCAGCCACAGGCACCGGTGATCCCCCAGGCCCCGATGATACACTGGCATCAGACCTCTCCCGATGACGGGATGCAGCAACCAGAAGGCCAGATATCCCAGACTGTCCCGATGCAGCATTTTGAGGGACAAACATCGAGGGCTACTCTGATGCAGTAGTTCGAGAGGCCGACATCCGAGGAGACGCCGATGAGGCAGCCGGAGTACCACTACCACCTCCTCCACCATTTCTACCCCAGATGCCACCAGCGGAGGGACAACCACAGATGTTCCAGTTCTTTCAGACGATAATGCAGGCACAGTGGCATCATACTGAGACCCTTAGACAGGGCCTGATAGCGGTGCTGGAGAGGGCACCTGCCCAAGCAGCAGCAGTAGTACCTGCACCTGTCCAGCCAGTGGGCACTATACGAGGCTTTCGCCGGATGGACCCTAGAACCTTCTCAGGCAAGGAGACTGCAGAAGAGATCTCAGACTGGGTCTCCAACACTGAGATGCTATTGGAGGGTTCGCAGCTACACTCCGACCTCTGGATGACCGCAGTGAGGGCCCAACTCACAGGCAACGCCCATCACTGGTAGGATTCTATGGAGCGCAGCGTCGGCAGGACGCAAACTTGGGAGGAATTTTTGGAGTACTTCAATACGAAGTATTTCCCCGCTACGGTCAGGAACGCCCTGTACTCCCAGTTCCTACACCTGAAGCAAAGGAACTTGACCGTGGACGCCTACGATACGGAGTTCAGCCGACTCAGCCGATTCGGTACAGCCTTGATCCCCAACTACCTGGAGAAGGCTAGGAGATTCCACTACGACCTTTTCTTCGAGCTGCAGAGGTATACCACTACTCAGGCGAGGATCTCTTATGAAGAGGTCTTATCAGAGGCGAGGATCCAGGAGGCTATTAGCAGAGGATCGAGACATTCCAGCATGACTGCACCAGCCAGAGCTCAGCCCAGAGCAGGAGGACCGATTCGCCATCTAGGAGTGCAGACACAACAGAAGATTGTGCCATATCAGCAGAGGGAGCTACCGATGTGTCACTTTTGCAGAAAGAAGGGCATGTCCAGAAAGATTGCAGAAGAAGACTAGGACTGTGCCTGAGGTGCGGATTAACCCAACATCAAGTTCAGGAGTGTTCCCAGTATAGTGATAGAGCCCGGCAGATAGTACAAACGCCAGCCCCACAAGCCCTAGGTATGACCGTAGCTTTGCTTGATAATTTATAGCTTATTATGTGTTATTTTAATTTCGAGGACAAAATTCTTATAAGTTGGGTAGATTGTAAACCCCCTCGACCAAAAATTTATTTTTATTAACTTAGATAAAAAGATTAGGGTTATTTTGGTGCTAATTAAATTTTATTATACAGAGTATTAAATATTTGTGCAATGCTTTTACTACTTAGGACACCTTACCGTTGTCCCGATATTTAGGATACTGCACTAGCTGTTACCCTGAAACAAATTTCATACACTTTGCCTAGACATACCAACCTACCATAATGACCTTCGTGTAACTCACAGATACTGATTTGTGTGCCTGATTTTAGTCGCACAAAAGTCGTTACAAACGTCCGTACGTAAATTAAATTAATTGTATATTTACGTTCATTGTCCGTTCCAATCGAAATTGAGACCCAACCTCAACCCATTTTGACCAACCCCGATCATGACATTATTATACTCTAAGCCTACCACGCCCATGACGCTTGAGCCACCCAAGTTTGACCCCCCGGTTATTTTTAATTAATTAAATAACACCTAGCGCATTAATTTTAATTAAATTAATGTAGTGACCCAACCTCATTCAAATTAGACCCAACTCCAACCCAAACCCACACACACACCCCCAAGCCTCATACAAAATACCATACACCATTCTAGTCTAATACATAATACCAAACATGGTATTTTGTCACATCAAATCTCCAATTCCAGATTTTGTGCAATTTCTAAATTGTTCAGGGGCCTTTGTGCAAATTTGCAGTGAGGTGCCCCCCTCTCATTGGTCCAACCACATGAAGAATGAGGCCCCCTTCCCTTGACCGGTCTATCATAATTTTCCCCCCTATTTTTATGTACCGATATTACTTTTTGGGGACATATCTCCACCCTACATTTTGAACCCCTCAATCCTAGCCCTTCCCTCATCATGATGAAGCCTCCCCAACTCCCCAAAAATAACACCCAGCCGGCCCTAATCCCTAGGCAGCCCCCCCTCTCTCTCTCTCCTATATATAGGACATGTTACATCACATTAAATCAACACAAAAACCCAAAATCCCAAATAAAACCCTATTTTCTAAAACCTCACCAACTCAGCCCTCACCCCATACCCGACACCCGCCGCTCTCCTCCGGCCAGCTCCAGCCTTCGGCCACCCCCGCGACGACCCTACTCCCTCCGGCGACCCTTCCCCCACCTACCACCACCGCCCTCAGCCACCTCGCCGCCCACAGCCACCCCCAGCAACCCCGTCCTCAACCACAGGCTCACCCCCCCCGTGAGCTCGAGCCGACCACCCGAGCCCTGAATAGCCCGCCGCCTCAGCTCAGCCGGCCGCCGTGCTTTACTAACGCCACCCCCGGCCAGTCCTCTCCTTCCCCGCGGTGGCTCGCCCCCAGAAGATGCCGCAGCCGGCCGCCACGACCCCCGCAGCGTCGTCCACTGCAGACTGCTGCTGCTGTCGACTTCCTCCCCGAGCGCTGCCGGAGCTCCGCCCGGCCACCCACGCCGTCGACGAACTGTCACGCGGATCCCTCTCGACCTCACCTTCGCATAGGTACATGATTTTATGTACTTATACTACCATTTATACATGTAATTAGTATTACATTGGGTGTATACTACTAATATGTATATTGTATATATATAAATGGTATTCTGTTATGTATTTTCTGTATAAATACAGTTTTCTGTATATATATACACTGTATTTGTATATTTTAATATATACTAAAGCTATGTGTATATGTGTAATATGTACTGTATATTGTATTTAATATTTTATATATATTAAGTAGCTATTATGTATATATATATATATATATATATATATATATATATATATATATATATATATATTATATATATATATATATATGTATGTAAGTATATTTTTGTGTATACATATAAATATACTTTTGTATGGTATAATAAATATTTGTATATATATATATATATATATATATATATATATATATATATATATATATATATATATATATATATATATTTGGTATATGTAGCGTATTGAGTATATATATATATATAAATAATTATAAGTTGTATAAAATGAATATATGTATGTATATAAATATACTCTATGTATCTAGTATAATGTATATATTAACTATGTATATATATATATATAAATATATATGTATATATAATTGTGTATTTAACTATTAAATAAATATAGAAATATATATAAATATATATGTATGTAAATATATACGTAGTGTATTTAAAATATTATATACTTAATATATATTGTGTATATATATATATATATATATATATATATATATATATATATATATATATATATATATATATATATATATATATATATATATATATATTCTGTAAATTAGTATATTTAGTATATTAATTATTAGTATATTATATATAGTATATAAATTAATGGTATATTATGCATGAGTATTAAATACATTATACCTATTATTAACATTTATGTATATGTATATATATATATATATATATATATATATATATATATATATATATTGGTATTTAGTATATTAAAGTATGAAATAAATATATAAATGTATATATAAAAATCTATTTATACTTTGTGTATTAATATAATATATGTTAGTATATATTATATATGATTACACTTTTATATATATTGGTATTTAGTATATTAAAGTATGAAATAAATATATAAATGTATATATAAAAATCTATTTATACTTTGTGTATTAATATAATATATGTTAGTATATATTATATATGATTACACTTTCTATTTTTGTACATAAATATATATGTATACTTTATATATATACCTGTTGTATGTATGTACCTATGTTTATAAATTATTATTTAAATATATGTAAATATATGTGTATGTATTTATATACATGATATTATGTATTTAATGAATATATGTATATATGTCCATATGTCTAAATGCAGTTGTATGTATAAGTATATATGTTATTAAATTATCTATAGTATATATATGTATAGGTGTTAGGTATGTATACTTATACTATGTTAACATAGGTAGTTAAATATGGTGTAAATTTAGTGAATCATAATTATTGTTATCTGTTCGTAGGCATCCGAGACGGTGCTACCTTGACTGCTGGTTCCGGAGCATTGCTTGTGCACACCAGAGTTCCAGGCAAGTATTCCTTGCCTTGTTGATACTGTTTAAATGCAGATGTTAACTAGTTGCATAATCTATTGCTTTATTATTAACTGTGCGCGTCCGAGAAGACTCGGGTATAGTCAACGAAGGCGTTGACGTTAGGACTTGTGTCTGACCTAGTGTCTAGTGGACCCACGTAAAGTTGATGAGTTATCAATATGACTTCCCACGCCTTGACACGTATCTTAACACGTCACAGAGTGAGTTCATGTAGGGACACGTGCTTCATGATCGACTGGCCATCAGCATGAGCAGCACGTGTGGCGGTATTTAGCTTAGTTGTTTATTTCTTTAGCGACTTGCATCATAGTATGAGGTGTCCACGTCACATTTGTGACTTGTACATTGACATTGGGCGGAGAAGACAATTAGTAGACGTATGGGACAGACATTTGTTCGCCGTAGTTTCAGAGTAAACTGCGGGGCCGTGAGCCTCAGTGTTACCCGGTTATGGGCCATGTGTTACCCGATTATGGGCTCAGGTTCCCGGTTAAGGGCATATATGATTGTCGATACATCCGACAGAGATTACTAGCTGCGCTCTATCATGATCGATGATGTAGTCAGCATATACTCCTGGTGTTCAGTTTACAGCTAATGCCAGGTACTTAGCCTCTGGCTCGACGCTATGCTTTATACCTTTCACCTACCCATACGTACCAGGGTTGTCTTCAAAGTGCATTTTACTTAGCTGGTTAGATTACCCTTGAGTTTACACAGTATTTACTTTATGGCATGCATTTTTGTATCTTGTTACGTCCCTCTGAGGACCTGGTTCTCTCCCAGATCCGGATGAGCATTTGTACCCGACCATCTACGGAGCAGGAGTAGAGACAGGATTTCTGATTGAGGATTTCGAGGCATTTCCAGGAGAGTTCCCGTGATTTGAGTACGTAGCTGCATCGGACTAGAGTTTTCATATCTAGCTAGTTGATACTCTAGTCTAGTTATCTTACTTTTTTCTGCACTTTATTTCCATTTCTGTATTTCAGTGGGTTTGTCCCCACCAGACTATTTCAGATGTATTATGGATATTCAGACTCTTGTATTTTATTTACCAGCATTTTGTTTCAGCATTATGATATTGTATTCTGTGGATGAGATTAGACATTGTCTGCTATATATTAGCATATTAGACTTGTTAGTATTTTAGGATAGTGTAGCATGCTTCAATAGGATCCATTAAATTAGGATATCCTTTGGAGTTGTGTCAGCTGGCCAATGCCACGTGGCCTGGTTCCATATATTTTGGGACTGGGGCGTGACAAGTGCAGAATCTGGACCACAGTAGCGACGGCAGTTCAGTGACAGCCAGAACTGTCACTAAAAGCTGCGTATCAGAGTATCAGTGTTTTTCAACACCGCTTTCAGCGACAGTTAGGCAGATTATTATTATATTATGTTTATATCTTATATATATATATATATATATATATATATATGTATATATATATATATGTATTAGTATTGAGATATAATACTATTATTGCTATATTTCTTAATTGTATAATATTAATATATATTTATATATTATATATGAGGGTAATTACTATATCAAGGTATTGAGTATTACCTTGTGGAAACCAAGGTAAGTGGGATACTCAAGATACGGGGTTTGGGTATCAAGTTTGTGATTTTGTGGAGATACCAAGTTGGTTCAAAACTATGGTACCTATTTGATATATAAATTAATATTCTATATTATTATACATATTTGTTTGATATATATGTATTGTGATATTTACCTTGGAAATTACGTATCCGGAGATACGATATCCTAATATCTTAGGATGTGGGTTTTTATGACTTATATTTTTATATCTTGACCCAAGATTTTTGTGTTAGACTTGTGCAACTTAGAAATAGATAGTTGACCTTGGTTTGACCATAGTTAACTATAGTTGACTTAGAGTTGACCATAGTTGACTTTTGACTTAGAATTGACTTATTGACCTAGAAGTTGACTAGTTTAACTTATTCTCTTTTCGGAACTTTGTATTAATGTTGTATTCCATATCTAGGTCTTCGATGCACCGAGTCAGACATCTGTGAGACTATTTATTGGACTTCAGGCGAGTACATTCTCTGATAGTTTCTCATTTATGATATCCTCTATGTTTATTGTATCTAGTGTAGATATTCAAGTTCTCTTGACACTATGGTTACACGGATTGGTATATCCGGATCTCGTCATGAGATGTTATTCCTTGGTATATGGTATATATGGTGCAAGTATTATTTTATTGGTTATCTTGTACATACAGACACCGATTCTCGGGAAGAGTCGCTATCTTCTTGGAGAATCTCGTGCCATAGCATACCGTGGTTGGATCTATTATACCAGTCGGGGTGGGGAGTATTAGTATAGATGTGTGATCAATATCCCTATTGTATCAAGTACTGATTACTGAATAGTGTTGATCATACACCGCACGTATGATTAGCCAGGCCGTATTGCATCTTGCCCAAGCCGATCACATGTTAAGCTAAGACTCACACACTTAGTCATTAGTATTCTTGTTTCATTGGTATATTGTTCATTATTGTATTTATTTCCAGTATTTCCTTATTGTATATATATCTCTTGTATCTATTGTGCATCTTGTTTATCCACAGCTATTTACTGTTACATAGTTTTTATCATTGATTAGAATTGATGTTAGAGATGTACTCTGCTCCTTTCCTGACTGGATTTTTTTTTCCAGATGACACTGAGGAGTGGTATCCTACCTATTATGGACCCCAGGATGTTGTGGGTTGTCACGCCCCAGTCCCAAAATGCCGAGGGACTGAGCACGTGGGCAATGGCCAGCAGCACGTACCGATGGACAACCCAATTTAATGGATCCATCAGGGTATGCTTAAGCTATAGTCTAGCAGTAAAATATTATAAGTCTCAGGTATTTCTAATCTCATCCACAGAATAGCATAGATTAATTACCAGAAATAATGCAATGGAAATAAATAAGCAATACCAAATAAGATTATCTCGGGAAACAATCCGAGAATTAGTCTGTTACATTCAGAGAAAAAATAGACAGGAAATAAAATACTAAAAATGGAAATACTGTGTAGATGAAGCCGGTGCTCAGGAGAAATCTTTGGCCAATATCTCGTTCTCTGTTCCGGGTTCTGCTCCAAGGAGTGCTCCTGTACCGTACACCTCGGGGTAGATCTCTGCGGCTATACCTGGGGACATAGTCCATTCCAGGTCCTCAGGCGACATAACAAGGTACAGATAATACAAGCCAAAATAATACAGTGCAGCAATAATGAAACAGCAGGGTAAATATGTAAACCAGCTAAGTGATATGCAAGTGAGAGTTTTAGTCATACTCAGGCTAAGACTACTACAGGATCAGTGTCGAAGAAACCATAGCAGTATTTTCTCGAAGGGCCAGTAAGGTACCAAAGCTCTGTATCAGAGTCTAAGGCACCGCCAGATAACAGTATTTATATTATATTATATTATATTCAGCCTTGATATGATAATACTTTCCCCACCCCATAAAATCTCACGTCACAGTTCCAGAAAATATCAGGTACAAGTCACGCAAGTTTGAACTAATACAATGAGTCAGGATAGAATCTACGCATGTAAACTGTAAATGACATGAATATGTATCCTATACGGAATCACCAGGTATATCTCAGGCAATTCTGTCACATGAATAGTGTCAGGTGTCCTGGGTTGAGCAGTGAACAAGTTTACATATGAACCTACAAGAAATCAAGTAAAATATTATAACCAGAAATATCTGAGAATTGGCAAGCTTTACTTGCCCACTGATGTATAACTAAGTCCAAAAAATAGGTAGCAAAGCTGTAAGTTTTGGCAAGGTACACTTGCCTGTGGTTCCGGCTCTGATTGCGGCTCTGACTTCAGCTGGATTAGCAGGCGGTACTCCGGTTGCTGAAACAAACATCACCATCAGATCCAAAAAATATCATTCAGCTAGGAACGCCTGTCCTTGAGTCCAATTTGGAGACAAGGGCAAAAACGGCAGTTTTGGGTCAAAACGGGGTCCACATGTGGGCCCGCTTTGCACCAAAAAACGTGTAAGGGTCAAAGGTCTCCAAATTCACCAAACTTAGTGTCAACAGGTCAGGAACGATGATACGAACCCAAAGAAACTTCCAGAATTGGATTCCGATGAGCCGATCACAAAATCGCCCGTCGGGCGGGGCCTTTGGGGCCCACGACACGCGATTTCGTCAACTTCTCAGAATCGAACCAAACTTGACCCACAGGACCAGCGTATTGCTACGAGTCCGATGGCGTAAGTTTCGTCTCGATCTGACCTGTGTACACAAAATTAGGGTGAATTACAGAAAAGTCGGATACGGGGCGATGTCCGCGGATATGCGTTGATTTCGGTGTGCACGCACACCCGAATCAGCTTTCTCGAAATCACACACGTCCGTATCGATGATGCGCACGAATCTGTGAAGACCGCATGCGACCAAGTCGTCCCGTTTGGCGGGGCGTACTCGGTTCCGGGGTAAAACAGGGTCTCGTTTTTCCTGTTTTTGGATCGCGGTGTGCGATCACCACAGGACGCGATGCCCCGAACGGTTTGTCCGGGCACCGAGAGGGTCATACAGGCTTCGCAACGCAATTTGTGGAATCGAAATCCGAGCTACGAGCAAGAAAATACACGCACCTGAACGAGACCCGAAAACTGGGGTCCGAATCGTGTCCGACACGACACAGGACACGTGTCCTGTGTCCGACACAAAAATCGAATTTAGGGTTAGGGTTAGGGATCCGGCGGCTGGGACGGCGGCTGGGCGGCCGGGCGGCTGAGGCGGAGGGGCTGGGGCACGCGGCGGAGGGCGGCGCGGCGAGGAGGCGCTGCGGCGACGGCGAGTCGGCTCAGGGCAGCGTCGACGGCGGCTCGAGGAGCTGCTGCTGTTGCCGGAGCTGCTGGCTGCGGCGGTGCTCGACGGAGGAGAGGAGGAGGGAGGCCGGGGGAGAGGCTGACGGCGCTGCGGTGGCGGTCCGGTGGCATCGACGGGGAGGGGAGCGGTGGCTGAGGGGGTTCGACGGCCGGGGGCTGGGGTTTAAATAGGGGGAGAGGAGGCTGGGGGGGTCCGAGACGGGCGGAGGACGTGGGGTGGACGTGGCGGCGTGGGCGGGCGGAGCGTGGCCGGGCGGAGCGACGCCGGCGGCGGCGGGAAATGCGGGGAAGAGGGAGAGGGGGTCAGCCGGGCGGGGTAGCGGGTCGGGCGGCGGATCCGACCCGACCCGGTAGGGGCTGGGCCGGGTTCGGGCCCAATGGGCTGGGCCGGGCTGCTGGGTAAATTAAGAATTATAATAATAATAATAATAATAATAAATGATTAATAAAAATAATTAATTAAATAAATACTTTTTAGCTGTTTTAAAAATAGGTCCGGGGTCCGATAAATTCCAAAAAAATTGTTCTAAGTCCAATTTTTTATTTTACACCCAAAAATATTATTTTTATAATATTTAAATACTGTTTATTATCATTTAAAAATCATTTAATAATTAAAATCCTTATTTTTAAATTACAGAAAATTCCCAAAAATTTCCAGAAAATTGTGAAAAATCCAGTTTTGAAAATTTTGAAAAATCAGGGGGTTTACATGGGGTTAGATTCTGAGACCCTGGCTCAGGAGGGACTTATCCCAACTGAGACAGTTGACCCTGGAATTGTAGCTTCGTAGTATTCTTTGTACTGAATTTGTCTCCAATTTATTCTGTTATTCTTCAGAATCATTGATATATTATTTTAGACTCATGATATGTATTGTGACTATTCTATTCTTTATCTAATTCGTGCTCATTTCTATCTTAGTTCTGTGATTGAGTATACTATCATTATTGGTGGTTCATTATATTATTAGATAGTTTATCTAGACATCGTTCTACCGCCGATTCTGCGGCGTAGGCTGGGCGTTGTTTCCGACTAGTACCCTTACACCGGGTGTGGGTCGTGACACATTTTTGGTGGTGGCCCATGCAGGTCAAGCTTCATAAAGTATGTGATGTCGTGGTAGTGCGACAATTTAGTTGTACTACTGCGAGCCTGCGATAGGATATAGGATATAGGCTGAGATACTCAATCACATCTAGGAAAATTCTTTTGATTCAACTATTCTCCTTTGATATTGATACTTGATCTCTTAAACTGTCCTTTCCTTGATGTCTTACATCTTGTGCCATATTGATTCTTTTTTTCGCTTTGTCTCAGGATGCCACCTAAGACTAGATCGCAGTAGGGAGAACAGTTTCTGAGAGATCTGCGACATCATGAGGGCCTGCCCCAGTCACTTCTTCGGTGATTGGAGTATCAGCTGCTTTCGGAGGTCCACCACCTACTCAGAGGACTGTGCCAGCTGTATCTGAGGGGCTTCCACCTCCACCGCCTGTGCCAGCAGAGGCATCACATATGTTTATACTGTTTCGTGAGATGCTCGAGGCACAGAGGGCTCAGTCAGAGGCACATCAGAGGCAGACCGACGTTCTACGGCAGGGCATCGAGAGTGCTTATCAGCTTGCTCGTGCTGTAGTTGAGAGAGGAGTTCCAATCCAGCAGCAGGATGTTCCTCAGGTTGCTCAGCTTCGACCAGGCAACATTCAGGACTTCAAGAAACTGGAGCCTAAGGTTTTTAAGGGGACGGAGGGCATCGTCTATGCTGATGATTGGCTCGAGGATATTGAGCATCTTATGAGGGTATCCCGACTTTCTGAGGATCTGAAGGTTGATGCGATAGAACTTCAACTGTTCGACGTTGCTCGCACTTGGTTCAGGAATGAGCCGGTTCTGGTTGACGTAGGAAAATCTTGGGAGGTATTCAAGGACCTTTTCAAGAAGAAGTTTTTTGCCCGGGCAGAAAGGCTAGATTGGGGATACAGTTTGAGAGTCTCATTCAGGGGAGCATGTCTGTGGAGGAGTACGCTGCAGAGTTCGGTAGGTTGAGCCGATTTGCAAAGTATCTGGTGAGGGAGCCAGAGGTTCGAGCCATTCGTTTCTATGAGGGTCTAAACTGGGAAGTGAAGATTCTTAATTCATCTTTTTATGAGACATACTCGGAGATACTTGCGGAGGCACACAAGGTTGAGCGAGAGTTGGGTTTGAAGCCCAAGAGAGACTGTAATTCTTTTCTGGGGGCCAACGGCAGTGCAATATCTGCCAAACATCCTTATTTCTAGTCCAGACCTTTCCAGCAGCCACAACAGAACCAGACTCCAACTAGAGCACCTTTTTACCAGGCACCTCAGCAGCAGAGACAGTTACAACAAGCTCCATGCAACTACTGCAAGAAGCCCGGCCACATCTGGAAAGTTTATGAGAGAAGGCTAGGAGTTTGTTTGTATTATGGTACTGAAGGGCATTAATCAAGGGAGTATCCTCGTCATGCAGTTCAGGGAGTAGCTCCAGCTTAGAGGGCACAGACGAGACCACCTGCAGCACAACCGAGGGGAACGCTTCCGACACAGCAGCAATATTTTGTCCAGCATCAGTAACATGGAGGTGCTCGACAGGGACGAGCGTTTGCTATGACCATCGAGGAGGATGAACCCACCAGAGATGTCATCGCAGGTTCTATTCTTCTTGATTCCATTCCAGCTTTAGCTTTGTTTGATAGTGGTGCTTCCTATAGTTTTGTATCTGCTTCTTTTGCTCTAAAGCATGGTTTGGTAGCTGAGTCTTTTCTTAGGACTTACAAGATCATGACCGAGAGAGGCATTATCCTGGTTAATGATATTTGTAAGGATCGAAGAGTTACTTTGGGAGGCCGGAAGTTGAGTGCGTGTCTACTTGTAATGCCACTTCCGAGCTACGATATTATACTCAGGATGGATTGGTTGAGTAGGCACCGTGCTAGCATAGATTATAGAGGAGGTAGAGTTTTGTTTGGTCCATCAGGAGAGCCAGAGTTCGAGTTTGCTAGAGGAGCTATAGAGCAGAGAGAAGGCATTATTGTGGAGCTATGGTGGAAGATAAGGAGTTGCCGCATCCGTTGATAGCAGAGTTCTTGGATGTATTTCCTGAGGAATTGCCAGGATTGCCGCCAGATTGAGATGTTAAATTTTTTATAGACTTGGTGCCAGGTGCAGAACAAATTTTGCAGCATGTCTATACAGTAAACAACAGTGAGCTGGTCGAGTTGAAGAAGCAGGTGGACGAATTACAGGATAAGGGGTTTATCAGATCGAGTTCTTCACCATGGGGAGCCCCTATATTGTTTGTACTGAAGAAGGATGGATCGGTGCGCATGTGCATTGATTACAGGGCTTTAAATAATCTCACTATCAAGAATAAATATCCTTTGCCACGGATTGATGATCTGTTTGATCAGTTGAGTGGAGCCAAGGTATTTTCTAAGATAGATTTAAGATCAGGCTACCATCAGGTGAAGGTGAAGCCGGAGGACATACCGAAGACTGCTTTTAGAACTCGGTATGGTCAGTACGAGTTTATGGTGATGCTGTTTGGTTTGACTAATGCACCGGCGGTATTTATGAACTTGATGAACAAGGTGTTCCACCAGTACCTTGACAAGTTCGTGGTGGTGTTCATTGACGACATACTCATATATTCGAGGACACCGGAGGAGCATGAGGAGCATTTGAGGATTGTGTTGGATGTGCTGAGGAAGGAGAAGCTGTATGGGAAGTTGTCCAAGTGTGAGTTTTTCTTGGACAAAGTGTTGTTCTTGGGCATGTTGTGACTGGTGATGGTATTTCAGGGGATCCGAAGAAGATTTCAGCAGTAGAATCTTGGAAGACTCCTAGTTCGGTAGCAGAGATCAGGAGTTTCTTGGGATTGGCAAGCTACTACAGGAAGTTTGTGCAAGATTTTTCGAGGATTGCCGAGCCGATAACCAGACTCACAAGGAAGGATGTAGAGTTTGTTTGTACGAAGGATTGCTAGGTTGCTTTTGAGGAGTTGAAGAAGAGGTTGACGTCTGCTCCTATTTTGACATTGCCATCAGGGTCCCGAGGTTTTACTATTTATAGTGATGCATCGGGGAAGGGTTTGGGTTGTGTTCTTCAGCAGCATGGGAAAGTGATTGCCTATGCATCCAGGGAATTACGTCCTCATGAAAAGAACTATCCTACCCATGATTTGGAGTTGGCAGCAGTCATCTTCGTTCTGAAGTTGTAAAAACATTATTTGTACGGAGAGCGTGTGGAGATCTTCACAAACCATAAAAGCTTAAAGTATATTTTTACGCAGAAGGAGTTGAACATGAGGTAGCATCGGTGGTTGGAACTGATGAAGGATTTTGATATCTCTTTGCAATATTATCTTGGGAAAGCTAATGTAGTTGCCGATGCTTTGAGCAGGTATCCGGTAGCCATATTCTTGACGCAGGATCGATATTTGTTGGAGGACTTGGAGAGCTTGGGCATTGAGGTGATTGTTCCTGGTGGTGCTATGCAGATGTGGGGATTGCAGATACACTCAGATTTGATGGACAGGATTAAGGCAGCATAGTATGATGATGTATCTCTGAGGAGTATCAGAGCTCAGGTGTGAGCAGGATTGGAAGATGATTTCACTATTGCAGAGGATAGATCTTTGAGGCATGGAGTTAGATTATGTGTGCCTAGTGGGGAGTTGCGAGAGGAGGTATTGCAGGAAGCGCATCGCTCTCAGTATTCTATGCATCCAAGTGCTAACAAGATGTATCGGGATATGCGAGAGAGTGTGTGGTGGTATGGCATGAAGAGGGAAGTGGCACAGTTTGTATCCAGATGCTTAGTGTGCCAGCAGGTGAAAGCCGAGAGGTAGAGGCCAGGAGGTTTATTTCAGCCATTACCCATTCCAGAGTGGAAGTGGAAACACATTACTATGGATTTTGTGTCCGGACTTCCACGATCTCCAGGAGGAAAAGACGCGATTTGGGTCATTGTTGATAGGTTGACCAAGTCGGCCCAATTTTTGCCTTTCAAAGTGGGTTTATCTACGGAGAAGCTGGCAGAGATGTATGTGAGGAAGATCGTTAGGATACATGGAGTTCCCATCAGCATAGTCTCAGATCGGGATAGTCGTTTCACTTCTTATTTCTGGAGGAGTTTGCAGAAGAGTTTGTGCACTCAGCTCAAGTTTAGTACTGCATATCATCCCCAGACAGATGGGCAGTCAGAGAGGACTATTCAGACTCTCGAGGATATATTGCGCACTTGTGTACTAGATTTTGGGGGTTCTTGGGAGGACCATCTCCATTTGGTAGAGTTTTCTTACAACAACAGTTACCAGGCCAGTATAGAGATGTCACCTTTTGAAGCTCTGTATGGCCGGAGGTGTCATACTCCTTTGTCTTGGGATGATGTTGGAGAGAGAGTTTTGCTTGGGCCAGAGATGGTTGTGGATGCAGAAGAGATGGTTCAGTTGATCAGAGACAGACTTTGAGTGGCGCAGGACAGACAGCGGCATTGGGCCGATAGCTATCGGAGACCTTTGGAGTTCGAGGTGGGTGATTTGGTGTTTCTGAGGATTTCTCCAACACGAGGCACGATTCGCTTCGGTGGAGGCGAAAAGCTTAGTCCGTGATTCATCGGACCTTTCACTATTCTAGAGAGGGTTGGTGCAGTTGCTTATAGACTAGACTTGCCACCTGCATTGGAGGGAGTGCACAATGTGTTTCACGTGTCGCAGTTAAGATAATATGTGGCAGATCCTAGTCATGTATTGGATCACTCGGAGATAGAGGTGGGCCCTACTCTTAGCTATCCAGAGCAGCCAGTTGAGATTCTGGATCAGAGAGAGAAGGTGCTGAGGAACAAGACTATTCCTTTGGTGCGCATCGCATGGAGGCATCACTCTCCGGGGGAGTCTACCTGGGAGAGAGAGGATGAAATGCGAGAGCGATATCCATATTTGTTTGTGCCTTGAGGTATGTTATTTTCTAGTTATGTTCTGTTCATTATTATGTTCTTCCATAGTTAGTTATGATTCTTTAGTTCTGTTCTGTTATTTTCTGGGAGTAGTTTTCGTCTTTGAATTTTGAGAACGAAATTATTTTAAGGAGGGTAGACTTGTCACTACTATATTTTCTAGGAAAGGGTATTTTAGTTATTTCCTATTTAGTTAAATATTGTGCATGATAAATAATTATTTGTTGAATTATTTAATTATTGTTAGATGTTATTTAATTAATTTGGACTTGTGTTAGTGGACCTAACTAGTTTAGTTTGGACCCATGGATCAACATGAATTAATTAGTTAGACTTAGCCGATTTAGAAAGCCCATTATTAAGGAGATGGATTAAATTAATTAAATCATTAGACTAGAAGCTTCTTTCCTTAATTATTTCTTTATGAAAGGCCCCAAGGGGTATATTGGACATTTCATAATTACTTGAGGGAGAGGAAAGGGCCGACCTATATAAAAAGAGGGGAAAAATTCTCTCTCATCTTTTTTATTCCAAATCTAGATCTAGAATTTTTCACTACCAAATTTTCTTCATTCCTATTTTATTTCTGTACCAAATTCATTCTAATTCCTTCCCAAATTACCAATAGAGACTTGAGAAGCAAGAATCTAGAAGGAGGAAGCAAGGATCTACAATTTGGAGGCAATTTCATCTCAATTGGAGGTTTCATTGGGAATCCATCTCCCAATAGGTATAATTCAGTTTTTTTCCTTAAAATAGCTTCTAAATTTGAGATTTAATCATGAATAATCAACCCATATGTATGTACTACCCATAGGATTTGGTTTTGTGTTCATAGGAGACCTATAGAGAAATTAATGGTGCTTTTTGTGTCAATTTTGGGAGAATTCCGAAAATGACTTTTGTTGTGTGTGTCAATTGATCCTATAGATCATTTTGGCATATGTTTATATGTTTGGGGCTAGTGTCATGTCCACAATTGGGTACGTGTAGGTCGTATCCCAACAATTTGGTGATACTTGTTGTTTTAGGGGTTTTTCCTCCGATACGGGACTTTGTACATATCGTATTTTGACACGGACACATAGATATATATTTGTCACTTTGATTTGTTCATAAATATTATATGTGACTTGCTTGTGTCCTTGAGGGTGCAATTGGATGTGTGGTGGACTCGTGTCGCATGCATATCCTAGATCTAGTGGGATACAGTGTGATACTCTCCATTTGTTGTGTGTTTATGTGTATATCTAATTAATTGTGCTTTAATTCATGAATTATAATTCTGTATATATATGTAGATATTATTTATGTACTATAGTGTATTTATTATGGTGTTTGTTGTAGCATAGATCTATGTATTATATATGTACCAATAGAATAAATATATATGTAGCTTTCTTCTACATGCATTAAAATATATGTTATAATATAAAATATATGAATATGTTTTATGTAATATATATGTATGTTAAATTAAGTAATTAGAATATGATTATGTATATATATATATATATATATATATATATATATATATATATATATATATATGGATGTATATTTATTACATATTTATGTATGTGTGCATTTGACTATGTTGTAATATGTACATTATTATATAGGAGGTGTATTATAGCTATTTGGTATTTATATATATAGATATATATATTATATATGTATTTGAGTTATATATATAGATATATATATTTATTTATTTGGTTTATATATATATATATATATATATATATATATATATATATAGGTTATATATATATATTACTGTTTTTAGCGACATCAGGAATTAATGACAGAGCTACTGTCATTAATAGCCAAGGAAATGCAGCAGCAACCGCTGTAACAGTGGCAGCGGCAATTAATGACAAAGCTGCTGTCATTAAATAGCAGTAGCAGCGGCGGTAATTGCAACAACAGCGACGGAGGCTATAGTGACGGTTGAAAACCGTCACCAAAACAGCAGCAGTAGTGCATAATCCGGACAGCAGTAGCGACGACAGTTCAATGACAGCCAGAACTGTCACTAAAAGTTGCGTATCAGAGTATCGGTGTTTTTTAACACTGCGACAATTAGGCAGATTATTATTATATTATGTTTATATCTTATATTTATATATATATGTATATATATATATGTATTAGTATTGAGATATAATACTATTATTTCTATATTTCTTAACTATATAATATTAATATATATTTATATATTATATATGAGGGTAATTACTATATCAAGGTATTGAGTATTACCTTGTGGAAACCAAGGTAAGTGGGATACTCAAGATACGGGGTTTGGGTATCAAGTTTATGATTTTGTGGAGATACCAAGTTGGTTTAAAACTATGGTCCTATTTGATGTATAAATTAATATTCTATATTATTATACATATTTGTTTAATATATATGTATTGTGATGTTTACCTTGGAAATTACGTGTCCGGAGATACGGTATCCTAATATTTTAGGATGTGGGTTTTTATGACTTAGATTTTTATATCTTGACCCAAGATTTTTGTGTTAGAGTTGTGTAACTTAGAAATAGATAGTTGACCTTGGTTTGACCATAGTTGACCATAATTGACTTAGAGTTGACCATAGTTGACTTTTGACTTAGAATTGACTTATTGACCTAGAAGTTGACTAGTTTAACTTATTCTCTTTTCGGGACCTTGTATTGATGTTGTATTCCATATCTAGGTCTTCGAGGCACCGAGTCAGACATCTGTGAGACTATTCATTGGA
This sequence comes from Iris macrosiphon, assembly GCA_036927795.1. NCBI lineage: Eukaryota > Viridiplantae > Streptophyta > Magnoliopsida > Asparagales > Iridaceae > Iris > Iris macrosiphon. The sequence continues at coordinate 122,708,728 of JAYESA010000019.1, forward strand.
CTTCAGGCAAGTACATTCTCTGATAGTTTCTCATTTATGATATCCTCTATATTTATTGTATCTAGCATAGATATCCATGTTCTCTTGACACTATGGTTACTTGGATTGGTATATCCAGATCTCGTCATGAGATGTTATTCCTTGGTATATGGTGTATATGGTACAAGTATTATTTCATTGGTTATCTTGTACATGTACAAACACCGATTCTCGGTAAGTGTCGCTATCTTCTTGGGGAATCTCGTGCCATAGCATACCGTGGTTGGATCTATTATACCAGTCGGGGGTGGAGAGTATTAATATAGATGTGTGATCAATATCCCTATTGTATCAAGTACTAATTACTGAATAGTATTGATCATACACCACACGTATGATTAGCCAGGCCGCATTGCATCTTGCCCAAGCCGATCACATGTTAAGCTAGTACTCACACACTTAGTCATTAGTATTCTTGTTTCATTGGCATATTGTTCATTATTGTATTTATTTCCAGTATTTTCTTATTGTATATATATCTCTTGTATCTATTGTGCATCTTGTTTATCCACAGCTATTTACTGTTACATAGTTTTTATCATTGATTCGAACTGCTGTTAGAGATGTACTCTGCTCCTTTCCTGACTGGATATATTTTTCCAGATGACACTGAGGAGTGGTACCCTATCTATTATGGACCCCAGGATATTGTGGGTTTAGATTCTGAGACCCTGGCTCAGGAGGGACTTATCCCAACTGAGACAGTTGACCCTAGAATTGTAGCTTCGTAGTATTCTTTGTACTGGATTTGTCTCCAGCTTATTCTGTTATTCTTTAGACTCATTGATGTATTATTTTAGAATCATGAGTTGTATTGTGACTATTCTATTCTTTATCTGATTCGTGCTCATTTTTATCTTAGTTTTGTAATTGAGTATACTATCATTATTGGTGGTTCATTATATTGTTAGATAGTTTATCTAGACATCGTTCTACCGCCGATTATGCGGCGTAGGCTGGGCGTTGTTTCCGACTAGTACCCTTACACCGGGTGTGGGTCGTGACAGCACTCGTTTAGCATTCCCTTGCTATTGCATACTTCAGTGTGTGCTGCTGAAGGCATTGTTGGGCTCTTCTCGTGCTACACACTGAATTGCTGCTGTACCCTCTCTATTTCCTTGCTGCTAAATTTCCTACCCAAGCTAATGCATATTGTTTCCAGGTTATTGCACACTGCATACATAGTTCAGTTGCTGAACTGCATAGTGCAGAAACTTGATACTGTATTATATTTCATAATTTTCTTCCCCTTTTTGCCACTGTGTCTGATCCCCCACTATAGTTGAACTACTGAAACTCCTAAACTAGTATCACCTAAACTCCACTAATCACTCGACTGATACACTGAAGTATCAGTGTCACCCTCAGTTGCACACTGTGCACACCCCAGTGAACCCGACTCCTCACACACTGACACACAGTGAACACACAATGACTGAGGAACCTGACTCCCCAATGACAGTCCCACACCATTATATATACATATATACATCAACACATATACATACATATACACATTCATATATTTATGTATACATATCCAATACATCATATGAATAGGTATACTTTCTATTAAACATTTCAACAAGCACCTAGTATGCACAATTCTAGGATACTTTTGATACACCATAAATCTTCATGTATAAACCCCAAATATACTACTAAACATCTACATATACCATATAAATATACATATATACATATGTATATGATTAGGGTTATAAAAATTAGGGGAAATGCATCCTTGGAACACAAAACCCCCAAATAACATATGACACCATGAAGAAATTATCATGAACCCAATAGAGACTCATGCTCTCCCTTAATAGCTATTCCTAAACCCAAGGGTGGGCTCCTAATGGCCAACAAATGATAAAAACAGAATTTAAAAGAGAGTTTTCAGATTTTTACCTTTTGGGAGATGGATTCCCAATGTAGCTTCTTCTTCTCCAAGACTCCTTGTGTCCAAACTTTCAACCCTCTTTAGATGGGGGAAATAAGGGATTTGAGGTTTAATATTCTGAAATTTGTGGAGGAAATGAAGGGTTTTTGGGGAGTTATTTCTAGGGTTTCTTTAAAAGTGATAAAATAGTAATGAGGGAGGCTCCCTCTATACTTACAGGGCCGGCCACACCTTGTCTAGGGTTTGGTTAATGCACAATATCTCATTTGCCCTCAATGGCTTGTTATAAAGAGCTATTTAATAAGGGGTTTAGTCCTAAGTAAGGATTTTACTAGATTCTAATTAAGAGAATAGGGATTAGTCTAGTGAGTTTAATGTCTAGTCTAATGCAAGGTCCATGGTCACATCAAGGATAGTCCACTAACCCATGTCATTAATGAATATAATATTATATATATATATATATATATATATATATATATATATATATATTATCTATCATGCAACTATTAACACAATATATATAATTATTGTAAATGACCATAAATTTCCTACTCTAGAAATATGGTAGTGACAAGTCTACCCTCCTAAAAAAAAATTCGTACTCGAAATTGAACTAAACTAGCACAATAACACAATTAGAACAATAAGAACTATACCTCAAGGCTCAAAGAGATACGATTACTACTCGCGCATTTTGTCCCCCCTCTCCCAGGTTGACTCGCCTGGAGAGTGATGTCTCCATGCAACATGAACCAAGGGAATAGTCTGGTTCCTCAATACCTTCTCCCTGCAATCCAAGATCTCTACGGGCTACTCAGGATAGCTAAGAGTCGAATCAACCTCGATCTCCGAGTGATCTAGTATATAACTAGGATCTGCCATGTACCGTCTTAGCTGTGACATATGAAATATGTCATGTACTCCCTCTAGTGCAGGCAACAAGTCTAGTCTATAGGCCACTATACCGACCCTCGCAAGAATACCGAAAGGTTCGATGAACCGTGGACTAAGCTTCCCGCCTCCACCAAAGCGAATCGTGTCCCATGTCAGAGAAATCCATAAGAACCCCAAAGTGCCAACCTAGAATAAAAGCAGCCTTAACAAGCAATCTAAAATAAAATAATTACGAGAAAAATAACAAAACCTATACCTCAAACTCCAAAGGTCTACGGTGGCTGTCGGCCCAATGCCGCTGTCTGTCCTGTGCCACTCAAAGTCTGTCTCTGATGAGTTTTACCTTTTTTTTGCATCCACGACCATCTCTAGTCCTAACAAGGAACTCTCTCCGACATCATCCCAAGATAATAGTGTGTGACACATCCGTCCATATAGAGCCACGAATGATGACAACTCGATACTGGCCTGGTAGCTGTTGTTGAAAGCAAACTCTATCAGGTGTAGATGATCCTCCCAATAACCTTCAAGATCTAGAACACAAGTGTGCAGCATATCCTCGAGAGTCTGAATAGTCCTTTCAGACTGTCCGTCTGTCTGGGGGGTGATATACGGTACTGGACTTAACCTGAGTGCCTAACTTAGCCTGTAAACTCCTCCATAAGTGGGAAGTGAAACGACTATCCCGATCTGAGATGATGCTCACAGAAACCCCATGTAACTTGATAATCTGACGCACATATATCTCTCCTAGCTTCTCCGTCGACGTACCCACTTTGAATGGTAAGAAGTGGGCTAATTTGGTCAACCTATTCACAATGACCTAAATAGCGTCCTTTCCTCCTAGAGAACGTGGAAGCCCTAAAATAAAATCCATAGTCACGTGCTCCCACTTACACTCTGGGATGGATAAAGGCTGAAGCAATCCACCTGGCCTCTGCCGATCCACCTTTACCTGCTGGCAAACTAAGTACCAGGATACAAAGCATACAACCTCGCGCTTTATGCCATACCACCATACGTGCTCTCTTAGGTCTCGATACATCTTGTTGGCACCTAGATGCATCGAGTACTGAGAGCGATGTGTCATGACCCGCACCCGATGTAAGGATGCAAGTTGGGAACAACGTCCAGCCTATACCGCAGAATCGGCGGTAGAACGTTGTCTGGGTAATCTATCTAGCAATATAATAAACCACCAACAATAACAATATACTCAATCACAGATCTAACATGAAAATGAGCACGGATATGATAAAAAATAGAATAGTCACATACAACTCATGAGTCTAAAATAATAACATCAATGAGTCTAAAAAGAATGCTAACAAAATAAGCTGGAGACAAATTCAGTACAAGAATACTAAGAAGCTACTAATCCCGGTCATCTGTCTCAGTTGGGGTAAGTCCCTCCAGAGCCAGGGTCTCTGACTCTAAACCTACAACATCCTAAGGTCCATAATGTGTAGGGTACCACTCCTCAGTGTCATCTGGGAAAAATATATCCAGTCAGGAAAGGACCAGAGTACATCTCTAACATCAGTTCTAATCAATAATAAAAACTATGTAACAGTAAATAGATGTGAATATATAAGATACACAATAGATACAAGAGATATATACAATAAGGCAATACTGGAATAAATATAATAATGAGAAATATGATAATGAAGAAGAATACTAATGACTAAGTGTGTGAGTACTAGCTTTAACATGTGATCGGCTTGGGAACATGATACAAGATTTATGGCCTGGCTAATTATACGTGCGGTGTATGATTAAAACTATTCAAGAGAAAGACTTAATACAAGGAGGGTATGATCACATATCTACACTAAAATACTCTCCACCCTCGACTGGTATAATAGATCCAACCATGGTACGCTATGGCACAAGATTCCCCAAGAAGATAGCTAGTCTTCCCAAGAATCCGTGTCTGTACATGTACAAGATAATCAATAAAATACGGCTTGCACAAGATACACCATATACTAAGAAATAATATCTCATGATGAGATCCGGATATACCAATTCCTGTAACCATCGTGTCAAGAGAACAATGATATCTACACTAGATACAACGAACATAGTGGATATCATAAATGATAAACTATCAGAGAATGTACTCACCAGAAGTCCAATAAACAATCTCACAGATGTCTAATACGGTGCCTCAAAGACCTAGATATGGAATATAACATCAATACAAGATTTTGAAAAAAAGTTAAACTAGTCAACTTCTAGGTCAATAAGTCAATTCTAAGTCAAAAGTCAAACTAAGTCAACTCTAAGTCAAACTATGGTCAACAATGATCAAACTATGTCAAACTACCTATTTCTAGGTTGCATGAGTCTATCTCAACAATATTAGGTTCAAACACTAGAGTCTAGGTCATAAAAGCTATATCTTAGGATATTAGGATACCGTATCTCAGGATACGTAGAACAATAGGTAAAGCATCACATATACATATCAAACAAATATTAATTATATAAAAATCCTAATTACAAACATTAAGTGGTTACCTTGGTTTCGAACCAACTTGGTATCACAACACTAAACCTCAATCTTGATACCCATACACAATACCTTGGGTATCACCAAATACCTTGATACTTACCTTGGTATTTCAAGGTAATATCCAATACCTTGTTTATACTAACTACCCATAAATAATATATGCTAACAACTAAATATTATAAATATAGTATACTAAAACACAATTAGCAATTAGGAATATATAATATATATTAATACCATATATATACATATATATACTTATAATATAAACCATAACTATATATATTAATAACCGTAGAAACGTCACTTAAAAGCTGCTGCCGCCGTCGCAATTGCTGTTGCTGCTACTGCTGCTATGGCGGGAACTGCTGCTACTGCGATGAATTTCTTGCTGCTGTCGCTGTTGCTGAGTTGCTGCTGTCGCTGTTGTTGAGCTGCTGTTGCTTTTGCTGCTGTTGTCGCAATTGCTGCTGCGATTGCTGTCGCTAAATCCGCTGCTGCTGCTGCTGCTGTGTGTTGCTAATGTTGCTGCTGCTCTCCCCTCCTCTTATATATAACACAAAAAATATATACTAATATATATAACTCTTAATATATAACTATGCATACACACATACACCTCCACATACATATATATGTACATAATAAATACGTATAATAATAACATACATATATATAATAACACATATACGTATACGTATATATAATCATACACAATATATATATACATATAACAAATAAGTATATATATAACAACATATATATATAACTACACATAACATATACATATATATATATATATATATATATATATATATATATATATATATATATATATATATATATATATATATATATATATATACTACCATACATAATAGATCTTACATGTGTAGAAAGTAGCTACATAAATATATAACACATAGATATAATAGATATACAGATCTATGACACATAATACATAAATATATAAACACAATAATATATATATATATATATATATATATATATATATATATATATATATATATATATATATATATATATCACATTACCATGACCAAGAACAAAAGAGAAATAGATCTAGAAATAATTTGCACAACACATGGAGCGTATCACACCCGTATCCCACTAGATCTAGGATACGCTTGCGATAAGAGTCGACCACACATCCAAATATACACCGAAGGACACGAACATGTCTAATATATTATTTATAAATAATACGAAGAGTCAAACATAAATCTACGTGTCCGTGTTAAAATGTGACATGCACAAAGTCCCGTGTCGGAGGAAAACCCCCAAATCAACACATATCACCAAATTATTAGGATACGACCTACACGTACCTAATTGTGGACACGACACTAGCCCTAAACACACAAGCATATGCCAATTTGATCTATAGGACCAATTGACACACACAACAATTGTCAATCTCAGAATTCCTCCAAAATTGACACAAAAAGTACCATAACTTTCACAATAGGCCTCCTATGAACACAAAATCAAATCCTATGGGTAGCCTATGCATCTGGGTTGATTTCTCATGGTTAAATCTCAGATTTAGAAACTAAATTAAGGGAAAAAATTAAATTGTACCTATTGGGAGATGGATTCCCAATAAAACCTCCAAATATGATAAAATTGGCCTCCAACTTGTAGATCCTTGCTCATCTTTGTAGATCCTTGCTTCTTCCTTCTATATCCTTTCTCTACTAGTCTCCAATAGTGATTTAGAAAGGAATTAGGATGAAATTTGGTAGGAGAATGATATGGGGATGAAGGAATTTGGTTGAGGGAAATTTTAGATCTAGTTTTCAAATAAAAAGGGGAGAGAGACTTTTTTCCTCTTCTTTAATAGGCCGGCCACCTCCTTACCCCATCCTCAAGTCACTATGTAATGTCCATTATACCCCTTTTGGTCTCTCATGAAGAAATAATTAAGGAGGGAAGCTTCAAGTCTAATGGTTTAATTAAATTAATCATCCTCCTAATCAATAGGCTTTCTAAATGGGCTAAATTCTAACATTAATACATGATGGTCCATGAGTCTAAACTAAACTAGTTAGGTCTACTAACACAAGTCCAAAACAAATAACTAACATATAACAATAATTAAATAATACAACAAATAATTATTTAACATGCATAATATTTAATTAATTATAAAATTACTAAAATAACCTTTCCTAGAAATATGATAGTGACAAGTCTACCCTCCTTAAAATAATTTTGTCCTCGAAATTCAAAGACGAAAACTACCCCCAGAAAATAATAGAACATAACTAGGAAAGAACATACCTCAAGGCACAAACAAATATGGATAACGCTCTCGTATTTCATCCTCTCTCTCCCAAGTAGACTCCCCCGGAGAGTTATGCCTCCATGCGACACTTACCAAGGGAATAGTCTGGTTCCTCAGCACCTTCCCTCTCTGATCCAAAATCTCAACTGGCTGCTCTGGATATCTAAGAGTAGGACCCACCTCTATCTCTGAGTGATCCAATACGTGACTAGGATCTGCCACGTACCGTCTCAACTGTGACACGTGAACACGTTGTGCTCTCCCTCCAATGCAGGTGGCAAGTCTAGTCTATAAGCAACTGCACCGACCCTTTCTAGAATAGTGAAAGGTCCGAAGAATCGCGGACTAAGCTTCCCGCCTCCACCGAAGCGAATCGTGCCTCGTGTTGGAGAAATCCTCAGAAACACCAAACCACCTACCTAGAATAAAACATAATCTTAAGAACTTAATCTACAACAATAAATAACAAGAAAAAAAAATCTAAACTATACCTCGAACTCCAAAGGTCTCCGGTGGCTATCGGCCCAATACCGCTGTCTGTCCAGCGTCACACGAAGTCTGTCTCTGATCAACTGAACCTTCTCCGCTGTATCTACAACTATTTTTGGCCCAAGCAAAACTCTCTCTCCAACATCGTCCCATGATAAGGGAGTACGGCACCTTCGACCGTACAGAGCTTCAAATGGTGACATCTCTATACTAGCCTGGTAGCTGTTGTTATAAGAAAACTCTACCAAATGGAGACAGTCCTCCCAAGAACCCCCAAAATCTAGTACACAAGTGCGCAACATATCCTCGAGAGTCTGAATAGTCCTCTCTGACTGCCCATCTGTCTGGGGATGATATGCAGTACTGAACTTGAGCTGAGTGTCCAAACTCGCCTGCAAACTCTTCTAGAAATGAGAAGTAAAATGACTATTTCGATCTGAGACTATGCTGACGGCAACTCCATGTATCCTGACGATCTGTCTCACATACATCTCTACCAGCTTCTCGGTAGACAAACCCACCTTGAAAGGCAAAAAGTGGGCCGACTTGGTCAACCTGTCAACGATGACCCAAATTGCGTCTTTTCCTCCGGGAGATCATGGAATTTCGGATACAAAATCTATCGTAATATGCTTCCACTTCCACTCTGGAATGGATAATGGCTGAAGTAAACCTCCTGGCCTCTGCCTCTCGGCTTTCACCTGCTGGCACACTAAGCATCTGGATATAAATTGTGTTACTTCCCTCTTCATGCCATACCACCACACACTCTCTTGCATATCCCGATACATCTTGTTGGCACCTGGATGCATGGAATACTGAGAGCGATGCGCTTCCTGCAATACCTCCTCATGCAGCTCCCTACTAGGCACACACAATCTAACTCCATAAGGCAAAGAACCATCCTCAGCAATGGCGAAATCATCCTCCAATCCTGCTCTCACTTGAGCTCTGATGCTCCTCAGAGATACATCCTTATACTGTGCTACCTTAATCTTGTCCATCAAATCTGAATATATTTGTAATCCCCATATCTGTATAGCCAAACCAAGAACTATTACCTCAATTCTGAAGCTCTCTAAGTCCTCCAACAAATATTGATCAGGGGTCAAGAACATAGCTACTGGATACCTACTCAAAGAATCGACAACTATATTAGCTTTTCCAGGATGATACTGCAAAGATATATCAAAATTCTTTATCAGTTTCAACCACCGACGCTGCCTCATATTCAACTCCTTCTACGTGAAATCATACTTCAAGCTCTTTTGGTCTGTGAAGATCTCCATACGCTCTCCGTACAAATAATATTTCCACAACTTCAGGGCAAAGATGACTGCTGCCAACTCTAAATCATGGGTAGAATAGTTCTTTTCATGAGGATGTAATTGATTGGATGTATAGGTAATCACTTTCGCATTCTGCTAAAGAACACAACCCAAACCTTTTTCCGATGCATCACTATAAATAGTGAAACCTCCAGACCCTGATGGCAACGTCAAAATAGGAGCAGATATCAATCTCTTCTTCAATTTCTCAAAAATAGCATGGCAATCCTTCATCCAAACAAACTCTACATCCTTCCTGGTAAGTCTGGTCATCAGCTCGGCAATCCTCAAAAAATCTTGCACAAACTTCCTGTAGTAGCCTGCCAGTCCCAAGAAACTCCTGATCTCTGCTACCGAACTCAGGGTCTTCCAAGATTCTACTGCTGCGATCTTCTTCGTATCCACTGAAATACCATCACCAGTCACAACATGCCCCAAGAACTCTATCTTGTCCAAGAAGAACTCATACTTGGACAACTTCCCATACAGCTTCTCCTTCCTTAGCACCTCCAATATAATCCGCAAATGCTCCTCATGCTCCTCTGATGTCTCTAAGTATATGAGTATGTCGGTGATAAACACCACCATAAACTTGTCAAAGTACTGATGGAATAATTTGTTCATCAAGTTCATAAATACCGCCGGTGCATTAGGCCACCCGAACGACATCACCATAAACTCGTACTGACCATACCGAGTTCTAAAAGCAGTCTTCGGTATGTCCTCTGGCATCACCTTCACCTGGTGGTAGCTGATCTCAAATTTATCTTAGAAAATACCTTGGCACCATTTAACTGATCAAACAGATCATCAATCCGTGGCAAAGGGTACTTATTCTTGATAGTAAGATTATTCAATGTCCTATAATTAATGCACATGCGTACCGATCCATCCTTCTTCGGTATAAATAATATCGGGGCTCCCTACGGTGAAGAACTCGATCTGATAAATCCCTTATCCTGCAATTTGTCCACCTGCTTCTTCAGCTCGATTAACTCGCTGTTGTTTACTCTATAGACATATTACGAAATTAGTTCTGCACCTGGCACCATGTCTATAGAGAATTCAATATCTCGATCTGGCGGCAATCCTGGCAATTCCTCAAAAAACACATCCAAGAACTCTGCTATCAACGGATACGATAACTCCTTATCTTCCACCATAGCTCCACAAATAATGCCTTCTTCCAACTCTGCAGCTCCTCTAGCAAACTTGAACTCTGGCTCTCCCGGCGGACCAAACAAAACTTTATCTCCTTTACAATCTATACTAATACGGTGCCTACTCCACCAATCCATCCCGAGTACAATATCGTAACTCGGAAGTGGCATTATAAGTAAGCACGCACTCAACTTTCGACCTCCTAGAGTAACTCTTTGACCCTTACAAATATCATTAACCAGGATAATGCCTCCCTTGGTCATGATCTTGTAAGTCCTAAGCAAAGACTCAGCTACCAAACTATGCTTCAGAGCAAAAAAAATAGATACAAAACTATGGAAAGTACCATTATCAAATAAAGCTAAAGCTGGAATAGAATTAATATGGCACATGATGTAAGACACTCAAGGAAATGACAGTTTAAAGATCAAATGTCAATATCAAAGGAGAATAGTTGAATGATTCAAAATATTTTTTCCTAGATATGATTGTGTATTCTCAGCCTATAGCCTATATCCTATATCCTGACACAGGCTTCCAATAGTGCAACTAAGCCGTCGTACTACCACGATATCGTACAACATGAGAAGCCTGACCTATATGGACTACCACTAAAAATGTATCATGACCCGCACCCGATGTAGGGATGCAAGTTGGGAACATTGCCTAGCCTACGCCACAGAATCGGCGGTAGAACGTTGTCTGGATAATCTATCTAGCAATATAATGAACCACCAATAATAATAATATACTCAATCACAGATCTAAGATGGAAATGAGCATGAATATGATAAAGAATATAATAGTCACATACAACTCATGAGTCTAAGATAATAACATCAATGAGTCTAAAAAGAATACTAACAAAATAAGTTGGAGACAAATCTAGTACAAGAATAATAAGAAGCTACTAATCCCAGGCTATCTGTCTCAGTTGGGATAAGTCCCTTCTGAGACAGGGTCTCTGACTCTAAACCTACAATATCCTAAGGTACATAATGTGTAGGGTACCACTTCTCAGTGTCATCTGAGAAAAATATATTCAGTCAGGAAAGGAACAAAGTATATCTCTAACAGCAGTTCTAATTAATGATAAAAACTATGTAACAGTAAATAGATGTGAATATACAAGATGCACAATAGATACAAGAGATATATACAATAAAGAAATACTGGAATAAATACAATAATGAGCAATATGATAATAAACAAGAATACTAATGACTAAATGTGTGAGTACTAGCTTTAACATGTGATCGGCTTGAGAACATGATACAAGATTTAAGGCCTGGCTAATCATACGTGTGGTGTATGATTAATACTATTCAAGAGCAAGACTTGATACAAGGAGGGTATGATCACATATCTACACTAAAATACTCCCCACCCTCGAATAGTATAATAGATCCAGCCATGGTATGCTATGGCACGAGATTTCCTAAGAAGATAGCTAGTCTTCCCAAGAATCAGTGTCTGTACATGTACAAGATAATCAATAAAATACATCTTGCATAAGATATACCATATACCAAGGAATAATATCTCATGACGAGATCCGGATATACCAATTCGTGTAACCATCGTGTCAAGAGAACAAGGATATCTACACTAGATACAACGAACATAGAGAATATTATAAATGAGAAACTATCAGAGAATGTACTCGCCTGAAGTCCAATGGACAGCCTCACAGATGTCTGATATGGTGCCTCGAAGACCTATATATGAATATAAAATCAATACAAGATTTCAGAAAGAAAATAAGTTAAACTAGTGAACTTCTAGGTCAACAAGTCAATTCTAAGTCAAAAGTCAAACTAAGTCAACTCTAAGTCAAACTATAGTCAACTATGGTCAAACTATGTCAAACTACCTATTTCTAAGTTGCATGAGTCTATCTCAAGAATATTGGGTTCAAACACTAGAGTCTAGGTCATAAAAGTTATATCTTAGGATATTAGGATACCGTATCTCAGGATACGTAGAACAATAGGTAAAGCATCACATATACATATCAAACAAATATTAATTATATAAAAAATCCTAATTACAAATATTAAGTGGATACATTGGTTTTGAACCAACTTGGTTTCACAATACTTTGGTATCCCCAAATACCTTGGGTATCCCCAAATACCTTGATACTTACCTTGGTATTTCAAGATAATATCCAATACCTTGTTTATACTAACTACCCATAAATAATATATGCTAACAACTAAATATTATAAATAAAGTATACTAAAACACAATTGGCAATTAGAAATATATATACATATATATTAATACCATATATATACATATATATACTTATAATAAAAACTATAACTATATATATTAATAACCGCAGAAACGTCAATAAAAAGCTGCTGCCGCCATCGCAATTGCTGCTGCTGCTATGGCGGGAACTGCTACTACTGGTATGAATTTCCTACTGCTGTCGCTGTTGTTGAGTTGCTGTTGTCGTTGTTGTTGAGCTGCTGTTGCTTTTGCAGCTGTTGTCGCAATTGCTGCTGCGGTTGCTGTCACAAAATTCGCTGCTGCTGCTGCTGTTGTGTGTTGCTAATGCTGCTACTGCTCTCTCCTCCTCTTATATATAACACAAAATACATATACTAATATATATAACTCTTAATATATAACTATGTGTATACACATACACCTCCATATACATATATATGTACATAATAAATACGTATAATAATAACATATATATGTATAGTAACTTATATATAACAACACATATACGTATACGTATATATAATCATACAAAATATATATACATATAACATATAAGTATATATATAACAACATATATATATATATAACTACACATAACATATACATATATATATACTACCATACATAATAGATCTTACATGTGCAGAAAGTAGCTACATAAATATATAACACAAAGATATAATAGATACATAGATCTATGACACATAATACATAAATATATATACACAACAATATATATATATATATATATATATATATAAAATTATACGTCACCATGACCAACAACAAAAGAGAAATAGATCTAGAAACAATTTGCACAACACATGGAGCGTTTTACACCCGTATCCTACTAGATCTAGGATACGCTTGCGACACGAGTCCACCACACATACAAGCGTACCCTAAAGGACACAAACTAGTCTAATATATTATTTATGAATAATACAAAGAGTCAAAGACAAATCTACGTGTCCGTGTCAAAATATGACATGCACAAAGTCCCGTGTCGGAGGAAAACCCCCCAAATCAACACGTATCACCAAATTATTGGGATATGACCTACACATACCCAATTATGGATACGACACTAGCCTCAAACACACAATCACATGCCAATTTTATCTATAGGACCAATTGACACACACAATAATTGTCAATCTCGAAATTCTCCCAAAATTGACACAAAAAGTAACATAACTTTCACAATAGGCCTCCTATGAACACAAAACCAAATCCTATAGGTAGCCTATACATATGGGTTGACTACTCATGGTTAAATATTAGATTTAGAACCTAAATTAAGGAAAAAACTAAATTGTACCTATTGGGAGATGTATTCCCAATAAAACCTTCGAATGTGATAAAATTGGCCTCTAACTTGTAGATCCTTGCTCCTCTTTGTAGATCCTTGCTTCCTTCTTCTAGATTCTTGCTCTACTAGTTTCCAATGGTGACTTGGGAAGGAATTGGGATAAAATTTGTTAGAGAAATGATATGGGAATGAAGGAATTTGGTTGAGGGAAATTTTAGATCTAGTTTTCAAATGAAAATAGGAGAGAGAAACTTTCTCCCTCTTCTTTAATAGGTCGACCCCCTCCTTACCTGTAAAATCTCTCGACCAAATTTAGGTCTACTTAGCTTAGATAGAGAGACTAGGGTTAATTTGGAGCCATTTAAAATTTAGAACATAGTATTTTAGATTTATTGTACAATATTTGTAATCCTTAGTGCACCTTACCGTTGCTTCAAGATTTGGAGCGCTACACTAGCATTTGCTTCTAAACAAATTTTACATACTTTTTTTAGACGTACCAGCCTTCCATTTGAACATTTGTGTAACTCATAAATATTCTCTCTTGTGCTTTATTTTAGTCGTACAATATTCGTTACAAACGTCCGTTCTTAAATTCAATTAAATCCAACTTTGCATCTTTGTCTGTTCCAATCGAAATTTGAGATACAACCTCGATCCATTTTGTCCAACCCAATTTATGACAATATTTTATTCTGAGACTACTACGTCCATGACACTTGTGTCCCACCCAATTTTAATCTCATATAATTCGAATTAATTAAAGAGCACCAATTATACTAATTTTAATTAAATTGGTGTAAGGACCCAACCTCACCCAAAACTAGACCCAACACTAACCCAAACCCCCACTCACACACTCAAGGTTCATACTAAACACCACACACCATTTTAGCCTACTACATCACACCAAACATGGTATTTTGACTCATCCAATCCCAAATCCCACTAATTGTGTAATTTTCCAATTATTAAGGGACTTTTATGTAAATATGCAATGAGGTGTCCACCCCTCATTAGACCCAACACATAAATAAATTCATTCCACCCTCTTTGACTGATCCACCACCATTTCCCCCCTATTTGTTGTACCTTATGTAACTTTATTTTCCCACATTTCCAACCTATATTTCAAACCCTTTCATCCTAGCCACTCTTTCATCATGTAGAGTGTTCTCTCAACCCTAGAAAAAGGTACCTAGTCGGCCCTAATCCCAAGGAGAGCCCCTCTCTCTCTTCTACATATACTACTCTCTCTCTCTCTCCCAAAAACCCTAAAACCACAGCCCACTTAATCCCCTAGATGAAACCATAAACGAAACTACCACCGTCCAGTTCACCCGGTCACCCTCTTTCCCCGACCACCTACTGTGCAGCGCTACCGCCACCTTTCTCCACTGCCTGACCACCTAACCGTCCCCCCCACCATCAGAAACCACCGCCACTGTCGTCACCATCATCACCAACACCACCATCACCGCCACCATCCATCACCAACACCATCATCACCAGCACCCTGTAGCACAACCCGACTCCCCCTTCACTCACCTCCGCCACCTTAGCCGCCCTCGACTCTGTCCATCTCCACCACCGTTGTCCCCACCTCACCGTCTCTACCACCATCAGCAACCATCATCGCCACCACCGTCGTCTCCACCACCCGCCATCCTCCGTCACCAATATCACCATCCCCACCGCCAGCAACCCACAC
The DNA here is from genome assembly GCA_036927795.1 of Iris macrosiphon. Taxonomy (NCBI): domain Eukaryota; kingdom Viridiplantae; phylum Streptophyta; class Magnoliopsida; order Asparagales; family Iridaceae; genus Iris; species Iris macrosiphon. The sequence goes on from JAYESA010000019.1 coordinate 122,724,638, forward strand.
CCCGACTCCCTCCTTTCTCAGTCACCCCTACCGCTACCACAGATAGCCACCTCTACCCCCAATATCATCACCATCTCCACCGCCACCGTCGTCACCATCTCTATCACCACCGTCGTTACCATTCCCCCCGACATCACCGACCCGATCACCATCAACAACATTATCATCATCATCCCCAATCACCCCTACCGCCACCACAATGACCCAGCCACCTCTACCACTGCCTTAGCCACCATCCCGCCACTGCCAGCAAATTGGCACCATACCACGACCACCCTACCACTATTGTTGCCGCTGCAGCTACTACCGGAGCTGCTGCTGTTACGTGCTACTATTGCCGGAGCACCCCCTGCGGCCACTTTAGCTATCGTAGTTACTGTACACGTCGGAGATCGGCCCCCTCGTGTAGTGGATACCCCCCCCGGACACGATCGATTTGGTATATACACATCCCCTTTCTTTCTACATATGTATTGCGAACCCTAAGTGCTATGTGTGTATGTGTATTTTAGAATAAAAATTTGTGTATAGGTGTACATATATTTTAGAATAATATTAGAGTTAGTATTTATACCATAGAAATATGGTTATATAAATACTATATTGACCTTGGTGTTTAGACACTGACTTATGCATATTACCCTATCAATTAGGACTGGTATTTTGTATGAGCGGTTATTTATTATTTTAGCATATTTTGGTAGTAATTATTTTGCTGTGCATGGTATCTGAGTCATGACATACCCGTGCATGGAGACCTAGATGACTACCCACATCAGACGTGTCCTATAAATAATTAGGATACCTGGTACCTATGCATTAGTCAACCTTATAAAATGGTGTGGACTAGTCAACCTTATAAAATGGTGTGGACTAGTAGACTAAGTGTACCCCTAACCCCCTTGACCCATGACTAGTCAACCTTAGCCAACGTATTTAATTAGAATATTTATTCGGTTTAGTATCCGCGTAACTCCTGACATTGGGTAGGTCGTACTTGTGTACGTGATTAACATATACTCCTAGCCTCCAGTTTACAGCTAATGCCCAGAACTTAGCCCCTGGCTCGACGCTACGCTTTATACCTTTCACCTACCCATACATACCAAGGTTGTCTTTAAAGTGCATTTTACTTAGCTGGTTTGATCACCCACGAGTTTATACAGTATTTACTTTATGGCATGCATTTTTGTATCTTGTTACATCCCTCTGAGGATCCGGTTCCCTTCTAGATCCAGAAGAACACTTGTACCCGACCATCTACGGAGCAGGAGTAGAGACAGGATTCGTGACTGAGGACTTTGAGGCATTTCCAAAGGAGTTCCCGTAATTTGGGTATTCAGCTGTTTTGGACTAGAGCATTCTTATATAGTTAGTTGATACTCTAGTCTAGTTATCTTACTTCTTTTTGTACTTCTATTCTATTGCTATATTTTAGTGGGTTTGTCCCCATCAGACTTATTTGGATTCTATTTATGACATTCAGATTCTGCACTTATTTTCAGCATTTATTTCAGCACTTCTTATTTTTATTCTATGGATGAGATTTGATATTTGCCTGCTGTATGATAGTATTTGGGACTTGTTAGTGTTTTAGGACAGCGTAGTACGCTTCATCGGATCCATTAAATTAGGTAATCCTACGGAGTCGTATTAGCTAGCCATTGCCACATGGCCTGGTCCCGCATAATTTAGGATTGGGACATGACATGGTTTTAGTGGTGGCCCATGCAGGTCTTTGTTTATCGCTTGTGGTATGGTATCATGTCCAGCGAGCCTGCGATATGATAGAAATTGTTAGATCTCATCCACCTTGATTACTGTCTTTGAAACTCCTTCGCATTTGATTAATTAAATATCTATATCCTGTTTGTTATTCCCGTACTCTTTTAATGTAGTTCTATCTCTTGCAGCGAGATAAACTTGCACAACGGACACGAGGCATACGGTACAATAGTGCCGTCTGCCACCATGCAGAGGGAGGATACACCTCCTGGACCACCTTAAGAGCAGCCCCCACCCTAGGCCCCGCCTCACTAATACATTGGCACCAGACTTCTCCTGATGACCCGACACAGCAGCACGTGGGTCAGACTTCTCAGACTATTCCGATGCACTACTTAGAGGGCCAGACTTCGAGGGCTACGCCGATACCGCAGACCGAAAGGCCGACATATGAGGAGACACCTATGACGCAACCAGAGGTCCCATTGCCATCACCTCTACCCTTTCTACCTTAGATGCCGCATCCAGAGGGACAGTCACAGATGTTCCAATTATTGTAGACTATGATGCAAGCGCAGTAGCATCAGACCGAGACGTTGAGATAGAGCTTGATGGAAGTTCTGGAGAGGACACCTTCCCCAGAACCCGTACCAGCACCCGCACCTACACCAGTTCAGATAGCTGGTACTGTTCGAGGATTTTGTTAGATGGGCCCGGATACCTTTTCAGGCAGCGAGACTGCAGAGGAGATCTCCGATTGGGTCGCCAACACGGAGATGCTACTGGAGGCTTCTCAGCTACATCCAGACCTTTGGATGACCGTAGTAAGGGCCCAACTGAAAGGCAATGCCCATCACTGGTGGGACTCTATAGAGTGCAGCGTCTGCAAGACAAAGACATGGGAGCAGTTCTTAGAGTACTTCAATGCGAAGTATTTCTCGACTATAGTCAAGAATGCCCTATACTCCTAGTTCCTATATCTGGAGCAAGGAAACATGATCGTAGATACGTATGACATAGAGTTTAGTTGACTTAGCAGATTTGGTGCCACCTTGATACCGAACGATCTGGAGAAGGCCAGAAGATTCTATCACAGCCTGACTTTCGAGCTGCCGAGGTACACTCCCACTCAGGCGAGGATCTCTTACAAGGAAATTCTGTCAGAGGCTAGGATCCAGGATGCTATTGGCAAAGGATCGAGGCATTCCAGTGTAGCTACACTAGCTAAGACACATCCAGGAGCAGGAGGATCGATCCGTCATTCAGGAGTACAGACGCAACAGAAGATGGTGCCGTATCAACAGAGAAAGCTACCGACATGCCACTTTTGCAGAAAGAAAGGACATGTTCAGAAAGATTGCAGAAGAAGATTAGGACTGTGTTTGAGGTACGAATCAAACCAATAAGCTCAGGAGTGTTCCCATTTTGTCGATAGAGCCCAGCAGATAGTGCAAAGGCCAGCTCCACCAGTCCTAGATATGTCTGTAGCATTTCTTGATGATTTATAGCTAATTATGTGTTTATTTTAATTTTAAGGACAAAATTCTTATAAGTTGGTTGTCACGACCCGCACCCGGTTTAGGGGTACGAGTGCGTGGGTACGTCCAGCCTACGCCGCAGCATCGACGGTAGAACGCTGTCTAGGTCATGTAACTATCTAATCAAACTCATGTGAATACCCAACTCCATATGGAGACGTGAATATCATAGAATAATGCTAGAAATACTCAATCACATAAACTAAAGTACAATGAGATATCAAGGCAAGCAAGAAATACAAGACAAGTCTAACAACAAAATAATCATACCTGCAATCATTAACTTCCAATCCCCAAGTGTGTCGGAAACCAGTCTACTAAGGTCACAGTCTGGAAAAATATTTTCCAGTCAGGAAGGAGCAAAGTACATCTTTAAATAGCAGTTCTATATTAATGATATAAACTATGTAGCAGTTCTAGATGGAAATATACCAGAAACATGTATAGGTACGAGAAATAAAGAAATACTGGAAATACTGTAAGTAAATGCAGGAGAAGAAACAATAAGTCTATGAGCAAGAACCTATGACTAAGTGTATAAGTACTAGCTTTAACATGTGATCGGCTTGGAAACTTGATCAGGCTGGTTACATATGATTAGCTATGATTCATGAAGGTCAGGCTAACCGTTGGTTAGCTATGATGCATGTATAGGTCAGGCTAATCACACGTAACAGCTATGAAGCATGGAGATGGTCAGGCCGCACCCGACGTGAGATGTGGGGTGAGCTATGATGCATGAAAGTGGGGTATGATCACATATCTACACTAAAATACTCCCCAACCCCCGACTGGTATAGTAGATCCAATCATGGTACGCTATGGCACGGGATTCCCTAGGAAGGTAGCAAATCTCCCCGGGAATCAGTGTCTGTACATGCACAAGATAACAAGGAAAACAAGTCTTGTACAAGCTACACCATGAATAAGGAACAACATCTCATGACAAGATCCGTGTATACCAATCCGTGTAACCAGCGTGTCAAGAGCATGGATATTTACACTAGATACAGTGAACATAGGAGATATCATAAATTAGAAACTAATCAGAGAATGTACTCGCCTTGGGTCCTTAGCTGGTAATTATTGATGTCCTGTTCCAGAGTATCCCCTGGGTAAACCAACAGTCCTATAATATATCACAAGCAAAATCACATTTGCATCAGATGCTACACTAACACAGTCAAAAAATACTGAGTTCGGGACTTCTCTAGGTATGATACTGGTCACCTAGGATCACCTAGTAGATACCCCAATTAAACATATTGTTAATAATTAAACATAATACATATATATATTGTTATTCCAAAGGATATATAAAATAGGTATAATTGTATGTACATAAGTGGAAATATATTTTATTTATGTGAAAAATTATACATCACTCATACATATAAACTAGTATACATGTACCAAAATACATATTAACTTATATTATATATATATATATATATATATATATATGCATACATACCAAAATAATACAATACTATATACAGGTAATATACCAAAATAGGTTTTACAAGTACATATATATCAATACAGTTTTTATATATATATACTATATATATATATACCAAAATATGTTTATACATGTTTATATATATAGGTACACATATTTATACCAAAATACGGTTATATATACATATATACCAATTTACATTTATTTATATTTAAATACTGAAACATACATTAATACATATTATACCAATAAAAACGTATATAATATATATATATATAAGTGTCTATTAGTAATTTGTACAAAATACGTATTTGTGTATATACCTAATAGAAGTATATAAATATATATATTTTTTTATACCAAAATACATATTTGTATATATATATCAATCAAATATTTATATATATATATATATATATATATAACTAATCAAAGAATGCATATAATGCCACACTTCTCAAGGTGATCCCAAATGAAGTAGCAGTTAGTTCCAAAGGGGTCCGGAGCAGTCCAAATAGCTAGAAACTATATAAAGAAGTCCACGATCGGAGTTCGGCACGAAATCGAGGTAAGGATTCCAGGCTAATAAGAGAAAGGGTCGTTGTTCGTTATTAAGGTAGCATCTTAATTTATGAAAATCATTTTAAATTTATTTTGAACAATAATTGTTAAAACTTCTCTTTCAACCATAATTACAATTAAAAGTTTATTTATAAAATCTAGAATTTATGTAAAAGCCAGTATACAATTATATCTATAGTAAAATATATATTATCAGCCCAAATAAACTAATTTTAAACTAAGCTTAATGTTGAAACCATTACTTAATTAATATTACCAACCCAAACTTATTATATATTTATATAACCAAAATCCTTATATATATAATACAAAACTAATTTATACACATAATAAATAACTAAATTATAAACAATAAAACTAATATATATATATATTACTAAACTTATTATAGGAAATTACTAAACTAATTATATGCAAATAATAACTAATTATATGAAATTAACCAAAACCTCTGTAACTCACTCCCAAAGTCATTTCTGAGAATCAAAAAAGGAACAGAGAAAGGGAGGCTCACATAGGGGGGTTTTCCGTCGCCGGCGCGGGGACGTCAGCCGGGGTCACGCGGTGGTGGCGGTCCACGACTTCGAGGCTGGAACTGGGAGGAGCGTTCGTCGGCTCCCACAACCAAATCGGCGGCGAAGCTCGGTTCGAGGCGGCGGATTTGAAGCGGCGGTCGACTCTGCGAGGGTGAGGAGGTCCGAGGCGCCAGCGGCGGTGGAACTCGAGGGCGGCGGCGGTTGACGGCTCGACGCGGGCTCGACGCGGGTGAGGCGGCCACGGCTCGACGCGGGCTCGACGTTCTTCTCGGCGGCCACCGGCGGATCTCGGTTCGAGGCAGCGGTGCTCTCGTCCCGAGGAGGAGGTCGGCGGAGTTCGACGACGCGGCGGCTGTCTGATCTAGGTTAGGGTTTCTCTGAATCGAGTCGGGGTGTGTTGGGTCGTGTCCGAAGCTGGACACGGCGGGTTTGCTGTACTGTGGGGGACGTGTCCGGGTCTGTCGGACACAGGGTTGGGTGTTGCTGTGGTGGAGGTGGATGTGTCCGGGTGTGTCGGATACGAAAATCTGATTGTAATGTTGTAAATCTGGACACAGGAAAGGAATAGATACGGTGGGACACCCGGGGTCGGACCCGAGGCCAATCACGGCTGACACGATAATGCTGGACACACGGACACGAGCACACAATCAATGGTGATGGCTTGTTGGCTTGTGGGAAATTGTGAGGGCTAGCTAGGGTTTCTAGGGAATGGTGTGAATGAGACTTTAAATAGGCAAAGAGGGTGTGGGATGAAGGGTGCGGATTGGCCCAATAATGAATGGCCAGGATTATATAAATGGGTTTTTCATGTGGGAAAAAATGAGGGTGTAAATGGGAGACGGTAAACTGGTAAATTAATAGAAAAATATAATTTAAGAAAAAAGTTTTAAGAGGCTTCCGATTAGCTACTAATTAAACTCATTTTCAAAATCCTAGAAAATATGTAATTTATTTATTTACTATCCCAAATGGATTTCAAATTTTATTATGAAGAAAACAACTAGTCCTTTAAATAATTTTATCAAACAAATGATTTTATGATTTCAAGCCAATAAACATTTGAAGCTAGAGAAATATAATATTATTATTTATTTATTTATTTATTTATTTTGTAATACATCGACATTTAGGAAAAATAATTTTTATAAAAGATTTTAAATTACCTTCTAAAATCAAACTTTGCTCAAAACCAAATACAAGAATTCAAGGAGAAAATATTTTATAAACTGGATATTTAAAATAAATAAAAATCTAATTATTTTGGAAATTAGGAAATTGGAGGTTACAAGTCTACCCACCTTAGAAAAATTTCGTCCTCGAAATTTAAGATCCTCAATAATTGTATTTTCACATTGTATTGTTTCTATCAAAATTTAAATTTCAAACCAACTAATCATGAAGTAATTCCATATTGCTATTTCACAACCTTTCAAAAATTTTTTATAACATCATATTTCGGAAATTCTTCAAGTTTTAAAATCCAATTCCAATTTTTATCATAATCTCCTCCGAAATTTAAGTTCGCATCTAAATACTCAAGGATTTAATATCCAATCCTCCAATTGAAATCCAATCAATGCATATTTATAAAACTTAAAAAATATGTATCCCAAAATTTAAATTTTAAACACTAATCCATCAATCATCTTACTCCTCTAACTCAAATTCAATTGATGCTTATTCAAATCTAAATTCTCATCCCGAGAATTGAATTCGACACTATTCCATTAACGATTTTTATTTCCTGATTTTCTTTTTCCTCAATACTCAATGATGCGATACTTTCAAAATCTTCAATGCAACATTCATAATATAAAATGTAAAATTTCTATCTTGCAATCAAATAGATATAATGATAATTCCCTAAATTTTCTCAATTAACCAATTCAATCATATCAAGATTTCCTAAAATTAATAAATCCTCAAATTTTTGCCTTGTGAATTTCTTAACTCTCCATTTAAGTTAATGTTTATCCTCGAATTTCAATCATACCTCGATTTTCGCAAAATCAATGATCCATCAACTCTGTTATAACAATCCCCTAAATTCTTTATTTAAATTAATGCTCATCCACAATTTAATCATCTTGTCCCTTTTTGTCGGTCATAACCTTGTCATAGATCTTTGCTATGGTCAAAAATCCTAATGATCATGGTTTAAGAAAACTCTACCTACAGCCATGCAATTTAAGAAAAATATATAGGTCATGTATCTTTTGTCATGATATTTCAGTCTCTGTTAAGATGTACTACCAATTTTATTCTAACAAGAAATCATGCATACGAACTATAGTACTAGAAAAATCAATCAATCGAAAGACGAAAAAGGAACATTAGGAAGGAAGAAGAAGGATCCTGCTAACATATTACTTGTAGTATCTACTATCTCTAACAAACACTTAACTCTAGCACATTCACTAACTAATTCCTATTCATGTACACTGGTACCCATATCAACTAATCATTAATCCACAAAATCCATGAATATATCCGTATTGCACACACCTGTCTATTAATACCGAAATCTGATGCCAAGAATCTCTAATATAACCATGATTCAATGATGCATCCAAGTTGATACCTCTATCTCTTTAGTACCATACCCTCTGTCAGTTCCCGTTCCTACTATAATTGTTCATACTAGTCGTTCTTATCACTCAATTATACATCAAGTACAACACCATACTAAATACTGCTCTTTCCAATACAACTTTAGATGGACACCCAAGTCAGTCTGCGGTGCCATCTCAATCATGCTCAAATCACCAGATCCTTACACATGTATATCATCTACTCATATATTAATATTCATATTTCTCATCTACCATAAAATTAATCCTCAAAATAATCGTCAAGGTTTAACTTCTCGAACAACTTTAATATAAAATACATATACTTCCTTAATAGTCAAACACTCAATATCGAAATCAATTTAATCGCTCTTAAAATCTTTATAGCCTTGACCATGTTTATTGAATCAAAATTTGAACCCTCAAAAACTTAATGACATAAATCTCAACTCCTTAATAATTCTGAAAATTTAAAATTCATTTCCACTCTTTAATTTATAACTCCACAAAGGTACATATCAGTGCTCACGGTCTCTGATACTCAAGGTGCACGCAATGCATCTAGTGTCTATAATTTTGTACTAAAATTGTACTGCCTGAATCACTTGTACTATTACCTCCAATGATCAAAGTTATCATCACCTGTATTTTCTTTCATGATTTTTGATCTATATTAACTGGTATATCATCCAATCATCATCACGTATAGTGCTTACTGTTACTAGCATCATTCTCGACTAATCCTCGATATATAACCATTAGCACTCTTGGTATTATGTCACTAGCTTCATTTATGGACCATTCATCAAGCTCATTATAACTCATGATTACATGTATCTACTATAACACTCCTGTTTCTTTACTCTCATGGGCATGTATATGGTTCTTCATCTCGATGGTTGTATAGATATTTCCCTTTAACCTTTCATAGCCTGTTACATTAATCTGTGATACGCTTTACCATCTTCATTACCGATTCCGATATTTCTCTACTCATGACACCTCATTATAACTCTTTATGCATATATATATATTTCTTTACCTTTAACACGCCCGATATCAATCATCAAATTGAACGTTATGCTCCATTAATCCTTAACACAATTCCTGGATACTTAATTGTTTACATAGATCACTCAATTACATAATCATGATTATCCAGGACGGGTAATTGGCTCTGATACTAACTCTAAGAACTATCACTGATACTCTATACTCTCCTTCCACTTATAGTACTATAATGACACTTATCCTAGAACCATTGGTACAAGGTACTATGCTAAGGGCTAACTCTAGATTAAAGTCCACTGCTCACATGTCCAACTAGGAAACACTTATAACTGACTAACAACACTCAACCAATACTAACACTCAAGACATAGCCATAATTATAAGTCACTAATTATCATACTTTAATAAGGAATCCTCAAGGAAAAAAATAAGCTCAAAAGGAACTGGATCAAGGACGGAAGGTATCTTTACTGCTAGTAAAGAAAAGAAGCGATGGAACAAAGTCCTGGAATAACATAAATAGGTAAGTCTTGAGATGATACTTTAAGAACCAATTTAAGATACAACCTGATAATCATACACGTCTGTCAGAAATTATGACACACAGAATCCTCGCCACGCCAGTAAGCATAGATGCGATAAACGACAGGTTCCGTAACTAAAGTATGCAACCCTATAATCACGTCATCTAGAATCTTCGCCACGTCAACCGGTATGGCTGCGAGAAATTCTAAATTTCATAACTAAAGTATGTACATCCAAGTCAGGTTTCTACGTTCTCGTCACGACAGCTAATATGGCTGCGATAAACTCTAGGTTCCATAATCAAAGTAGACGTTTTACCTTTCTCACTGTCCTCATCAACATATGTCATCAGATGATACCGTAAATTTTAGCCCATAAAATTCATCTCGATATGAAATCAATTCAACAACGATACCAAGAATTAAATTTAACAACTGGTCAACAAGAATCAAACTCAACAATGATACCAAGATTCAAAATTTTAATAATTGATCAACAATAATCAAATTTAATATCAATGAGTAAGGCCGGACGGAAACAAAACGAAAGATTCAAAATTAGAAGTTATAATAAGATTCTCAAGGGGTCGTCCCAGGAATCTCTCAAGAATTTGTGATTGAGTATCCTCTCTCATCCTAGTATCCTATGTCCTATATTCAATAGCAGGTACGCAGTAGTACAACTATGACGTCGCACTACTACGACATCGCACAACTAGCGAAGTCTGACCTGCATGGGCCACCACTAAAACGTGTCACGACCCGCACCCGGTTTAGGGGCACGAGTGCGTGGGTACGTCCAGCCTACGCCCCAGCATCGGCGGTAGAACGCTGTCTAGGTTATGTAACTATCTAATCAAACTCATGTGAATACCCAACTCCATAAGGAGACATGGATATCATAGAATAATGCTAGAAATACTCAATCACATAAACTAAAGCACGATGAGATATCAAGGCAAGCAAGAAATACAAGACAAGTCTAACAACAAAATAATCATACCTGCAATCATTAACTTCCAATCCCCAAGTGTGTCGGAAACCAGTCTACTAAGGTCACAGTCTGGAAAAATATTTTTCAGTCAGGAAGGAGCAAAGTACATCTCTAAATAGCAGTTCTATATTAATAATATAAACTATGTAGCAGTTCTAGATGGAAATATACCAGAAATATGTATAGGTACGAGAAATAAAGAAATACTGGAAATACTGTAAGTAAATGCAGGAGAAGAAATAATAAGTCCATGAGCAAGAACCTATGACTAAGTGTATGAGTACTAGCTTTAACATGTGATCGGCTTGGGAACTTGATCAGGCTGGTTACATGTGATTAGCTATGATTCATGAAGGTCAGGCTAACCGTTGGTTAGCTATGATGCATGTATAGGTCAGGCTAATCACATGTAACAGCTATGAAACATGGAGATGGTCAGGCCGCATCCGACGTGAGATGTGGGGTGAGCTATGATGCATGAAAAGTGGGGTATGATCACATATCTACACTAAAATACTCCCCAACCCCCGACTGGTATAGTAGATCCAATCATGGTACGCTATGGCACGGGATTCCCTAGGAAGGTAGCAAATCTCCCCGGGAATCAGTGTCTGTACATGCACAAGATAACAAGGAAAACAAGTCTTGTACAAGCTACACCATGAATAAGGAACAAAATCTCATGACGAGATTCGTGTATACCAATCCGTGTAACCAGCGTGTCAAGAGCATGGATATTTACACTAGATACAGTGAACATAGGAGATATCATAAATTAGAAACTAATCAGAGAATGTACTCGCCTTGGGTCCTTAGCTGGTAATTATTGATGTCCTGTTCCAGAGTATCCCCTGGGTAAACCAACAGTCCTATAACATATCACAAGCAAAATCACATTTGCATCAGATGCTACACTAACACAGTCAAAAAATACTGAGTTCGGGACTTCTCTAGGTATGATACTGGTCACCTAGGATCACCTAGTAGATACCCCAATTAAACATATTGTTAATAATTAAACATAATACATATATATATTGTTATTCCAAAGGATATATAAAATAGGTATAACTGTATGTACATAAGTGGAAATATATTTTATTTATGTGAAAAATTATACATCACTCATACATATAAACTAGTATACATGTACCAAAATACATATTAACTTATATTATATATATATATATATATATATATATATATATATATGCATACATACCAAAATATACAATACTATATACAGGTAATATACCAAAATAGGTTTTACAAGTACATATATATCAATACAGTTTTTATATATATATACTATATATATATATACCAAAATATGTTTATACATGTTTATATATATAGGTACACATATTTATACCAAAATACGGTTATATATACATATATACCAATTTACATTTATTTATATTTAAATACTGAAACATACATTAATACATATTATACCAATAAAAACGTATATAATATATATATATATAAGTGTCTATTAGTAATTTGTACAAAATACGTATTTGTGTATATACCTAATAGAAGTATATAAATATTTTTTTTTATACCAAAATACATATTTGTATATATATATCAATCAAATATTTATATATATATATATATAACTAATTAAAGAATGCATATAATGCCACACTTCTCAAGGTGATCCCAAATGAAGTAGCAGTTAGTTCCAAAGGGGTCCGGAGCAGTCCAAATAGCTAAAAACTATATAAAGAAGTCCACGATCGGAGTTCGGCACGAAAACCGAGGTAAGGATTCCAGGCTAATAAGAGAAAGGGTCGTTGTTCGTTATTAAGGTAGCATCTTAATTTATGAAAATCATTTTAAATTTATTTTGAACAATAATTGTTAAAACTTCTCTTTCAACCATAATTACAATTAAAAGTTTATTTATAAAATCTAGAATTTATGTAAAAGCTAGTATACAATTATATCTATAGTAAAATATATATTATCAGCCCAAATAAACTAATTTTAAACTAAGCTTAATGTTGAAACCATTACTTAATTAATATTACCAACCCAAACTTATTATATATTTATATAACCAAAATCCTTATATATATAATACATAACTAATTTATACACATAATAAATAACTAAATTATAAACAATAAAACTAATATATATATATATTACTAAACTTATTATAGGAAATTACTAAACTAATTATATGCAATTAATAACTAATTATATGAAATTAACCAAAACCTCTGTAACTCACTCCCAAAGTCATTTCTGAGAATCGAAAAAGGAACAGAGAAAGGGAGGCTCACATAGGGGGATTTTCCGTCGCCGGCGCGGGGACGTCCGCCGGGGTCACGCGGTGGTGGCGGTCCACGACTTCGAGGCTGGAACTGGGAGGAGCGTTCGTCGGCTCCGACAACCAAATCGGCGGCGAAGCTCGGTTCGAGGCGGCAGATCTGAGGCGGCGGTCGACTCTGCGAGGGTGAGGAGGTCCGAGGCGCCAGCGGCGGTGGAACTCGAGGGCGGCGGCGGTCGATGGCTCGACACGGGCTCGACGCGGGTGAGGCGGCCACGGCTCGACGCGGGCTCGACGTTCTTCTCGACGGCCACCGGCGGATCTCGGTTCGAGGCAGCGGTGCTCTCGTCCCGAGGAGGCGGTCGGCGGAGTTCGACGATGCGACGGCTGTCTGATCTAGGTTAGGGTTTCTCTGAATCGAGTCGGGGTATGTTGGGTCGTGTCCGAAGCTGGACACGGCGGGTTTGCTGTACTGTGGGGGACGTGTCCGGTTCTGTCGGATACAGGGTTGGGTGTTGCTGTGGTGGAGGTGGATGTGTCCGGGTGTGTCGGACACGAAAATCTGATTGTAATGTTGTAAATCTGGACACAGGAAAGGAATGGATACGGTGGGACACCCGGGGTCGGACCCGAGGCCAATCACGGCTGACACGATAATGCTGGACACACGGACACGAGCACACAATCAATGGTGATGGCTTGTTGGCTTGTGGGAAATTGTGAGGGCTAGCTAGGGTTTCTAGGAAATGGTGTGAATGAGACTTTAAATAGGCAAAGAGGGTGTGGGATGAAGGGTGCGGATTGGCCCAATAATGAATGGCCAGGATTATATAAATGGGTTTTTCATGTGGGAAAAAATGAGGGTGTAAATGGGAGACGGTAAACTGGTAAATTAATAGAAAAATATAATTTAAGAAAAAAGTTTTAAGAGGCTTCCGATTAGCTACTAATTAAACTCATTTTCAAAACCCTAGAAAATATGTAATTTATTTATTTACTATCCCAAATGGATTTCAAATTTTATTATGAAGAAAATAACTAGTCCTTTAAATAATTTTATCAAACAAATGATTTCATGATTTCAAGCCAATAAATATTTGAAGCTAGAGAAATATAATATTATTATTTATTTATTTATTTATTTTGTAATACATCGACATTTAGGAAAAATAATTTTTATAAAAGATTTTAAATTACCTTCTAAAATCAAACTTTGCTCAAAACCAAATACAAGAATTCAAGGAAAAAATATTTTATAAACAGGATATTTAAAATAAATAAAAATCTAATTATTTCGGAAATTAGGAAATCGGAGGTTACATGGGTAGATTTGTAAAACCCCTCAACCAAATTTAGGTCTACTTAGCTTAGATAGAGAGACTAGGGTTAATTTGGAGCCATTTAAAATTTAGAACATAGTATTTTAGTTTTATTATGCAATATTTGTAAGCCTTAGTGTACCTTATCGTTTCTTAGAGATTTGGAGCGCTACACTAGCATTTGCTTCCAAATAAATTTTATACACTTTTTCTAGACGTGCCAGCCTTTCATTTTGACCTTTGTATAACTCCTAAATACCTTCTCTTGTGCTTCATTTTAGTTGCACAATATTCGTTACAAACGTCCGTTCTTAAATTCAATTAAATCCAACTTTGCATCTTTGTCCGTTCCAATCAAAATTCGAGACACAATCTCGACCCATTTTGTTCGACCCAATTTATGACAATATTCTATTATGATACTACTGCGTCCATGACACTAGTATCCCACCCAATTTTAATCCTATATACTTTTAATTAATTAAAGATCACTAATTATACTATTAAACTGGTGTAAGGACCCAACCTCACCCAAAACTAGACCCAACACTAACCCAAACCCTCACTCACACCCTCAAGGTTCATACTAAATACCACATACTATTTTAGCCTACTACATCACACCAAACATGGTATTTTGACTCATCCAATCCCAAATCCCACTAATTATGTAATTTTCTAATTGTTAAGGGACTTTTATGCAAATGTGCAATGAGGTGCCCACCCCTCATTAGACCCAACACATGAAGAAATTCATTCCACCCTCTTTAACCGGTCTACCACCATTTCCCCCTATTTGTTGTCTCTCATGTAACTTTATTTCCCCACATCTTCATCCTATATTTCAAACCCTTTTATCCTAGCCACTCTTTCATCATGTAGAGTGTTCCCTCAACCCTAGAAAAAGGTACCCAGCTGGCCTTAATCCCAAGGAGACCCCCCTCTCTCTTCTATATATACTACTCTCTCTCTCTCTCTCTCTCTCTCTCTCTCTCCAAAAAACCCTAAAACCACAGCCCACTTCATCCCCTAGACGAAACCCTAAACGAAACTGCCACCTCCCCCTTCACTCGGTCACCCTCTTTCCCAGGCCACCTACTGTGCAGTGCTACCGCCACCTTCCTCCACTACCTGACCACCTCACCGTCTCTCCCACCATCAATAACCACCACCACCGTTGTCACCATCATCACCAACACCACCATCATCACCAGCACCCCGTAGCATAACCCGACTCCCCCTTCCCTTACCTCTGCCACCTTAGCTGCCCTCGACTTCTTCCATCTCCACCACCATCGTCCCTACCTCACCGTCTCTACCACCATCAGCAACCATCATCGCCACCACCATCGTCTCCACCATCGGCCATTCTCCGTCACCAACATCACCATCCCCACCGCTAGTAACCCATACCCCGACTCCCTCCTTTCTCAATCACCCCCACTGCCACCACAGACAGCCACCTCCATCGCCAACATCATCACCATCTCTACCGCCACCGTCGTCACCATCTCCATCACCACCATCGTTACCATTCCCCCCGATATCATCGACCCGATCACCATCAACAACACTATCATCATCATCCCCAGTCACCCCCATCGCCACCATAGTGACCCAGCCACTTCCACCACCTCCTTAGCCACCGTCCCACCACTGCCAGCAACTCGCCACCACACCACGACCACCCTGCCACCGCTGCTGTTGCTGTAGCTGCTACCGGAGCTGCTGCTGTTATGTGCTGCTATGGCCGGAGCACCCCCTGCGACCACTGTAGCTGCCGTAGTTACTGTGCACGCCGGAGACCAGTCCCTTCGTACAGCGGACACCCCCCGAACACGATCGATTTGGTATATACATATCCCCTTCCTTTCTACATGTGTATCGTGAACCCTAAGTGCTATGTGTGTACGTGTATTTTAGAATAAAAATTTGTGTATAGGTGTATATATATTTTAGAATAATATTAGAGTTAGTATTTATACCATAGAAATATGGTTATGTAAATACTATATTGACCTAGGTGTTTAGACACTGACTTGTGCACATTATCCTGTCAATTAGGACTGGTATTTTATGTGAGCGGTTATTTGTTATTTTAGCATATTTTGGTAGTGATTATTTTGCTGTGCACGGTATTTAAGTCATGACATACCCGTGCATGGAGACCTAGATGACTACCCACATCAGACGTGTCCTAGAAATAATTAGGATACCTGGTACCCATGCATTAGAGGTGCGACTTAGTACCTACACGAATCCGAGCTGTGACTGTGATTGTAATATGTGAGAATTTATACCATATAATAACTTGTAAAATGTTGTAGATTAGTATACTAAGTGTACCCCTAACCCCCTTGACCCGTGACTAGTCAACCTTAGCCAACGTATTTAATTAGAATATTTATCCGATTTAGTATCCGCATAACTCGTGACATTGCGTAGGTCATACTTGTGTACGTGATTAACATAGTGTAATGTAGTGATTAATTTTTATTGTTATTTATTCGTAGGCATCCAAGACGATACTACCTTGGCTGTTGGTTCCGGATCTTTACTTGTACACATCGGAGTTCCAGGCAAGTATACCTTGCCTTGTTGTACTGTTTAAATTTAGCTATTATTTAGTTGCATGTTTTATTATTTTAATATTTAACTGTGCGCAATCGAGAAAGACTCGGGTGCAGTCAACGAAGGCGTTGACGTTAGGACTTGTGTCTGACCTAGTGTCTAGTGAACCCACCTAAAGTTGTAGAGTTATCGGTATGACTCCCCAGGCCTTGACACGTATCATTGTACATCACAGAGTGAGATCATATAGGGACGCATGCTTCATGACTGACTGGCCATCAGTATGAGCAGAATGTGTGATAGTATTTAGCTTAGTTGTTTATTTCTATAGCGATTTGCATTATAGTACGAGATGTCCACGTCGTGTTCACGACATGTACATTGACATTGGGCGGAGAAGACAATTAGTAGGCTTATGGGACAAATATTTGGTTGCCGTAGTTTCAGAGTAAACTACGGGGCCGTTGGCCTTAGTGTTACCCAGTTATGGGATATGTGTTACCAGGTTATGGGCTCAGGTTACCCGGTTATGGACGTATATGCTTGTCGATACATTCGGCAGAGGTTAATAGCTGCGCGCTATCATGATCGGTGATGTAGTCAGTATATACTCCTGACTTCTAGTTTACAGCTAATGCCAGGTACTTAGCCTCTGGCTCGACGCTACACTTTATAACTTTCACCTACCCATACGTACCAAGGTTGTCTTCAAAGTGCATTTCATTTAGCTGGTTTGATCACCCTCAAGTTTACACAGTATTTATTTTATGGCATATATTTTTATATCTTGTTACGTCCCTTTGAGGACCTGGTTCCCTTCCAGATCCGGACGAGCACTTGTACCCGACCATCTACGGAGCAGGAGTAGAGACATGATTCATGACTGAGGACTTCGAGGTATTTCCAGAGAAGTTCCCCTGATTTGGGTACGTAGCTGTTTCGGACTAGAGCATTCTTATTTAGTTAGTTGATACTCTAGTATAGTTATCTTACTTCTTTCTGCACTTCTATTCCATTGCTGTATTTTAGTGGGTTTGTCCCCATCAGACTTATTTGGATTATATTTATGACATTTAGATTCCGCACTTATTTTCAGTATTTATTTCAGCACTTCTTATTTGTATTTTGTGGATGAGATTAGACATTTGCATGATGTATGATAGTATTTAGGACTTGTTAGTATTTTAGAACAACATAGTATGCTTCATCGGATCTATTAAATTGGGTAATCCCACGAAGTCGTATTAGCTGGCCATTGCCACGTGGCCTGGTCCCGCATATTTTGGGACTGGGGCATGACATTATCCCTTCCTCAAGTCACTATGTGATGTCTATTATACCCCTTGTGGCCTCTCTTGAAGAAATAATTAAGGAGGGAAGCTTCTAGTCTAATGGTTTAATTAAATTAATCATCCTCCTAATTAATGGGCTTTCTAAATGGGCTAAATTCTAACAATTAATATATGTTTGTCCATGAGTCTAAACTAAACTAGTTAGGTCCACTAACACAAGTCCAAAAAAAAACTAACATCTAACAACAATTAAATAATACTACAAATAATTATTTAACATGCACAATATTTAATTAATTATAAAATTACTAAAATATCCTTACCTAGAAAATATGGTAGTGACATGATGTGCCTCCTGCAGAACTTCCTCCCGCAGCCTCCCGCTCGGCACACATATCCTCTCACCGTGCCGTAATGACCCATCATCAATAATAATGAAGTCTTCTGATAATCTTGTCCGAACCTGTACCCTGATACTCCTCAAAGCCTTATCATCATACTGCGTAGCTCTGATTTTGTCCATCAGCTCGGACTATATTTGTAATCCCCATAATTGAATTTCGATACCGGGAACTAGCACCTCAATTCCCAATATCTCAAGATCGGCCAATAAGTGTCTGTCTGTCGTTAAGTACATAGCCATCGGATACCTGCTCAAGGTATCGACGACTACATTGGCCTTTCCCGGGTGGTACTGCAATAAAATATCGAAGTCTTTCATTAACTCCAACTACCTCTTCTGCCTCATGTTCAGCTCTTTCTATGTAAATAGGTACTTCAAGCCCTTGTGGTCCGTAAAGATCTCCATATGTTCTCCGTACAGATAGTGTTTCCACAGCTTTAGAGCAAAGATAACCACTGCCAACTCCAAATCATGGGTGGAGTAGTTCTTTTCATGAGGACGTAATTATTTGGAAGCATAGGCAATCACCTTCCCTTGCTGCTGAAGAACGCAACCTAAACCCTTTCCAGAAGCATCACAGTAGATAGTGAATCCACCTGTCCCCGATGGCAGCGTCAATACTGGAGCTGTCATCAATCTCTTCTTCAGCTCATCAAATGCGACATAACAATCCTCCGTCTAGACAAAATCTATATCTTTCCTGGTCAGCCTAGTCATCCGCTCTACAATCCTAGAGAAGTCTTGTACAAACCTTCTATAGTAACCTACTAGCCCGAGAAAACTCCTGATCTCATCTACTGAAATGGGAGTAGCCTACGACTCTGTTGCCTCGATCTTCTTTGGGTTAACAGAGATACCGTCACCCGTCACCACATACCCAAGGAATTCAACCTTGTCAAGGAAGAACTCGTACTTTGAAAGCTTTCCGTAAAGCTTTTCTTTCTTGAGAGTCTCCAAAACCATCCTCAAGTGCTCTTCATGCTCCTCTAGGATCTTCGAATACACAAGAATGTCATCGATGAACACCACCATAAACTTGTCAAGATACTGGTCGAACACCTTGTTCATCAAGTTCATGAATATTGCTGGTGCATTAGTCAATCCAAACGGTATTACCATGAACTCAAACTGGCCATATCGGGTCTGAAAAGCTATCTTCGGAATATTCTCTCCCTTCACCCTCACCTGGTGGTAGCCTGACCTCAAGTCAATCTTTGAAAACATCTTTGCTCCGTTCTACTGATGGTAGAGATCATCTATCCTTGGCAGCGGATATTTGTTCTTGATAGTGAGGTTGTTCAGAGCTCTATAGTTGATACGCATGCGTACTAACCCATCCTTCTTTGGTACGAACAATAACAGAGCTCCTTATGGCGATAAACTGGATTTAATGAAGCCCTTTTTGTGCAACTCCTCAACTTGCTTCTTCAGTTCTGCCAGTTCGCTGTTGTTGACCCTATAGACGTATTGTGATATGGGCTCCGCTCCTGGCACCAAGTCTATAGAGAACTCGATATCTCTGTCTGACAGCAAACCTGGCAAATCCTCTGGATAGATATATATAAACTCTGCTATCAGAGGATGTGGCAACTTCTCTTCCTCCATCCTGGTTCCACAAAAAGTGCCCCTGCTCTGCTCATCTGCTCCTCTGGCGACCTCAAACTCTAGCTTTCCTGGCAGTCAAAATATCACTCTGCCTCTACGATAATCTATAGTAGCATGGTACCTACTTAACCAGTCCATTCTAAGTACAATATCGTATCCCGAAAGTGGCATTACGAGTAAGCACACGCTCAACTCTCGGCCTCCTAATGATACTCTCCGGTCCTTGCAAAAATTACTGACTAGAATATTGCCTCTGCCAGTCGTGATCTTGCAAGTCCTATCTAATGGTTCTGCCTCTAAATAATTCTTAAGAGCATAAGATACAGACATAAAACTGTAGGAAGCGCCCGAATCGAATAATGCAAGTGCTGGAATAGAATCGAGAAGAACTGAACCTGAAATCATGTCTCATGCTGGCTCGGCTTCCTCGATCATCATGGAATATGCTCGTCCCTGGGGTGCACCTCTCTGCAGCTACTGGTGCTGAACAAACCTCTGCTACTGTGGCAGAAGTGGAGGTCCCATTTGTTGGCCTCCTGGTATAGTAGGTACTCTGGCAGGTCCCCTCTGAGCGGCTGCTCCACCCTGACCTGGAAGAGTCTGAATAGATAGACAATCTCTCAACTGGTGTGCTGACGATCTACAAGACAAATATATACCCAGCCTCTTTATGTCCCTCGTGTGTCCCACCTTCTCACAGTACGCACACTGGACAACGGGCTGGGTCTGCAACTACGGCTGCTGCTGCTGCTGAGTGTGTCCTCGAGATGGTGCCTAGTGCTGCTGGTGCTGATATCGCCTCTGTTGATGCTGAAAGTGGGGACACTTGGCCGGTCCCGCGCTACCACTCGCTCCTCCAGAAGCGTCACATCCTCTCTTAGACTTGAGGTCCAAATCATCCTAAGCAATCTGGGCATCCATCAGAATGCCCTCAAAGCTAGCTGTGGGACGTTCAGAAGTGTGAGACTTGACCTCTATCATCAGTCCCTTTCTGAATTTCCGGGCTCGGTCTCCTGGGTCCCTAATCATCGATGGTGCAAAATGACTCAAACGGTAAAACTTTGCGACATACTCGTCGACCGATATGTTCCCTTGGACCAAGTCATGGAACTGACTCTCCAAGGCTCCCAGGGCCACGTCGGAAAAGAACTTCTCCTTGAAAAGCTCCTTGAAAGCCTCCTACGTAAGTCCTCTAACAGTAAGTCTTGGCTCCGTACGATACCATGTCAGCTCGATATCGAACATCTGACTGCCGGCGGCCTCGATCTGCAGGCTCTCTGAAATTTGTGCCAAGCAAAAGTTCCTCTCTATATCCTCCAGCCAGTCGTCGGTGTAGAGTATCCCCTCGACTCCCTTGAACTCCCAAGGCATTATCCTCTTGAAGTCCATAATAGCGCCTGGCCTCTGGTGCCGCTGGCCAGGATGTTGCTGAGTGACTCTCTCCACAACCTGGAGAGTCACCTGATAAGCATTCTCCATGCTCTCTCTCATCAGCTCTGTCTGTGCTTGATGCGCCTCTGTCTGCACCCTCTGAGCCTCAGCCCAAACTCGCTGAGCCTCTGCTGATGTCCTATGGGCATCTACCATGCTCTGGATTAATACGAACATCTGTGCCCCATCAATGGGCATACCTTCGGGAAACGGAGTCGGTGGTGGTGAAAGGTGCTTTGGGCAACCCTCGGAACAAGTAGGGAAGGAGGACCCCCAAAAACTGTAGAAACTCTCACATGAATAGGAGAGGTAGAAGTAACTCTAGCCGTCTGCTCGTTAGGTCGAGAGGTGGCAGACCTCTCTGAAGCTGTGGATCCCAATCTCAAAGACCTAGTCTTCGGTGGCATCCTGAAGACTGACTGAAAAGAATCAATTAAGGCAACAGACACGATATCATCAAGGAGGTACAATAAAATTTAAAAGAAATAATTATTCAGAATAACAATATAAAATTAGAAATTTCCAAGTTGTGATTGAGCAAACTCTCAGATAAAATCCTATCTCCTAAAGTTGGCTTGTAGCAATACCCTAAGTGAGAAATCCTACGACATTGCTCTAATTGTGAATCTCGACCTGCATGGGCCACCACTAAAACGTGTTATAACCCACACCCAGAATTTAGGCATGAGCCATGGGTACGTCCAGCCTACGCCGCAGCATCGGCAGTAGAATGCTGTCTATGTCTCAATACTACCAAACATAACTCATAAAATAACCTGTCAATGATCTCAACTCCATAAGGAGGACAATGAATATGCATAATGACCCTCTTTCCATATGATACTCAATTACAATAACTATAGGAAATAAAATGGCACGATAAGATATTAAAATAAAGAAGTACTGACATGAGTCTAGCACATAATACAAATACAATAATAATCTAAAGTCTAGCTATCCCAACATAAATAGTATCAATATAATACAATCCAAATCTTAAGTTTAGAACAATTTAATAAATAGATAACTAGACCAAGGAGTTATCTAAACAACTACGGGTGGTGTCTCCTCTAAGGAGAGTGAATCCTCTTGAATCTTCGGTATGTAGTCTCCCTCTACTCCTGGTCCATAGTGAGTAGGACAAAAATCCTCAAGGTCCTCTGAAAAATATTTTCCAGTCAGGATTGGAGCGAAGTATAAACACTAAATATTAGTTTTAATTATATTGACAAAACAATAAAACAGTGTAAGAAAATACATGATAAAAAAATACTGGAAAATAAGAAATACTGGAGAGATATGTAATCAGCAATAGTTCTAACTAGCAATGAACATATATATATGAATGCTAGAAATGAGTGAACTGGAATAAAGAAATAGAAATTCTAGCTAAGTGTTGTGAAATATCAGTTTGCTATGTGATCGGCTTGGGACTAGATCAAGCTTGTTATATATGATTATCTATGATACATGTAAGGTCAGGCTAATCATCGGGTTAGCTATGATGCGAGCAATAGTCAGGCTAATCATATATAACAGGCTATGAGGCATGTAAATGGTTAGGCTACACCCAACATGATATGTGGGGTGAGCTATGATGCATGTAAAGTGGGGTATGATCACATAATCTTGCTAATATTTTTTCGTCCCCAGCTAGCACGATGGATTCCAATCATGACTCCTCATGACAGGTATCTATGATACTAGCCCGTGTATCCACAGTGTCAAAATCAAGCATACTCTACAACTAGAATCATAGTAATAATCAACATAATAAAAACTGTCAGAGAATGTACTTGCCTGAGGTCCTGAGCTGATAATACCAATCTGTGTCTAGGCTGGGGTCAAAGTGACCTAAGATGAAGTATCAATGTTATTTTGGTGTATTGGAATAATGAACATACTTAAACAAGTTAAAATATGATTTCTAGGTCCAATCTTGGCCATACTAGTCAAACTAGTCAATTCTAGGCCAATGCCAAGTTCTTAGGCCATATCTAGCTAACACTAGTCAATAATAACTATATTAGCTAATAACACTAATATATATCTATATGTTAGATAATAGGATACTCTATGTATCTATATATACTACTTATATATAACAACTATGTATACTCTATAACTCATATCAATACATATGATACTTATCTCAATAACTTAACTTCTACCTCGCTCATTATCTTAATGCCCAACCATACCTCTCCACAACTTAATCCTTAGTTATAGTTGATACCTTAGCCCAAAAACCCCTTTACCTTGCTATTGTATCTATGCCTAACCTATGCCCTTAACCTTGCTAGTACCCCAGTATAAACTCCCTCATACACATGTGTACTTGACTATGATCTACCCATCTACCTATACATGTCATGAACACTCTCACTATCTATCTAATGCACTAGTGCACTGACACAGAGATATCAGTTCACTGATACAACTTACTCAACAGCCCTCCTTGTACTCATATACATTCAGACATCCACACATAAACAATCTTTTATACATACTCATGAGCTTACCCATACCCTTAACACCTATCACTCTTGTACCATAGTAACTTGTGTACACATAATAGCATACAAGAAATACTGCAGTTGACTGCAGCATTGCAATTCTATACTGCAAGAGGATATGCCTGAATGTACAAGTGTGCATTATAGTGCACTAACTGACCTTGCATCCCCGTTGCAAACTTGAGTCACTGTCTACACACATGAACCCTCATTACTGCAACCTCACTGACTGTGATTGCATCACAGTCCTAATAGACTGGATTTCCCCCATTGCATACCCAGTCATACAAAAACCAATACTTGAAATACCTTCTCCTGATTTTACTGCTAATACACCTCAGATTTCACACTTACCTATTACTTGCATTCAAATGCATTAGTTGCTCTGCATATAACCCGACCCTCCATCTACTACTACACTCGATCAGAGAATCAGTGTACACTGATACTGCACTTGATTAGAGTATCAGTACAACTGATACTGCACTCGATTAACATTCCCTTGCTGTTGCATACTTCAGTGTGTGCTGCTGAAGGCATTGCTGGGCTCTCCTTGTGCTACACACTGAATTGTTGCTGTACCCTCTCTGTTTGCTTGCTGCTAAACTTCCTGCTCAAGCTGATGCATATTGTTTGCTGGTTGTTGCATAATGCATACACATTTCAGTTGCTGAACTGCATAGTACAGAAACTTGATACTGTGTAGCATTTCATAGTTTCCTCCCCCTTCTTGCCACTGTGCCCGAGCCCCCACTGTAGTTGAACTACTGAAACTCCTAAACTGGTATAACCTAAACTCCACTAATCTCTCGACTGATATATTAAAGTATCAGTGTTACCCTCAGTTGCATACTATGCATACCTCAGTAAATCCGACTCCTCACACACTGATACACAGTGAACATACAATGACTGAGGAACCTGACTCCCCAATGACAGTCCCACACCATTATATATACATATATACATCAATACATATACATACATACATATATATACACATTCATATATTTATGTATGCATATCCAATACATCATATGAATAGGTATACTTCCTATTAAACATTTCAATAAGCACCTAGTGTGCACAATTCTAGGATACTCTTGATACACCATAAATCTTCATGTATAAACCCTAAATATACCACTAAACATCTACATATACCATATAAATATATATATATATATATATATATATATATATATATATATATATATATATATGATTAGGGTCCTAAAAATTAGGGAAAATGCATCCTTGGAACACAAAACCCCCAAATAACATATGACACCATGAAGAAACCATTATGAACCCAATAGAGACTCATGCTCTCCCTTAATAGCTATTCCTAAATCCAAGGGTGGGCTCCTAATGGCCAAAAAATAATGAAAACAGAATTTAAAAGAGAGTTTCCAGATTTTTACCTATTGGAAGATGAATTTCTAATGTAGCTTCTTCTTCTCCAAGCCTCCTTATGCCCAAGCTGTAAACCCCCTCACCCAAAATTAGGCCTACTTGGCTTAAATAGAGAAACTAGGGCTAGTTGAATCCAATTAGAAATAGAACACGATATTTTAATTAATTTTACAATATTTATATCACTTAGTGCACCTTACCGTTGCTTCGATAATTGGAGCACTACACTAGCCATTGTCTTCCTACAAATTTTACATCCTTGTCCTTGACATGCCCACTTTCTATCTTGACCTTTGTGTGACTTATAATTATGCTCCCTTGTGCTACGTTTTAGTCACACAATATTCGTCGCAGACGTTTATATTTAATTCTAAATAATTTCAACTTTGTATCTTTGTGCATACCAATCGAAATTGGAGACACAATCTTGACCCGTTTTGTGCAACCCAAACTATGATAATATTCTATTCTGAGTCCCCTATGTCTATGATACTTGTGTCCTACCTAATTTTAGCCCCATGTACTTTTAATTAATTCAAGAACACCTTTTGCATTAATTTTAATTAATTTAATCCACTTTACATTTTTTTGCAATTTTCTAATTGTTAGGCACTTTTATGCAAAAATGTATTAAGGTGTCCACACCATTGGACACAACACATGAAGAAACCTATTTTTCCTTCATATAAATTTTCTCCATGATTTTTGGAATGTGCAACACACAACATCGCCCCCTCATTTAACCCTAGCCTTGCATTTTAAATAATGCAAATCATAGCCCTCCAATACCTACATGACAAGCCAAGGCCCACTCCAAAAAGATGTTGACCAAGCCCAATCCCCTAGGTCAACTCCAAAACCCTACTTTCTACATGTATAAATATACAACTTTTTTTTTCTTTTTATTTTTCCAAAAACCCAATCCTGATGCTAACCTAGCCGAACTTTACCACATCTCCCAGTTCATCACCACCTTCCTCCGGCCGGAGCAGTGGAGCCGCCGGAGCAGCTCCCAACCGCCGTGGCACCCTACTGAACTCCCCATCACAGACTCCTCCTCCGCTCCTCGACTTCCTCCGCCTGAACCAACCGCCTCCCTCCTTCTTCTCCAGTCGTCTTTCCCTCGACCAGCTCGACTTCTCTCCGGTCATCCCTATCACCCTGACCTAGCCGGAGCTGACTCCCCCACCTCTGCACACCACCACCATTACCACCATCACCTTCTCCACCGCTTGAACACCATGACTCCTCTCTCCACCGTCGTCTCCGGCCAATCCTTCACCGAACACCCGAGCCCCCTCTTCCTTCCTTCCTGTACCTCGACCACCAGCGCCTCTCTATGACTCACCTCCACCACTATCTCCTTCCTGAACTAATCACCCTCTTCCCCATGATGACCCGCCGGACCCCTGAGCTCCTCTTCCTCGACCACAGCCTCCCCACGACTTCACAAATAACCCGCTATCCTCTTCCCGACCTCCTGTACCACACTACCAGTACCGCCACCATCGCCTTCCTGAGCCGTTCACCACCACCACCACTCCACATCCCTGACCTCCTCCTCTTCCCTATCAGCCCCCTCTTCTACCTCCCTGTCCTCTTCCTTTCCCCTCGTCGACTTCCTCGTCGGACTCCGGCAGTAGGATCATCTCATCATCATCTCCTCATCTCACCATCATTCTCTCATCATCTCACCATCATCATCTTATTATCTCATCATCATCATCTCATTATCTCATCATAACCTACATCACCATCACCTTAACCCTAATCACAATTATCATCACCTTAATCATCATCATCACCTTAATCATTACCATCATTATTACCCTCGTCATCATCATCAACACCGATATCATCGTCATCATCGTGGACCACGACCTGCAGTAGTCACCCCCGATCCTTGTGCCCGTGCACACTAACCCTGAGGTTCGAACCTGTCCCCCTCCTTTCATATTGTGTATGCGTGTTTGTGTGAATAATATCTAGGTTAGCATCTTGGGTTAGTTAGTTAGTTGATTTCAGACCGTGTCGGTGAGCCCAATGACTTGTATGCGTACACGTACGTGTATTATATTTAAATTAATATATATATATATATAAATATATATAAATATATGGATGCATTATATAAGTAATTATATGCTAGTAATAGTTATGACATATGTATATATATACTATATGACCCTAGTATAATTATGAATATCCTCTACTGACAATGTGACCCTGTAAATTATTAGTAGATTCCCCTACGTACACTAACGTACTAGCAAGACCGTGTTATTTTGACTGTTTGATCTTGCACAACAATTACAGACGTAACACCCGAATAATTAGATGCGCATTTGACCCTGTTAGTTGACCAGTGTTACCCCTAGCATACCCTCTGAGTCCAGTGTATTTAAGGTTGTATATGTGCTAGTGTAATAGCAGATGTTGTATTGTGTTATATTATATGTATATAGGACTATCGGATTATTCTGCGAGACTTTAGGAGCAGGTTATTGGTACTACGCAGCTTTCTTGTCAGACAAGTATACCTTGCCATTGTACTATAATTTGTATTCCATATATTGCATGCATCTTATTTCTGCTTATTTAGTTTATATATTTTAACTGCTATATAAACTGCACGTCCAAGGAAACTTGGGTGCAACGATGGTGGCGTCGTGATCTATTTTTATTATGTATATGCATTGACCTAGTTTATGAGACCACCCCATTATTATGAGACATTATTAGGTTTTATTTGTCGTGACACATCTGTTACACGAGTGTGAGTCTCATATAGATCACGGACTCGCGTGTAGGGTTTGGCCTCTTGTACGTATGGGACGTACGATAGGGAATAACTGCCGATAAAAAATTGCATGCTAGTAGACCTGGTAGTTATTAGAGGTATTATCGTATTATGGATGTGACATGCTTAGAGCATGGGGTAGGAAGAACAACAAGTAAGGCGTTTGGGCTCTGTTGTACTTTCCTTGTGTAACCCGTACGCTCCGCCGGAGATGCACGGTCATGATGACCACTATATATTATATATTATTAGGCGGCCTCTGCCGTTCAAAAGATGATATGCTTTGTAGGCCCCTGAATCTCCAAGAGAATCATGCCAATCGCATTTTAGCCAGATAGCCTACGCGTTGGAAAGTTGTTCTTAAACTGCATTCACTTAGACGGTTAGGCGACCCCATTGGATGTTTATTTTACAGTACTTATTGGCATACTTCTATGTATCTTGTTATGTCCCTCTGAGGACCTGGTCCCTTTCCAGGTGTAGATGTTCATGACTTAGCAGGAGCGCAGATCAGGACTTGCTACTTATATTTTGAGAAGGTCTTCTCTTCGAGCCTTATTGATTGTTAGTTGATGTACTTATATTGTGTTTGCTTTTATATTTTAGTTTGGTAGTAGATTTGTTTTCACCCGACTATCATCCTTAGATACTTCATATTGAGATTTAGTTACATGGTTATTGGTTATTTATTTATTTATTTATGATTTTCTGTGGATGAGATTTAGTTATGCCCAGTGACTTGTGATAATTATATACCACTTATGAATTGTTATTCATATTACAGCGTACACATGTGTTATGGTTTTTATATATTGGAGTTGCCATATACATACTGTTGGCATGCTTATATGTTCTTAGTCCTACGTAGTTTTGGATTGGGGCATGACATATTTTTAGTGGTGGCCCATGCAGGTCGAGAGCATATTGTCTCAGTTATGTTACTGTACCGAGCAAGCCTGCACCTAGGATTAGAGTATAGGATCTCATCCACAATTGAATATAACTCATCTTTCTTCCAATCTATTCTATTTGAGTAAATGCATCCTGCTTGATTCATGTGCTTCCCTACTAGTTTCTTGAGTGTAGCCTTCTGCTAGAATATAGGAATTCTTGTTGTTAGGATAATAATTAGTGTAACTTTTCTACTAAGAATATAACTAGACTATTGACACATCACTAGGTTTAGAATACCTAATGAACCCTAGCATCTTTTACCTGTCGATTACTTGACCATTATCCCTTGATATATTCATGGACTTGAAAGTAGTATAGACACTACTAGAGTTAGTTAAAAATTTGACCATAGTGTTTGACCCTAGTATCGAGGAACTAATAGAAATCCAAGATTGAATATTAGGACTGAACCTAACTTTCATAGTAATATAGTATTAGAGAACTATAAATTTAGCTTATTATCTTGATATTAGCAGAACAGTACCTTAGGAAGCCAAGAGGAATGAATATAAATTTTCCTTGATCATACCTCGAACACAGAGATTAGCATACCACTTTTCTCTTAGAAAACCATGATATTATCAAGAGTCTCTCTATTTTAATTTTATCTCTTGTTCCTCGGAAACCTTAGTGCTCGCTATTTGTGCTATGACTAATTATATTTTTCTTTTCTTCATGTTTTAATTCGTGCCACCTAAACCTTCTGATTGTAGGCCAAGTGATTTTATTTTATGTTAGAATATATAGTTTGCTAGGATTATAGTGGTAATCTTGAATTTTGAATTTTTGTGCTTGATAATTAGAACTTGATAGTTTTGAGTTATTCTTGTAGATTGTGACCTGATGATTATCCTTTAGTTTTGAATCACGTAATTTGTAGCCCCCACCTTGATACAAGTTATATTCTATTTCACTTGAGAGCCAGTAACCCTTCCATTCTTAATATTGACACCTTTGTTCTATGAGCACTATGATTAAGACTTAAGGTGACCATTACCTATATAATACAATAGGATACCCTAATAGGTACCATGATCCTTTCCTCGTATACCCTAATAAGAGTTCCTACTTTATTTACAAGTGCAAGGTTACCTTGTAGAATTTTCTTTAAGACTGTCACAGTATTAGTTTATTGTTTTAAGTTGGGTAGTATGCCTCACAACCTAGTAACACATAGTTATTTTGACCTATTAATGAAGTATAACTGAATGACATTAACTGTATACTAGCATAAGATGATAGTGTTTATCCAGACTGTAGAACTTAGAGGCCTATACCCTATTTGGTCGACTAGCGACTTAGACAAGGAGTTAGTATGACAACTGTAGAAATTATAGTCTTATCTTATTGGTAAACTTGAATTATTTTGTACCTTCTTCCAACATAATCCAGCATATTTATATTTTTTGTACTACCTTAACTTATGCCGCTATTATAGCCCAGTTTTGCATGCTTATTCTTTTATCGAGCTTGTTCACGACATATGTATTATTGGATGCATACACTAATACATTGTCTAATCAGAATCAGTGTATTAAGGTCTAGCTAACCTTAGTGCGCTTGGTTCGCTCTCCACATGACTACTTTACATGGATTGAGATATATAGTAGTAGATGAATATACTTGCCTCTAGACATGTCTGAGCATATCGTATCGGTTATATAATTATACTGATATGAGCATGTGAATAAGAATCTAAAAAAAATAGGATTTCAATCGACAACTGCCTTGATAATTCTTTTTGAATTCTTTAAACTCCTTGATCCCCATACTTCTATTATATTACCTCCCCATTGAACTCTTTATTATTGTTTTCCATCTTCCCTTATTTTGGAAAGACGAAACCTCATGCTTGGTATAAGTTTGATACACAGCGAGTACTAGATATACCCCATAGGCCAACCGCATTATTTGGTGACTATCTTTTGTAATTAAGGGCATATCATATATGATATATTGGTGTTAAATTTTTTTTTTGAGGATGGAATAACATGATTAAATAATTTGAGAAATATTTTATAATGAATAGCCTTATGTGATAGATAGGTAAATTCTAAGTTGGGTAGAAGTTACATTTTTAACTTGAGAAAAATTACTTTTAGATTATGATCAAGTAAGATTAGATTGTGAGATTAAGTCATTTTAATGTAGAAAATTTTAGAAGAAGGAGTTAGATGATGAGTATTTAATAAATTTTGAAATCTTGCTATTTCATATGATTTAAAATTTGAATATTGAAGGTTGAATCATCGATTTAAATCTTGAGGAAAATAAATAGAACTCTAAACATGAATATGGACGGATTGAATTCCAAATTTAATGATTGAATTAAAAGTTAAATTTTGATTGTTGGATTACCTATTTGAAATATTGAGGATGTAAATTGAATTTAAAATTTGAAGAGTACAAAAATTCATAAGTTGAAGATAGGAATAATATTTGATTAGAATTGTTTTCTAAAGGAGATTATGATAGTTGGAGATCGTAATATAAAATTTGATATACATTATTTAAATCTTAAAGATGTTGTGTGGATTGACTTAAATTTGGATGTTGATGATTTAAAAAATCGAGAAAAGAT
Organism: Iris macrosiphon; assembly: GCA_036927795.1. NCBI lineage: Eukaryota > Viridiplantae > Streptophyta > Magnoliopsida > Asparagales > Iridaceae > Iris > Iris macrosiphon. Next base: position 122,756,752 of record JAYESA010000019.1, read on the forward strand.
TATAATATGTTAAATTTTGATTTAAACAGTGATTATTTTAAATATAAAGTGATTACGATAAAATTGAAAAGATTTTGTTATTTAAAATTTTGGAAGAGATTGCAATAAACTTGCCTTATGTACGAATGTGAAGGATTTAACAAATTATGCCTTATTTTAATTTCGAGGATGAAATTATTTTAAGTTGGGTAGATTATAAACCCCCTCATCCAAAATTAGGCCTACTTGGCTTAGATAGAGAAACTAGGGCTAGTTGAATCCAATTAGAAATAGAACACGACATTTTAATTAATTTTATAATATTTATATCACTTAGTGCACCTTACCGTTGCTTCGATAATTGGAGCACTACTAGCTATATTGCCTTCCTACAAATTTTACATCCTTGTCCTAAATATGCTCACCTTCTATCCTGACCTTTGTGTGATTTATAATTATGCTCCCTTGTGCTACATTTTAGTCGCACAATATTCGTCGCAGACGTTTATATTTAATTCTAAATAATTCCAACTTTGTATCCTTGTGCGTTCCAATCAAAATTGAAGACACAATCTTGACCCATTTTGTGCAACCCAAACTATGCTAATATTCTATTTTGAGTCCCCTATGTCCGTGATACTTGTGTCCCACCTAATTTTAGCCTCATATACTTTTAATTAATTCTAGAACACCATTTGTATTAATTTTAATTAAATTAATCTAATTTTCATCTTTGTGCAATTTTCTAATTGTTGGGCACTTTTATGCAAAAGTATATTAAGGTGTCCACACCATCGGACACAACACATGAAGAAACATATTTCTCCTTTATATGAATTTCCCTATAATTTTTGGAATATGCAACACACAAAATAGCCCCCTCATTTAACCCTAGCGTTGCATTTTAAATAATGCAAATCATAGTCCTCCAATACCTACATGACAAGCCAAGGCCCACTCCAAGAAGATGTTGACCAAGCCCAATCCCCTAGGTCAACCCCAAAACCCTACTTTCTACATGTATAAATATACAACTTTTCTTTTTCTCTTTATTTTTCCAAAAACTCAATCCCGAAGCTACCCTAATCGAACTTCACCCTATCTCCCTGTTCATCACCACATTTCTCCCGCCAGAGCAGCGGAGCCAATGGAGCAGCTCCTAACCGCCATGGCACCCCGCTGAACTCCCCATCATAGACTCCTCCTCCACTCCTCGACTTCCTCCACCTGAACCAACCGCCTCCCTCCTTCTTCTCCAGTCGTCTTCCCCTCGACCCGCTCGACTCCTCTCCAGTCATCCCCATCACCCCGACCTCGCCGGAGCTGACTCCCCCGCCTCTGCACACCACCACCATTACCACCATTACCTTCTCCGCCGCCTGAATACCATGACTCCTCTCCCCACAGTCGTCTCCGGCCAGTCCTCCACCGAACACCCGAGCCTCCTCTTCCTTCCTCCCTGCACCTCTACCACCAGCGCCTCTCCACGACTCGCCGCCACCACCATCTCCTCCCTGAATTAATCATCCTCTTCCCCATGATGACCCGTCGGACCCCTGAGCTCCTCCTCCTCGACCACAGACTCCCTACGACTTCACAAACCACCCGTTATCCTCTTCCCGACCTCCTGTACCACACCACCAGCACCACCACCATCGCCTTCCTGAGCCATTCACCACCACCACTCCACATCCCTAACCTCCTCTTCTTCCCTATCAGCCTTCTCTTCCACCTCCCTGTCCTCTTCCTTTTCCCTCGTCGACTGTAACCTCCGATTTCCAATTTCCAAAATAATTAGATTTTAATTTATTTTAAAATATCAAGTTTTATAAAAAAAAATATTTCTCCTTGAAATTTTATTTGGTTTTGAACGATGTTTGATTATAGAAGGTAATTAAAAAAAAAAAAAAACTTTTATAAATCCTTTTTCCTAAATGTCGCTTTCTTATAAAATAAGTAAATAAATAATAATATATATATATTTCTAGTTTCAAATATTTATTGGCTTGAATCATAAAATTATTGTTTTAACTAAATAGTTATTTAAAAGATTAGTTCATAAATAAAATAAATTTTTATTTATTGGGATAGAAAATAAATAAATGTCATACCTTCTAAGATTTTTTGCAAAATGTATTAATTAGTAGCTAATTGGAAATTAGCTAGCTTTCCTAAAAAAATATTTTTCTGAAATTATAATCTTTATTTTTATTTTTTCAAGTTGCCATTTCCCATCAACTAGCCTTCACACCCTCATTTTTCCCCACGTGAGAAACCCGTTTAATTAATTCTGGGCCATTCATTATTGGGCCAACCCGCAACCCTTTATCCCACACCTCTCTCCCTATTTAAGTTCTCATTCTCACAATTCCAAAGAAACCCTAATCTCCTAATTATTAGCTAGCCCCCACAATTCCCAAAGCCAAGCCACCACCATTTTTGTGTGCTCATGTCCGTGTGTCCAGCATCACCGTGTCAGCCGTGATGGCCTCGGGTCCGACCCCGGGTGTCCCACCGTATCCATTTATTTCTTGTGTCCGGTTACAACTTTACAACCTGATTTCCGTGTCCGACACACCCGGACACAACCCCCACACCACAGCAAACACCCACCCCGTGTCCAACACCCGGACACGCCCACAGAGCATCATCCCTGTGTCCGGCAGACCCGGACACGACCCCCTGACACACGACAGAACCCTAAACCTAACCCTAACCTAACTCCGGCGATCGCCGTGGCCGCCCAGATCCGCCGAGATCTCCACCGCTGAAGCCGACCAGACGCAGCCGCAGCCGCCTCGAAGCCGTCGCCCCCTCGAGCAGAGCGCCTGCCCCCTCGATCCGGGCGCCGCCTCTGGCCGAACGCCACCGCCTCTGCTCCGTCGAGCCGAGCTTCGCCGCCGTTTTCCTCACCGGCAGCCGACCGTCGCCGCCGATTTGGCTTAGATCCAGCCGTCGTCGAGGACCGCTGCCGCCGCCCGAGACAATCGCCGAGTTCGACCGCCCTGCCCGGCGAGACTCCACCGCCGACGCTCTGCCCCGGCGAGATTCTCCCTCCCGCGCCGACGAGACCCCGCCGTAAGCCCTTCCCTCTTTCCCTTCTTCCTTCAGTTCTGTGTAAATTGAAATTAGAGTTAAGTTAAAGTAATAAGTATGTAATTAGTTTAAGTAATCTGTAATTAGTTTGATTAATTATAAAATTAGTTTAGTTAATGATTAGATTAGTAATTATTAATAAACAGTAATTAGTTATTAATCAGGAATTTATTTACCAGTTAGTAAATATTAATTAATTAGTTTAGTATTTTCTTATAATTAGTTTAGTTAATTTGTAATTAGTTTAAGGAATTTATGTAATTTGTTAGTAATTAAAATATAATTAGTTTTATTGTTTTAATGTATAAATCTAGTTATTTATTATATGTAAAATTTAGTTATGTAATAATTAAAAAGGGTTTTGATTATGCAAACATATAATAATTTTGGGTTTATATTATTCTTAAAAAAATATAGTTCCAATAATAAAACTTAGTTCAAAATTGTTTATTTGGGGCTGGTGACCAATTCTACTGTAGATATATAAATATATTGACTTTTACGTAAATTCTAAAATTTGTATATAGTATAATTCTTAGTTTTGGTATAAAAATATATTGGTAATATACATATTAATTTAATACGTATTTTGGTAAATATATATATGTATGTAGATTTTTATTTTCGTATTGGTATATGTATATATATATATGTTGTATTGGTTTGTATATATAAATGTAATTTGGTATTTTTACCTGTATAAAATATATGTAAATGGGTATATGTATATTTATGTATTTGTAAACCTACTTAGCACATTTTTATAGTTATAAAATTTATATATATGGTAACTATATTGTTCAACCTATATATATATTATGCATAAATTAAATGGTATATATATATATATTGTATATGTATTTAAATTGGTGCATGTATAAATATAGTAAGTATTAATAAGTGTAATGTGTGTTATATACGTATCCCTACTAGATGACCTAGTTGACTAGAGCCATGCCTGGCAGAGCCCTGTAGTTGTGATGTGTTAGTGTAGCACCTGATGCAAATGTTGTATTTGATATATTTTAGGACTGTTGGTTCCTCCAGACGATACTCTGGGACAGGACATTGGTTTTACCAGCTAAGGACCAAAGGCGAGTACATTCTCTGATTAGTTTCTAATTTATGATATCTCCTATGTTCACTGTATCTAGTGTAAATATCCATGTTCTTGACACATCGGTTACACGGATTGGTATACACGGATCTCGTCATGAGATGTTATTCCTTATTCATGGTGTAGCTTGTACAAGACTTGTTTTCCTTGTTATCTTGTGCACGTACAGACACTGATTCCCGGGGAGATTTGCTACCTTCCTAGGGAATCCAGTGCCATAGCGTACCATGATTGGATCTACTATACCAGTCGGGGGTGGGGAGTATTTTAGTGTAGATATGTGATCATACCCAACTTTCCATGCATCATAGCTCACCCCACATCTCACGTCGGGTGCGGCCTGACCATCTCAGTGCCTCATAGCTGTTACGTGTGATTAGCCTGACCTCTACATGCATCATAGCTAACCAACGGTTAGCCTGACCTTCGTGAATCATAGCTAATCACATGTAACCAGCCTGATCAAGTTCCCAAGCCGATCACATGTTAAAGCTAGTACTCACACACTTAGTCATAGGTTTCTTGCTCATTGACATATTGTTCTTTTCCTGCATTTACTTACAGTATTTCCAGTATTTCCTTCATTGTACATTCTCGTACCTATACATGCATCTGATATGTTTCCATCTAGAACTGCTACATAGTTTATGTCATTTATATAGAACTGCTAGTTAGAGATGTACTTTGCTCCTTCCTGACTGGAAAATATTTTTCCAGACTGTGACCTTAGTAGACTGGTTTCAGATACACTTGGGGATTGGAAGTAATGATTGCAGGTATGATTATTATGTCATTAGACTTGTGTTGTATTCTTTTTTTCTTCATTTTCCTATCGTGCTGCAGTTGTGATTGAGTATGTCTAGATTTACTTTATGATATTCACTTCTCCTTATGGGGTTGGATACTAGCGTGAGATTGTTTAGATAGTACTTGACCTAGACAGCATTCTATCGCCGATGTTGCGGCGTAGGCTGGACGTACCCACGCTCTCGTGCCCCTAAACCGGGTGCGGGTCGTGACACGTTTTTAGTGGTGGCCCATGCAGGTCTGACTTCGCTAGTTGTGCGATGTCGTAGTAGTGCGACATCATAGTTGTACTACTGCGTACCTGCTATAGAATATAGGACATAGGATACTAGGATGAGAGAGGATACTCAATCACAAATTCTTGAGAGATTCCTGGGACGACCCCTTGAGAATCTTATTCCAATTTAAATATTTTTCCTTGATTTCGTCCGCTCTCGCTTGTTGTCACTGAACTTGATTCTTGTTGAGCAGTTATTAAATTACAATCTTGGTATCATTGTTGAGTTGATTCTTGTTGACCAGTTGTTAAATTTAATTCTTGGTATCGTTGTTGAGTTGATTTCATATCGAGATGAATTTTACGGGCTAAATTTACGGTATCATCTGATGACATATTTTGATGAGGACAGTGAGAAAGGTAAAACGTCTACTTTGGTTATGGACCCTGGAGTTTATCACAGCCATATTAGCTGTGGTGACGAGAACGTAGGAACCTGACTTGGATGTACATACTATAGTTATGAAACTTAGAGTCTCTCGCAGCCATACCGGTTGGCATGGCGAAGATTCTAGATGACATGATTATAGAGTTGCATACCTTAGTTATGGAACCTGTCGTTTATCGCATCTATGCTTACTGGCGTGGCGAGGATTCTGAGTGTCATGATTTCGGACAGACGTGTATGATTATCAGGTTGTATCTTAAATTGGTTCTTAAAATATCATCTCAAGACTTATCTATTTCTGTTATTCCAGGACTTTGTTCCATCGCTTCTTTTCTTTACTAGCAGTAAAGATACCTTCTGTCCTCAATTCAGTCTTTGAGCTCCTATCCCTTGAGGATTTCTTGTTAAGTATGATAATTAGTGGCTTGTAATTTTGTTTGTGTCTTGTATTAGTATTGACTGTGTTGCTAGTGAGTTGTAAGTGTTTCTTAGTTGGACATGTGAGCAGTAGGCTTTAATCTAGAGTTAGCCTTAGCATGGTACCTTGTACCAATGATTCTAGGAGTAGTGTCATTAGAGACTGAGAGTTAAGGAGAGTATAGAGTATCAGTGATAGTTCTCAGAGTTAGTATCAGAGCCAATTACCCGTCCTGGATAATCATGATGATGTAATTGAGAGATCTATGTAAACGATTTAGTATCCGGGAATTGTGTTAAGGATTTATGGAGCATGATGTCCAATTTGATGATTGATATCGGAAATGTTAAAGGTAAAGAAATGTATATGTATAAAGGGTTTAATGAGATGTCATAAGTAGAGAAATATCAGGATTAGTAATGGAAGTTGTGAAGCGTATCACGGATTAGTTAATAGGCTTTAAAGGATTGAAGGAAATACATATACAACCATCGAGATGAGGAACCATACACATACCCATGAGAGTAAAAAAAAAAAAAAAAAAAAAAAAAAAACATGAGTGTTATAGAGGATACAGGTGATCATGAGTCTAATGAGCTTGATGAGATAATCCATTAATGCAGCTAGTGATATAATACCAAGAGTGCTAATGATTCTATATCGAGGATTAGTCAAGGATAACGTTAATAACAGTAAGCACTCTGTGTGTTGATAATTAGATGATATACCAATTAACATAAATTGAAATCATGAAAGAAAACACAGTTGATAATAACTTTGATCATTGGAGGTAATAGTGCAAGTGATTCGGGCAGTACAAATTTAGTACACAGTTCTAGACAATAGAGGTATTGAGTGCACCTTGAGTATCAGAGACCGTGAGCACTAATATGTAAATTTGAGGAGTTATAAATTAAAAGGTGGAAATGAATTTTAAATTTTCAGAATTTTTAAGGAGTTGAGATTTTATGTTGTTAAAATATGGAGGATTTAAATTTGATTCACTAAACATAGTTAAGGCTACCAAGATTTTAGAAGTGATTAAATTTTATTTCGATGTGAAGTATCTAAATTTGAGGAGGTATATGCATTTTATTTTAAGTTGATCGGGAAGTTAAACCTTGACGATTATTTTGAGGATTAATTTTTGGTAGATGAGAGATATGAATATTAATATATGATTAGTTGATATGGGTACCAGTGTACATGAATAGGAATTTGTTAGTGTGCTAGAGTTAAATGTTTGTTAGAGATAGTAGACACTACAAGTAATATGTTAACATGATCCTTCTTCCTTCCTAATGTTCCTTTTCTTTCGTCTTTCGATTGATTGATTGATTTTCCTAGTACTGTGGTTCACATGCATGATTTTCTTGTTAGAATATAACTAGTAGTACCCCCCTAACGGAGACTGAAATACCATGACAAAAGACACATGACCTATATTTTCTTAAATTGCATGGCTGTAGGTAGAGTTTTCTTAAACCATGATCATTGGGTTTTGACCATAGCAAAGATCTATGACAAGGTTATGACCGACAAAAGAGACAAGAGGATTAAATTTGTGGATGATCATTAAATTAAATAAAGAATTTAGGGGTTGTTATAACGGAGTTGATGGATCATTGATTTTATGGAAATCAAGGTATGATTGAAATTCGAGGACAAACATTAACTTAAAGGGAGAATTTAGAAATTTACAGAACCAAAAATTTGAGGATTTATTAATTTTAAGGAGGTCTTGATATGATTGAATTGATTATTAAAAATTTGAGAAATTTGAGAGATTATCATTTTATCTATTTGATTGCAAGATAGAAATTTTATATGAATGTTGCATTGAAGATTCTGGAAGCATCGCATCGTTGAGTATTTGAGGAAAAAGAAAAGTAGAAAATAAAATCGTAAATGGAATAGTGTCAAATTAAAATTCTTGGGATGAGGAGTTAGATTGGAATAAGCATCAATTGAATTTGAGTTAGATGATTGATGAGTGTTTAAAGTTAAATTTTGGGATGCAGATTTTTAAGTTTTATAAATATGCATTGATTGGATTTCAATTAAAATGATTGGATAGTAAATTTTATATTTAGCTATTTACTCAAAATTTGAGGAGATTATGATACGACTGGAATTCAATTAAGATATTGAGGATTTGAGTAGTAAGAATTTTACATTGGGATAATAAATTCAGAGGATGAAAAAAAAAAATTTTAGTTCAAATTCGAAAACATTATACATGCGGATAGAGAAATATGGAATGAAATGAAACTCATGGTAAAGAATATTATAATATAATTGATTATGGGATCATATAATTGAAGGTCGTAAGGTAAGATCATGGTATATTGAGGTTGTGATCTAAATTAAAATCTTGACCATGACAGTAACATTTGAAACCGAAGAAAATAATCGAGGTATAGTTGATGCTAAGATAAACAAACTCGAATTTGATGATAAGGATTTTGGACATGTAATAAATTTTGATTCAGAAATTCTAAGATCTAATCTAATAAAGTTTGTGGAATTTGGAACTTTTATAGATATTAGTTAATGATGAATCACAAGATTGAGAAAAGTAAAATTACGAGGATAAAAAGGAAGGATTATTTTCCAGATGGTAGTAAAGACTATTTTTTCCTAGAAATTAAGAAAGGCGATTAGATGTCTCTTGATTACATTCTGAAGGATGTATTTAAGTTTCTTAAATCACATTGTCGATCGTATCTTTCGAATTAGCTATAACTTTCATGTCTATATCATTCATTATACTGGGTCTTCCTTGGTTTAGTTACTTTGAAAAGGTAACGTGCATTATTCAAATTATCTGTTTTTGTGATCGTGTCTACTTCCCAAAACCTAAACTTTCTAGAGGATTCAAGGCCGAGCCATGATTCCTTCAAGTTATTCCTGTCTTAAACCATAATTTCTTTTTCTTCATGTTTTCTTCTGTTTGGTAAATATTTTCCTTATAAAAATATTTTCTTCAATGATATATTCATCATTATGAACAACAAATTTTTCTATCCTAGTCATCCCTAAAATTTCGAGGACGAAATTTTTCTAAGGTGGATAGACTTGTAACCTCCGATTTCCAATTTCCAAAATAATTAGATTTTAATTTATTTTAAAATATCAAGTTTTATAAAAAAAAATATTTCTCCTTGAAATTTTATTTGGTTTTGAACGATGTTTGATTATAGAAGGTAATTAAAAAAAAAAAAAACTTTTATAAATCCTTTTTCCTAAATGTTGCTTTCTTATAAAATAAGTAAATAAATAATAATATATATATATTTCTAGTTTCAAATATTTATTGGCTTGAATCATAAAATTATTGTTTTAACTAAATAGTTATTTAAAAGATTAGTTCATAAATAAAATAAATTTTTATTTATTGGGATAGAAAATAAATAAATGTCATACCTTCTAAGATTTTTTGCAAAATGTATTAATTAGTAGCTAATTGGAAATTAGCTAGCTTTCCTAAAAAAATATTTTTCTGAAATTATAATCTTTATTTTTATTTTTTCAAGTTGCCATTTCCCATCAACTAGCCTTCACACCCTCATTTTTCCCCACGTGAGAAACTCGTTTAATTAATTCTGGGCCATTCATTATTGGGCCAACCCGCAACCCTTTATCCCACACCTCTCTCCCTATTTAAGTTCTCATTCTCACAATTCTCAAGAAACCCTAATCTCCTAATTATTAGCTAGCCCCCACAATTCCCAAAGCCAAGCCACCACCATTTTTGTGTGCTCGTGTCCGTGTGTCCAGCATCACCGTGTCAGCCGTGATGGCCTCGGGTCCGACCCCGGGTGTCCCACCGTATCCATTTATTTCTTGTGTCCGGTTACAACTTTACAACCTGATTTTCGTGTCCGACACACCCGGACACAACCCCCACACCACAGCAAACACCCACCCCGTGTCCAACACCCGGACACGCCCACAGAGCATCATCCCTGTGTCCGGCAGACCCGGACACGACCCCCTGACACACGACAGAACCCTAAACCTAACCCTAACCTAACTCCGGCGATCGCCGTGGCCGCCCAGATCCGCCGAGATCTCCACCGCTGAAGCCGACCAGACGCAGCCGCAGCCGCCTCGAAGTCGTCGCCCCCTCGAGCAGAGCGCCTGCCCCCTCGATCCGGGCGTCGCCTCGGGCCGAGCGCCACCGCCTCTGCTCCGTCGAGCCGAGCTTCGCCGCCGTTTTCCTCACCGGCAGCCGACCGTCGCCGTCGATCTGGCTTAGATCCAGCCGTCGTCGAGGACCGTTGCCGCCGCCCGAGACGATCGCCGAGTTCGACCGCCCTGCCCGGCGAGACTCCACCGCCGACGCTCTGCCCCGGCGAGATTCTCCCTCCCGCGCCGACGAGACCCCGCCGTAAGCCCTTCCCTCTTTCCCTTCTTCCTTCAGTTCTGTGTAAATTGAAATTAGAGTTAAGTTAAAGTAATAAGTATGTAATTAGTTTAAGTAATCTGTAATTAGTTTGATTAATTATAAAATTAGTTTAGTTAATGATTAGATTAGTAATTATTAATAAATAGTAATTAGTTATTAATCAGGAATTTATTTACCAGTTAGTAAATATTAATTAATTAGTTTAGTATTTTCTTACAATTAGTTTAGTTAATTTGTAATTAGTTTAAGGAATTTATGTAATTTGTTAGTAATTAAAATATAATTAGTTTTATTGTTTTAATGTATAAATCTAGTTATTTATTATGTGTAAAATTTAGTTATGTAATAATTAAAAAGGGTTTTGATTATGCAAACATATAATAATTTTGGGTTTATATTATTCTTAAAAAAATATAGTTCCAATAATAAAACTTAGTTCAAAATTGTTTATTTGGGGCTGGTGACCAATTCTACTGTAGATATATAAATATATTGACTTTTACGTAAATTCTAAAATTTGTATATAGTATAATTCTTAGGTTTGGTATAAAAATATATTGGTAATATACATATTAATTTAATACGTATTTTGGTAAATATATATATGTATGTAGATTTTTATTTTCGTATTGGTATATGTATATATATATATATATGTTGTATTGGTTTGTATATATAAATGTAATTTGGTATTTTTACCTGTATAAAATATATGTAAATGGGTATATGTATATTTATGTATTTGTAAACCTACTTAGCACATTTTTATAGTTATAAAATTTATATATATGGTAACTATATTGTTCAACCTATATATATATTATGCATAAATTAAATGGTATATATATATATTGTATATGTATTTAAATTGGTGCATGTATAAATATAGTAAGTATTAATAAGTGTAATATGTGTTATATACGTATCCCTACTAGATGACCTAGTTGACTAGAGCCATGCCTGGCAGAGCCCCTGAGTTCTTGTAGTTGTGATGTGTTAGTGTAGCACCTGATGCAAATGTTGTATTTGATATATTTTAGGACTGTTGGTTCCTCCAGACGATACTCTGGGACAGGACATTGGTTTTACCAACTAAGGACCAAAGGCGAGTACATTCTCTGATTAGTTTCTAATTTATGATATCTCCTATGTTCACTGTATCTAGTGTAAATATCCATGTTCTTGACACATCGGTTACACGGATTGGTATACACGGATCTCGTCATGAGATGTTATTCCTTATTCATGGTGTAGCTTGTACAAGACTTGTTTTCCTTGTTATCTTGTGCACGTACAGACACTGATTCCCGGGAAGATTTGCTACCTTCCTAGGGAATCCAGTGCCATAGCGTACCATGATTGGATCTACTATACCAGTCGGGGGTGGGGAGTATTTTAGTGTAGATATGTGATCATATCCAACTTTCCATGCATCATAGCTCACCCCACATCTCACGTCGGGTGCGGCCTGACCATCTCAATGCCTCATAGCTGTTACGTGTGATTAGCCTGACCTCTACATGCATCATAGCTAACCAACGGTTAGCCTGACCTTCGTGAATCATAGCTAATCACATGTAACCAGCCTGATCAAGTTCCCAAGCCGATCATATGTTAAAGCTAGTACTCACACACTTAGTCATAGGTTTCTTGCTCATTGACATATTGTTCTTTTCCTGCATTTACTTACAGTATTTCCAGTATTTCCTTCATTGTACATTCTCGTACCTATACATGCATCTGGTATGTTTCCATCTAGAACTGCTACATAGTTTATGTCATTTATATAGAACTGCTAGTTAGAGATGTACTTTGCTCCTTCCTGACTGGAAAATATTTTTTCAGACTGTGACCTTAGTAGACTGGTTTCTGATATACTTGGGGATTGGAAGTAATGATTGCAGGTATGATTATTGTGTCATTAGACTTGTGTTGTATTCTTTTTTTCTTTATTTTCCTATCGTGCTGTAGTTGTGATTGAGTATGTCTAGATTTACTTTATGATATCCACTTCTCCTTATGGGGTTGGATACTAGCGTGAGATTGTTTAGATAGTACTTGACCTAGACAGCGTTCTACCGCCAATGCTGCGGCGTAGGCTGGACGTACCCACGCTCTCGTGCCCCTAAACCGGGTGCGGGTCGTGACATCGACTTACTCGTCGGACTCCACAGTAGGATCATCTCATCATTATCTCCTCATCTCACCATTATCATCTCTTTATCTCATTATTATCTCCTTATCTCACCTTCATCATCTTATCATCTCACCATCATCATCTTATCATCTCATCATCATTATCTCATTATCTCATCATAACCTACATCACCATCACCTTAACCCTAATCATAATTATCATCACCTTAATCATCATCGTCACCTTAATTATCACCATCATCATTACCCTCATCATCATCATCAACACCGATATCATCGTCGTCATCGTTGACCAGTCTCCCTCGCCGAAGACGACCTGCAGCAGTCACCCCCGATCCTCGTGCCCATGCACGCTAACCCCGAGGTTCGAACCTATCCCTCTTCTTTCATATTGTGTATGCGTGTTTGTGTGAATAACATCCAGGTTAGCATCTTGGGTTAGTTAGTTGCTTGATTTTAGACCGTGTCGCTGAACCCAATGGCTTGTATGCATACACGTACGCATATTATAATTAAATTTATATATATATATATATAAATATAAATATATGGATGTATTATATAAGTAATTATATGCTAGTAATAGTTATGACATATGTATATATATATACTACATGACCCTAGTATAATTATGAATATCCCGTACTGACTATGTGACCTTGTAAATTGTTAGTAGACTGTCTTACGTACACTGATGTACTGGCAAGACCATGTTATTTTGACTGTCTGATCTTGCATAACAATTACAGACGTAACACTCACGTAATTGGACGCACATTTGACCCTGTTAGTTGACCAGTGTCACCCCTAGCATACCCTCTGAGTCCAGTGTATTTATGGTTGTGTATGTGCTAGTGTAATAGCTGATATTGTATTATGTTATATTATATGTATACAGGACTATCAGATTGTTCTGCGAGACTTCAGGAGCAGGTTATTGGTATTATGTAGCTTTCTTGCCAGGCAAGTATACCTTGCCATTGTACTGTAATTTATATTCTATATGTTGCATGCATCTTATTTCTGCTTATTTAGTTCATATATTTTAACTGCTATATAAACTGCACGTCCAAGGAAACTTGGATATAACGACGGTGGCGTCGTGATCTGTTTATATTATGTATATGTATTAACCTAGTTTATGAGATTGCCCCATTATCATGAGACATTATTAGATTTAATTGGCTGTGACACATCTGTTACACGAGTGTGAGTCTCATATAGATCACAGACTCGCATGCAGGGTTTAGCCTGCTGTACGTATGTGACGTGCGATAGGGAATAACTGTCGATAGAAACTTTGCATGCTAGTAGACCTGGCAGTTATTAGAGGTATTATCGTGTCATAGATATGACATGCTTAGAGCATGGGGTGGAGAGAACAACAAGTAAGGCGTTTGGACTCCTTTGCACTTTCCTTGTGTAACCCATACGCTCCGCCGAAGATGCGCGGTCATGATGACCACTATATATTATATATTATCAGGCGGCCTCTGCCGTTCAAAAGATGACATGCTTTGTAGGCCCCTTAATCTCCAAGAGAATCATGCCAATCCCATTTTAGCCAGATAGCCCACGCGTTGGAAAGTTGTTCTTAAACTGCATTCACTAAGACGGTTAGGCGATCCCATTGGATGTTTATTTTACAGTACTTATTGGCATGCTTCTATGTATCTTGTTATGTCCCTCTGAGGACCTGGTCCCTTTCCAGGTGTAGATGTTCATGACTTAGCAGGAGCGCAGATTAGGATTTGCTACTTATATTTCAAGGAGGTCTTCTCTTTGAGCCTTATTAATTTTTAGTTGATGTACTTATATTGTGTTTGCTCTTATATTTTAGTTTATGAGTGGATTTGTTTCCACCTGACTATCATCCTTAAATACTTCATATTGAGAATTAGTTACATGGTTATTGGTTATTTATTTATTTATAATTTTTTGTGGATGAGATTTAGTTATGCCCTGTGACTTGTAATAATTATATACTACTTTTGAATTGTTATTCATATTACATCGTATGAATGTGTTTTGGTTTCCATATATTGGAGTTGCCATATACATACGGCTGGCATGCTTACGTGTTCCTAGTCCTACGTATTTTGGGACTGGAGTGTGACACAAGCTTCTAAGCCTCTTTAGATGGGGGAAAATAAGGGATTTGAGGTTTAATATTCTAAAGTTTGTGGAGGGAATAAAGGAATTTTGGGGAGCTATTTATAGGGGTTCTTCATGGGTGATAAAATGGCATCGAGGGAGGCTCCCTTTATACTTATAGGGCCGGCCACACCTAGTCTAGGGTTTGGTTAATGTACAATATCTTATTTGCCCTCAATGGCTTATCATGAAGAGATATTTAATAAGGGGTTTAGTCCTAAGTGAGGGATTTTACTAGATTCTAATTAGGAGAATAGGGATTAGTCTAGTGAGTTTAATATCTAGTCTAATGCAAGGTCCTTGGTCACATCAAGGCTAGTCTACTAACCCATGTCATTAATGAATATAATATAATATATATTATCTATCATGCAACTATTAACACAATATATATAATTATTGTAAATGACCATAAAGTTCCTATTCTAGAAATGTGGTAGTGACATCCAGTCAGAATTGGAGCAAAGTACATACCTCTAAAATCAGTTTCAAATACATAATCGAGCATATAAAACAGATAATAGAAAAGAATATATGATAACTAAACAACAGAATGAAATAAACTAGAGTGAACTGGTAATATTCTGGAAATAAGAATATATAATAGAATATCTGTAATATAAAGGGATAACTAAAATCTAACTAATGTGCCTTGGAATGCAAGTTCATTATGAGATTAGTTTAGGTTAAACACGAATACAATAAGGTAACTCGATTACAAATGTAGTATGTAATCGACATGTACACGAATACACTGGGGCTTGATCACATAATCAACTCCTACTCTCCCATCCCCAACTAATACCAATGGATCCAATCATAACACATTATAAACATGAATATAGGCATATTAAATACGAGCAGTGTGTGTACACGAATATAAGCACACTGAACACGAGCAGTGTGTGAACACAAAATATAATAAATCAATATCCAATACACACGATAAAATACATGTGAAGAAGTACCCGCTAAATATGGTAGGGGATAACATCTCATGACAGGATCTATGTAGTACCTGTCCATGAAACCATTGTGTCAGAATCAAGTATACAGTTCTAGAACATAAGATATATACACTATTATAAAATAAAAACTAACAGAGAAATATACTCGCCTGAGGTCCTAAAGAAGGTGTGTCTCTCGATGCCCAAGCTGGTGACACACAGACCTATATATGGTATATTGTATCAATACAAGATTTTGGAATAAAAATAAGTCAAACTAGTTTAATTCTAGGTCATAAAGCCATTTCTAAGTCAAAACAGTCAAACTAGGTCAACTTTAGGTCAAACTAGTCAAACTTTGTCAAACTAGCTATTTCTAGGTTGTATGAGTCCATCTCTAGGATATTGGGTCCATACACTAAGTAATTAGGCTATACTAGCTATGCTAGGATATTTGGATACCAATAAAGTACAGTATTATAGGATACGCAAGTTATTAGATATGCAAATACTATAATATATATATACAAGACAATATATATAGTACTCTTAACTAACTAATACTAAGTGGATACCATGACTTTGAACCAAAAGCGGTATCACACCACCTACACACCTATCTTGATATACAACCTCAATACGTTGAGTATAAACCAATACCTTCATATTACCTTGGTATCACAAGGTAATCCAAATTCTAACATGTAACTAACTACCCATACACCTAACTATATACTAACATGCATTTAAACTTATACAATATTATACTAACAAACATACTAATGTACCTCTATATTTAATACTCGTACCTAAGATACCTCAACTCTCATTACCATGGTATCACATAAGGTAATCTAGAAATATTACTAACCAATGCTAACTAGTGCTTATCTATATATCTCTCTCTCTCATATATATATATATATATATATATATATATATATATAATACTAATAATCAATATATATACAACTAGCTAGATTATCAATATATACATATAACTAACTAGTTTATCAATATGTATATGTATATGTATATAACTAACTAGCTTATTAAGATAACTAACTAGCTTATCTATACAACTCACTGACTTGAGCTATAAGTTTAAGGCTAACCTCCCCCTTTCTCAAGTGCACAACATGTTAAGTTGCTGCTGCACATGCTCTCTGTAGTTGTTGCTCTTGCTATAGTGCCCTTGCTGCTGTATCTGCTGCCCTTGCTGCTGTCGTTGCTGCCCTTGCTGTTGCAGTTCTCTTGTTGCTGCACCTGTTGCCCTTGCTGTTGCAGTGCTCATGCTGCTGCAGCCATTGCTCTTGCTGTTCTTGCTGCAGCAGCAGCTGCTCTTGTAGTTCTTGCTGCTGCAGTTGCTGCTCTTGCTGTTCTTGCTGCCACTGCATTTGGTGATACCAGCAACCCGACCTCTTCTTACTGATACACTGACACTCTACACTCACTCACTCACTCTCACACACACGATACATACATACATATATATATATATATATATATATATATATATATATATATATATATATTACTAACCAACACATACACGCACACACACATATAAATATAACTATACTTGCATACATATATAAACAGATTACCAAATATACATATAAATATACACTCATCCACATATATATATATATATATATATATATATATATATAATTAATTATACTAGTGATGTGTATGAACTTTCCATTCTCTTATGACCAACAATACATCTAAATAAAAGTAGAATATATACATAATTATACACATACATATATATCATATAACAATTGTAATTATATCACACTAATAGCTATAACCAAGTTATATTGAATAAAAATAAAAATAAATAAACACGTGGAGTGCACCGCACCCGTATCACTTTCATTCTATGATACGCTTACGATACAGCTCCACCACACAACCAAACATATTCCGAAGGACACAAGCAATTCTAAAATCATAATTATGAATAACACAATGAGTTAACTACAAAACTACGTATCCATGTCAAAACGTGATATGCTTAAACCTCCTTGTCGGAAGAAAACTACCGAATCAACCCATATCGCCAAATTATTAGGATACGGCCTACACGTATCCAATTATGGACATGACATTAGTCACACACAATCAAATATATGTCAATTTGGTCTAATTGACCTATTGACAAACACAAGTTGTGCCAATCTCAGAATATCTCCAAAATTGACATAAAATACTACATAATTTTCTCTATAGGCCTCCTATAAATCTAATTCTAATTCTAATGTATAGTCTTAGTATATAGGAGGGTTCCTAATGATTAAATTATAGATTTAGAGTCTAATTAGAGAGGGAAAACTGAATTATACCTATTGGGAGATGGATTCCCAATAAAATTTCTCAATTGAGTGTTAAGAGCCTCCAACTTATAGATCCTTGCTTTCTTCTTGTAGATCCTTATTCTAATAGCTTCCAATAAAGAATAGGAAAGGAATTGGGAAGAAATTTGAGTAGAAATTGGTGTGTGAATGAAGAAATTTGGTAGAGAGAAAATTCTAGATCTAGATTTGGAATAAAAAATGAGGAGATAGAGTCTCTCCCCACTCCAATAGGTGGCCGACCCTTATCCCTCCTCCAAGCTACTATGAAATGTCCAAAATATCCCTTGGGGCTTATCATGAAGAAATTAATTAAGGAGGGAAGGTTCTAGTCTAATTGGTTTAGCAAATTAATTCATCCTCCTAATGAATGGCTTACTATTTGGCTCAATTCTAACTAGAATTAAATATCGGTTCATGGATCTAATCTAACTAGTTAGGTCCACTAACAAAAGTCTTGTCACTACCACATTCCTAGATTAGGGTATTATTGTAAATTGCCATATTTAATTTATTGTGTTAATATAATGTATGATAAGTTTATTATATAAATTGTTGGGTGTTCTTTCATGCATAGGTTAATGGGCTTGACCTAAGAATCCATTAGAATAAACCCTTTTGACAAATCCCAATTTATTAAATTAGCATTTAGTTAAATCCTCAATGTATGACTAAACCTTTTATTATTTTAAGTTCTTCATGACAAGTCATGAAGGACAAATTAGACTCTTGGCATTAGAAGCCCTAACCCTAACCCTAGTCCTATATAATGAGAGGGAGCCTCCCTCAAGCTTTTTCATTCATGAAGAAAACACTAAATATAGCCTCCACTTAGAAATCTATTTCCCTTCCTCAAATTTTAGGATTTATAGCCCTAGAAACCCTCTTTCCTTCTCCATCAAGAGAGATCTAGGAGCTTGGACCAATGAGGCTTGAAGAAAGAGGAGCTACATTGGGAATCCATCTCCCAATAGGTGAGGATCCAAATTAAAATCTTATTTAATTCTGTTTTAATTTTTGTTTGGCCATTAGGAGCCCACCATTTGAATTAGCAATGACTCTTTGGGTTGCATGAGGTTTTTCCATGGAGTCATAGGTGATTTTAGGGTTTGGTGATCCAATGATGATTTTTCCCAAATTTTTGTAGCCCTAATTATTAGGAATATGTATTCTTGCATGTTTGCATCGTATACCTATGGATTTGATTTTGATTTAGGGTTTTAGTTTTGGGTATTCATGAGTAACCATGTAAAACCCGATTTCAGCCCCTAGGTGTTTGTAGGAATGCTTCATAGGGAAAATACCTAATTATATAACCTAGTTTCTTATGCACCTTGATATGTATGTATATATATATATATATATATATATATATATATATATATATATATGAATGTGTAGATATATACATACATATATGTGTTATTGTATATGTATATCGATGGGGATTTCTACATGTGCAGTCGTATTTCCTACCGACTGTGCGGTGATGTATCACTAGCAGTCGGGTTCTTGTGCATTGTGTACTGAATTTTAGTGTAATCCGTAGATATATGGAGGTGAGTTACTTGTGCTGTGAACTGTACAATTGTATGTGTGTGTGAGTGCACCAATGTATGTTATTGTGGGTGACAATGCAGTGGGAATCGAGTTCTCAGTGTGTCAGTCGTGTATCTCAGTGAGTGACTGTGGGTGTTTTGTGTATCAGCATAGTAAAGGGGGAAATTGTGTATCGGGTATCCACTGCTGTGCAGTGGTATTTGCTTTGAGAGAGTATAGGGTTCACTGTGAGCACAGAGGTGTGTATCAGTGCCTATGTGAGTTTAGTTTCAGTGAGTATAGTGTTTGTGTGTGCTGTGTCAGTATCTAGTGTATGGTAGTGGATGGACGATACAGCGAACTGCTCAGTGTATGCATGAACTATATATGTGTGTGAGAGATGTGATAGTATCAGTGAGCTCTAGAACTGTGTGTTAGGTATATCAGTGAATAGAGTATAGAGAATCAGTGGGTTTCTAAAATTGTGCAATGAGCAGTGAGTGTAGAGTGTTTGAGGTTTGTATGTGCATTGAGACTGGGGCTGTAGTGTACCTGATACTAGAGTATAGAGGGATTGGTAGTAGCTGTAGGACAGTAAATCAAGTAACTGTAGATCGTTAGGTATCAGTGTATCAGAACAGGGCTTCCTAAATGTTAGCTTAGAAATATTGGACTTGTACAGATTAGTGAGCATGATGTACACAGTGGCACACTTGTAGAAGTTGATGCTGCGTAAGGGACTAAAGTAGTTGTGAATTGGGGCTGGCACTGTGCAGTTCAAAACTGAACTGTCGCTGCCTTGTTCATCATTCTGAACTGTGTATCAGCAAGGGGAGAATGTGTACAAAATATGTCAGTGTAGTATAGGTTTTGGTTTGAGTTAAGTGTCTTTGAGCCTAGTAGCTGTGTATCAGTCGAGGGAGTGAGGATATGTGGTGTCAGTATCTAGTAGTGTATCAGAAATTGGGGGATAAGAGGATCAGGTTCAGCATAGTGAGAAATCCTTGAGTATAGAGTATCACAATAGCAGTAGAAGCTAGTGTATCAATACACTTATTTAATGCATGTGGTTGTAGTAGCTAGTAGGGAGTTAGTGAATATCAGAAATGGGTATCCAGGCACCTATGTATTAGTGAGGTATGTGAGTTCTTGATACTGTGTATCAGTAAATAGTTGAGGGTACTACCTATTGATCCTGCCAGTAGTCATATACTTGTCCTAGCTATAGCTAGATATGTGAAGTCTGAATAATTTCAAACTATGAAACTGTGTCAGTTCATTATGCCAGTTCTTGAGGGACAGGGAGTCATACATGTAGGGTGTCATATTGTGGTTGTGCATGGTGGTATAGGTCTGTTGGAAGCCTAGTTAGGGGCAGTTCATTTCCAGGTTGGGGCAGCAAACATACACAGTTGGACATTCACTGTGGTATTAAGGTCCAAGTGAGGTTCTGCACATAGGGGATTGGTATTGTGGTAGGATGCGAGCCTTCAAGGCTTGTGGAGTATATGGGGATGGATGCTGATACTTAGTACCAGTATCAAGGTCAGATACTAGAGATAAGTAGGGATCTATAATGGAGTGTGTTAACAGATGAGGGAGAGTATCAGTAAGTTTCAGTCTGGTAGTATTATGTGTCAGTATTGGTGGTACAGTAGGGTATCAGTTAGCAATTAGGAAATAAATTGGGTATTGGTGTGGGTTAATATGTAGAGTTGAGTATATGTATTAAAGTATTAAAACTAAGATAATACTAGATGATAGATTTAACTATTATATTATAAGAAATATATATAGTGTCACTTAGTATTAGCTAGTTATACTTGTAATCACCCAGGAAACTAGATTTGAACCCAGATTAAGGTGTCATGAGTACACCCTAGTGTTTATAACTAAAAATGACAAATAATTAGCTAGTAAGGGACTAGTATTGACCATTAGACTTTAGTATAATCTAGAGGCCTCGTATTTAATTAGTTAAGCATGCTTATTCCTTTAATTCAGTATTTTGGCATTGATATTCCATAATTAGGTCATTGTGATCTCGCCTTGGACATCGACCCTCACACCGTCCTCAGGGCCACAGGCAAGTACATTCTCTGACAGTTTTATTCTTGTTGATTAATTCTATAATTCTAGTTGTAGAGTATACTTGATTCTGACACTATGGATACACGAGTTAGCATCATAGATACCTGTCATGAGGAGTCGTGATTGGAATCTATCGTGCTAGCTGGGCATGGGGAAATATTAGCATATTATGTGATCATACCCCACCTTACATGTATCATAGCTCACCCCACACATCACGTTGGGTGCAGCCTGACCATTTACATGCCTCATAGCCTGTTATATATGATTAGCCTGACTATTGCTCTCATCATAGCTAACCAGATGGTTAGCCTGACCTTACATGTATCATAGCCAATCATATATAACAAGCCTGATCTCGTCCCAAGTCGATCACATAATAAACTGATATTTTAAACACATAGCCAGATATTTTATTCTTTATTTCAGTTCACTTGTTCTAGCATTCACTTATATTTCTATTCATTGCTAGATGTTCTATTGCTTATTACATATTCTCTAGTATTCTATATTTCTAGTATTGCTTTCATCTTGTATTTCCTTACACTGTTTTTATAGTTTTGTCAACATAAATGAAACTGTTGTTTAGTGCTTGTGCTTCGTTCTAATCCTGATTGGATAACATTTTTCAGAGGACTTGGAGGACTTCTGTCCTACCCACTATGGTCCGGGAGTAGAGGAAGATTTTGTACCAGAAATCTGAGAGGATTTCCCCACCTTAGAGGAGACACCACCTACATGCATTTAGACTATCTTATTCATGTATCATTCTTCTAAAGCTGAGACTTGGGTTGTATATTTTTGTTGAGACTTTATGTGGACAACTAGACTCTAGACTTGTGTTGTATTTATATTTGTGCTTGACTTATGTCAGTACTCTTTATCCTTATATCTCGTTGTGCCATTTATTTTCCAATAGTCTTTGTGATTGAGTATATTTAAAATTGTTGATCAATGTATTATCATTGTCCTCCCTATAGAGTTGAGATCATTGACAGGTTATGAGTTATTTTTGATAGTCTTGAGACCTAGACAGCGTTCTACCGCCGATGCTACGGCGTAGGCTGGACGTACCCACAGCTCATGCCCAATTTCTGGGTGCGGGTCATGATACATTTTTAGTGGTGGCCCATGCAGGTCTAGATTCGCATTTAGAGCGATATCGTAGTGGTGCTCGCTTAGAGTATTGCTACGAGCCTGCTTTAAGAAATAGAATTTAGACCGAGAATATGCTCAATCCTAATTAGGAAAATTTTGACCCTTATAATACTATTCTGAATGATTACTTCCTTTAGAATTTTAGTGTCCTTCCTTGATGATATCATGTCTATTACCTTAATTAATTTTTTTTCAATCTGTCTTCAGGATGCCGCCGAAGACTAGGTCCTTGAGACTGGGAGCAGCAGCTTCAGGGAGGTCTGCCACCCCTCGACCTGATGGACAGACATCTGTAGTTCCTCCTACATCTCCTGTACATGTGGGAGTGTCTGCACTTTTTAGGGGTTCTCCTCCCCCACCTGTTTCGAGGGTTGCCACAGCTGTGATGGATCCTCTTCCACCACCACCGACTCCGTTTCCCGGAGGTGTGCTCGTTGATGGGGCACAGATGTTCGTACTAATCCAGGGCATGGTTGATACTCAGAGGATATCAGCGGAGGCCTAGCGAGTCCAGGCTGAGGCTCAGAGGGTGCAGACGAAGGCGCACCAGGCAAAGACCGAGATGATGAGAGAGAGCATGAAGAATGCTCATCAGGTGGCTCTCCAGGCTGTGGAGAGTTGCACAGCGGCAGCAGCAGCATCCGGGCCAGCACTACCAGAAGTCGGGTACTATCATGGAATTCAAGAGGATGATGCCTCGGGAGTTCAAAGGTACTGAGGGGATACTCTACGCCGATGATTGGCTAGAGAACATAGAGAGAAACTTGCACTTGGCGCAGCTTTCAAAGATTCTCCAGATCGAGGCCGCCGGCAGTCAGATGTTTGACATCGTGCTGACATAGTTTTGCACTGAGCTGAGACTCGTTGTCGGGGGACTTACTTGGGAGGCCTTCAAGGATCTCTTCAAGAAGAAGTTCTTTCCTGATGTTACCCTGGGAGCCTTGGAGAGTCAGTTCCATGACTTGGTCCAAGGAAGCATGTCAGTCAATGAGTACGACACAGAGTTTTACCGCCTGAGTCATTTTACGCCATCGATGATTCGAGATCCAGGAGATAGGACCCGAAAGTTCAGAAAGGGGCTAACGAGGGAGATCAAGTCTCACACTTCGGGACATCGTACTGTTATATTTGAGGGTATTTTGATGGATGCCCAGATTGCTGAGGATGACTTGGACCTCAGGCCCAAGAGAGGATGCAATACTTCAGGAGGAGCGAACAGTAGTGCGGGACCGGGAAAGCGCCTACACTTTCAGCAGTAATAGAGGCCGTACCAGTAGCAGCATCAGCAACACCAGACACTAGCTCGAGGACACGCCCAGCAGCAGCATCCATAGAGGCAGACTCAGCCCGCTGTCCAGTATGCGTTCTGCGGGAAGGCAGGACACACTAGAGACATCTGTAGGAAGAGGTTGGGTACATGCTTGTCCTGTGGATCGTCAGCACTTCAGCTGAGGGATTGTCCATCTATTTAGACTCATCCAGGTCAGGGTAGAGCAGCCGCTCAGAGGGGACCGGCCAGGGTACATACTGTACCAGAAGGATAGCAGAGGGGACCTCCACTTCCACCGCAGTAGCAGAGGTTTGCTCAGCACCAACAACAGCAGAGGGGTGCACCCCAGGGACGAGCATACGCCATGACGGTCGAGGAGGCCGAGCCAGCGGGAGACATGATTACAGGTTCAGTTCTTCTTGATTCCTGTCACGACCTGCACCCAGTATAGGGGCACGAGAGCGTGGGTACGTCCAGCCTACGCCACAGCATCGGCGGTAGAACGCTGTCTAGGTCACAATAATACTATATAGCTAAACACCTGTCAATAATATCCATCTCACAATAATCTCACGAGGTAACTAAATCACAACAACTATAAGGCACGATAAAAGATAAAGGAAATGACATAGTTAAACACCATGTCTCAAACATAAAGATAACTCACAGTCTAGCTGTCCAACACAAGTCTCCAATTAAACTTAACATAAGTCTAAACATAAACTGAAATAACCTCCATAAGTCTCAAGCATAAAATAAAAACTATCTAGGTAGCTGTAGGCAAAGTCTCATATAGAAGCATGGTCTCCTCTAGGATCTCTGGTACATAGTCTGCATCTATACCTGGTCCGTAGTGCGTGGTACAGAAATCCTCAAGATTCTCTGGAAAAAATATTCAGTCAGGATTGGAACGAAAATACACCTCTAACAGCAGTTCCACATATATTGACAAAAACTATAACACAGTGTAAAGAAATACAAGACAGATATGAACAACTGGCAATAAGATAATGGAATAAAAAATGCTGGAATAAATACTGGAACATCATCAACAACATGCATCTGACAAGGAATAGAACTACAAGTGTACGCAAGTACAAAGAATTGGTATGTAAGTGTGTATAAGAACAACAACTAGAACATGTAGAAATACAAGATCAATCTATCAAGATACATGTCAAGAATCATCTATCTAAGTGTGTGAAACATCAGTATATCATGTGATCGGCTTGGGACTATATGACTCATTACATGGATTAGCGATCATCCCCAACAGGTCAGGCTAACCAGAATGTAACAGCGATGAGGCATGTAAGGGTAAGGCTGCACCGACGTGAGATGTGGGTGAGCTAAAGCTGCATGTAAGGTTGGGTATGATCACATAAACTACTAATATTTCCCCGTTTCCCCTGCTAGCATGATAAATTCCTATCACGACTCCTTGTGACAGGTCTCAATGATGCCAACTCGTGTAAAGAACAGTGTCAGAGTCATATACGCTATACAACAAGAATTATAGAGATAATCAACATAATGGAAACAGTCAGAGAATGTACTCGCCTGTGGTCCTTAGCTGGCAATACCAATATCCGGGTTCCAAGGTACCGTCTGAGTGATCCCATAGTCCTATAGATATATCATAAACACAATACTGTATCAGACTTTACACTAATACACAATCAATTATCATGATCTCACAGACTATGCTAGGGGTCACGTCTGTAGTTGTTGTGCATAACAGACAGTCAATGGTACGGTCTTGCCAGTATGTCAGTGTACATGTGGCAGTCTGCTAACATACTGCATGGTCACAGGTCAATGTAATTATGGGGTATCCGGGGTTACATTCAAGTCATCTAATATATATAACACATAGTACATAATAGGATCTAACATACTCATAATATCCATTAGTTACAAAATAATAGACATACGTATATATATACTCTAAATAGAATTAATACTCTATATATATATTAAACATTTGCTAGGGAGATGTGTACAATACGTAGATTTATGTATTTATACTAATTGAGAGATACCATATATATTAATTAGGTTTATATTCATGTAGGTATATAATACGTACATACAAGCATACCAATCTACCGTCATACGATACGGGTATACTATCATAGTTAATTGTACGCATGCAAGCAAGGAAGAATATGCGTGTGCATGTACGCGTTACATGTACGCGAGAGGGGACTCGAACCTGGACGTAGGAATAAGACGTGCGTATCGCGGCATCGTCGAGTTGAAAGGCTACTCCGGTCGGGTACAGCGAGTCAGTGGTCGTCCGGCGTGCGCAGGCGAGTCGTCCGGTCTGCAGCGAGTCATCCGGTCTGCAACGAGTCGTCCGGTCTGTTGCGTCGTCCGGTCTGCAGCAAGTCGTTCGGTCTGCAGCAAGTCTTGTGGCTGCAGCGGGTCATGTGGCTGCAGCGGGGACCTCGGTCGGCGGCGTCGGCACTCGAGCGGGCAGTCGGGCGGCTCTCAGTCGATGGGACGCAGGCGGCTCGGGGTCAGCGGTCCGATCATCTCCGACGTTCAGTTACGGGGGGGGGGTCGACCGTCGGGTGGTGGTCTGCTCAGACCGCTCGGCTCCAGCGAGCTCACATCGGATTTCGGCGGTGAATAGGAAGATGGGAAGAAGGGTTCGGCTGGGGTATTAGGTTTTAGGTTTTAAGAAAAGAATAGCTAGGATGATATATATATACAAGGGTGTGGGTTTGACCTAGAATGTGTTAACTTTGGTCAATACTAGAAAAGGCCTTGGCTTATTATGGGGATATTCCAATGGGCTAGGGTTAGAATGGTTTAATAAATTACAGAAATTGTATAAAATAGGTCTATTTTTTGCTTGATTAACATTAAATGCAAGGAGACATTCTTCAAATAAATAGAAGTACAAAGGCTGGATTTACGTAGGACACAAGCATTAATTAATGGTCTGGCGTATCTAGGGCAAGGGTGTGAATCGGATGGAAGACAAAGCTAGCGTAGCGTCCTAATTATCGAATAACGATAACGTGCACAATCAATTAAGGTCACCGTAAATTAATTAAAATTGATTATCATGCAATCATTACTCATTAATTATGAAAAGACGAAAATACCCCTAATCCAAAAAGTGGGGGTGATAAGTCTACCCTCCTTAAAGAATTTTGTCCTCAAAATTTAAAATAACTATCACAAGAACAAGCAATCAATTAATGAATTATACCTCAAGTCTCGAAGAGATATGGATACCGCTCGCGCATTTCGTCCTCTCTCTCCCAAGTTGATTCTCCTGGAGAGTGATTTCTCCATGCAACACGAACCAAGGGAATAGTCTGGTTCCGCAATATCTTCTCTCTACGATCCAAGATCTCCACTGGTTGTTCAGGATAGCTGAGTGTCGGTCCAACTTCGATCTTCGAGTGATCTAATACGTGACTAGGATCTGCCACGTACCGTCTCAGCTGCGACACATAGAACACGTTATGCACTCCATCTAGAGCAGGCGGTAAGTCAAGTCTATAGGCTACTGTACCGACCCTTGCAAGAATACTGAAGGGCCCGATGTATCGTGGGCTAAGCTTTCCTCCTCTGCCGAAATAAATCGTGCCCCATATCGGAGAAATCCGTAGGAACACTAAATCGCCAACCTAGAACAACGATCTTAACACGCAACCTAAACAAAGAAATCACAACACAAACAAAATAAATCAAAACAATACCTAAAACTCTAGGGGTCTACGGTGACTATCTGCCTAATGCCGCTGTCTGTCCTGCACCACTCGCAGTCTGTCTCTGATAAGTTTTACCTTTTCTGCTGCATCCACGACCATTTCTGGTCCTAACAAGGCTCTTTCTCCAACATCATCCCAAGATAAAGGGGTACGACACCTCCGTCCATATAAAGCCTCGAATGGTGATATCTCAATGCTGGCCTGATAGCTGTTATTGTAGGCAAACTCTACCAAGTGTAGATGATCCTCCCAAGAACCTCCAAGATCCAATACGCAAGTGCGTAACATATCTTTAAGAGTCTGAATAGTCCTTTCAGACTGCCCGTCTGTCTGAGGGTGATATGCGGTACTGAACTTGAGCTGAGTGCCCAAGCTAGACTGCAGGCTCCCCCAGAAATGGGAAGTAAAACGACTATCCCGATCTGAGACAATACTCATAGGAACTCCATGTAATCTGACAATCTGCTGTACGTACATCTCTGCTAGCTTCTCTGTCGAAGTACCCACTTTAAAAGGTAAGAAGTGGGCTGATTTGGTCAACCTATCCACGATGACCCAAATTGCGTCTTTTCCTCCTAGAGAACGAGGAAGTCCTGAAACGAAGTCCATAGTCACGTGCTCCCACTTCCATTCTGGAATGGGTAAAGGTTGAAGCAATCCTCCTGGCCTCTGTCGATCTGCTTTTACCTATTGGCACACTAAACATCGGGATACGAAGTGTGCTACTTTGTGCTTCATACCATACCACCATACATGCTTCCTCAAGTCTCGATACATCTTGTTGGCTCCGGGATGCATCGAGTACTGAGAGCGGTGTGCCTTCTGTAAAACTTCTTTGCGCAGCTCTCCACTTGGCACACATATCCTCGTGCCATATCGTAAGGATCCATCATGCGCAATAGTGAAGTCGTCTATCAATCCTGCCTGAACTTGTGCCCTAATATTCCTTAGAGTCTCATCATCATACTGTGCCGCTCTAATTTTGTCTATCAGCTCGGATTGAATCTGCAGTCCCTACATCTGTATCTCAGCTCCTGGAACTAATACGTTAATTTCCAAGCTCTCAAGATCAGTTAATAAGTGTCTATCCGAAGTCAAGCACATAGCCATTGGGTACCTGCTCAAGGCATCCGCGACTACGTTGGCTTTCCCTGGATGATACTGTAATGAGATATCAAAGTCTTTCATCAATTCTAACCACCTTCTCTGTCTCATATTTAGCTCTTTTTGTGTAAACACGTACTTTAAGCTCTTGTGGTCTGTGAAGATCTCCACACGCTCTCCGTACAGATAGTGCTTCTACAGCTTTAGGGCAAAGATAACTGTCGCTAACTCCAAATCGTGAGTGGGGTAGTTCTTTTCATGAGGGCGTAATTGTCTTGAAGCATAGGCAATTACTTTCCCGTGTTGTTGAAGAACGCATCCCAACCCTTTTCCTGAAGCATCACTATAGATAGTGAATCCACCTGTCCCTGATGGCAACATCAAAACTGGTGCTGTTGTCAATCTCCTCTTCAGCTCATCGAATGCGGCTTGGTATTCTTCTGTCCTGACGAATTCCACATCCTTCTTGGTCAGCCTAGTCATTGGCTCTGTAATCTTGGAGAAGTCTTGTACAAATCTTCTGTAGTATCCTGCTAGTCCGAGAAAGCTCCTGATTTCAGCTACCGTACCGGTGGTAGCCCATGACTTCACTGCCTCTATCTTCTTTGGGTTAACTGAAATTTCGTCATCCGTTACCATATGTCCAAAAAATTCAACCTTTTCAAGAAAGAACTCACACTTTGAAAGCTTCCCGTATAATTTCTCTCTCCTGAGAGTTTCTAAGACTATTTTCAAGTGCTCTTCATGCTCTTCTGGGGTTTTTGAATATACTAGAATGTCGTCAATAAACACCACTACGAACTTGTCAAGGTACTTGTGGAACACCTTGTTCATCAAGTTCATAAATACTGCTGGTGCATTGGTTAAACCAAACGGCATTACTGTAAATTCAAACTGGCCATATCTGGTTCGAAAGGCGGTCTTCGATATGTCTTCTTTCTTCACTTTCACCTGGTGATAGCCTGACCTCAAGTCTATTTTTAAAAATACCTTTGCTCTGCTTAATTGATCAAAAAGATCATCTATCCTCGGTAGCGGGTATTTATTTTTGATAGCGAGGTTATTCAAAGCTCTATAATCGATACACATACGTACCGTGCCATCCTTCTTGGGTACAAATAATACCGGTGCTCCCCATGGCGATGAACTGGATCTAACAAAACTTTTGTCTTGCAGCTCCTCAACTTGTTTTTTTAGTTCTACCAACTCATTGTTGTTAACTCTATAGACATGTTGCGAAATAGGCTCCGCTCCTGGTATCAAGTCTATAGAGAACTCAACATCTTTGTCTGGTGGCAAACCTGGCAACTCCTCTGGAAATACATCCAGGAACTCCGCTATAAGTGGATACGGTATCTCTTCTTCTTCCACCCTGGCTCCGCAAAAAGTGCCTCTGCTCCGCTCCTCTGCTCCTCTGGCAATCTCAAACTCTGGCTCTCCTGGTAGTCGAAATACTACTCTACCTCCGCGACAATCTATAGAAGCATGGTGTTTACTCAGCCAGTCCATTCCGAGTACAATATAGTATTCTGGAAGTGGCATGACGATTAAACTCACGCTCAACTCTCGGCCTCCCAATGACACTCTTCGATCCTTGCAATAATTACGGACTAGGATAATGCCTCCTCCTGTCGTGATCTTGCAAGTCCTATCTAATGGTTCTGTTTCTAAATGATGCTTAAGGGCATAGGATACAGATACGAAACTATGGGAAGCGCCAGAATCAAATAATGTAAGTGCTGGAATAAAATTGAGTAAAACTGAACCTGAAATCACATCTCCAGCTGGCTCGGCCTCCTCAGTGGTCATGGCGTAAGCTCGTCCTTGTGGTGCTCCTCTCTGTTGCTGCTGCTGCTGATCAAACCTCTCCTGCTGTGATGGAAGTGGAGGTCCTCTCTGCTGGCCTCCTGGTACAATAGGTGCTCTGGCTGGTCCTCTCTGAGCTGCTTCTCCTCCTTGGCGAGTCTGAATAGTTGGGCAGTCCCTCAGCTGATGTGCTGCTGATCCACACGATAAGCAAGTGCCCAACCTTTTTCTACAGATGTCTCTTGTATGTCCCATCTTTCCGCAATACGAACATGGGGCAACGAGTTGATTATGTCTTTGTGGTTGCTGTTGTTGAGCATGTCCTCGAACTGGTGCCTGTTGCTGGTGTTGCTGCTGGTGTTGTTGCTGGTGTTGTTGCTGGTGTGGCCTATGTTGTTGTTGAAAGTGTGGGCGCTTGGCTGGTCCTGTGTTACCTCCTGTTGCTCCATATGTATCGCGTCCTCTCTTGGGCCGGAGGTCCAAGTCGTCTTCGGCAATCTGGGCATCCATCAGAATACTCTCAAATATAGCAGTACGTCGTCCCGAAGTACGAGACTTGATCTCTCTATTCAATCCCTTCCTGAATTTCTGAGCTCTGTCTCCTGGGTCTCGAACCATCGATGGCGCAAATCGACTCAATCGACAAAACTCTGCAGCATATTCGTCGACTGACATGCCTCCTTGGACTAAGTCATAAAACTGGCTTTCTAATGCTCCCAAGGCTACGTCAGGAAAGAATTTCTCTTTGAAGAGTTCCTTAAAGTCCTCCCAAGTAAGTCCTTCAGCGACGAGTCTTGGCTCTATACAATACCACGTCAGTGCGATATCAAACATCTGGCTGCCAGCGGCCTCTATCTGAAGAATCTCTGGAATCTGTGATAAGCACAGATTCCTCTCTATGTCTTCTAACCATTCGTCAGCATATAGTATTCCTTCTGTGCCTTTGAACTCTCGAGGCATCATCCTCTTAAAGTCCACTATGGTACCGGGCCTCTGTTGTTGTTGACCCTGATGTTGCGGTTGTCGTGCTACCCTCTCCACAGCTTGGAGAGTCACCTGATGAGCATTCTCCATGCTCTCTCTCATCAGTTCGGTCTGCGCCTGGTGTGCTTCTGCTTGCATTCTCTGAGCCTCAGCTTGAACACGCTGAGCCTCTGCTGTTACTCTCTGGGCCTCTAGCATGCCCTGCATCAGTACGAACATCTGTGCCCCGTCAGCGGGCACTCCTCCGGGAATCGGTGTCGGTGGTGGTGGAAGGTTGTCTGTCATAGCTG
This sequence comes from Iris macrosiphon, assembly GCA_036927795.1. Lineage (NCBI taxonomy): Eukaryota > Viridiplantae > Streptophyta > Magnoliopsida > Asparagales > Iridaceae > Iris > Iris macrosiphon. Next base: position 122,788,836 of record JAYESA010000019.1, read on the forward strand.
GGGCAATCCTCTGTGTAGGCGGAGGAGGAATCCCGTTAGTTGCAGACACTCCCACACGAATAGGAGATGTAGGAGAATCTCCAGGTATCTGTTCGTCAGGTTGAGAGGTGTCAGTCCTCTCTGAATTGGCTGCTCCCATTCTCATGGATCTAGTATTCGGCAACATCCTGAATACAGATCAAAGAATCAATTAAGGTGATAGATGTGCTATTATCAAGGAAGGACACTAAAGCGCTAAAGGAAGCAATCCATTAGAATAGTAATAAGAAGTTCAGAATTTCCTAGTGTGATTGAGCATATTCGCATCCTAGATCATATTTCCTATATCCTAGCACAGGCTCGCAGTAGTACAACTAAGTTGTCGCACTACCACGATATCGTATAACTTACGAAACTAGACCTGCATGGGCCACCACTAAAAATGTGTCATGACCCGCACCCAGTATAGGGGCACGAGAGCGTGGGTACATCCAGCCTACGCCGCAGCATCGGTGGTAGAACGCTGTCTAGGTCATAATAATACTATATAGCTAAACACCTGTCAATGATATCCATCTCACAATAATCTCACGAGGTAACTCAGTCACAACAACTATAAGGCACGATAAAAGATAAAGAAAATGACATAGTTAAACACCATGTCTCAAACATAAAGATAACTCACAGTCTAGCTGTCCAACACAAGTCTCCAATTAAACTTAACATAAGTCTAAACATAAACTGAAATAACCTCCATAAGTCTCAAGCATAAAATAAATACTATCTACGTAGCTGTAGGCAAAGTCTCATCTAGAAGCATGGTCTCCTCTAGGATCTCTGGTACATAGTCTGCATCTATACCTGGTCCGTAGTGCGTGGTACAGAAATCCTCAAGATTCTTTGGAAAAAATATCCAGTCAGGATTGGAACAAAAATACACCTCTAACAGCAGTTCCACATATATTGACAAAAACTATAACACAGTGTAAAGAAATACAAGACAGATATGAACAACTGGCAATAAGATACTGGAATAAAAAATGCTGGAATAAATACTGGAACATCATCAACAACATGCATCTGACAAGGAATAGAACTACAAGTGTACGCAAGTACAAAGAACTGGTATGTAAGTGTATATAAGAACAACAACTAGAACATGTGGAAATACAAGATTAATCTATCAAGATACATGTCAAGAATCATCTATCTAATTGTGCGAAACATCAGTATATCATGTGATCGGCTTGGGACTATATGACTCATTACATGGATTAGCAATCATCCCCAACAGGTCAGGCTAACCAGAATGTAACAGCGATGAGGCATGTAAGGGTAAGACTGCACCGACGTGAGATGTGGGTGAGCTAATGCTGCATGTAAGGTTGGGTATGATCACATAAACTACTAATATTTCCCCGTTTCTCCTGCTAGCACGATGGATTCCCATCACGACTCCTCGTGACAGGTCTCAATGATGCCAACTCATGTAAAGAACAGTGTCAGAGTCATGTACGCTATACAACAAGAATTATAGAGATAATCAACATAATGGAAACTGTCAGAGAATGTACTCGCCTGTGGTCCTTAGCTGGTAATACCAATATCCGGGTTCCAAGGTACCGTCTGAGTGATCCCACAATCCTATAGATATATCATAAACACAATACTGTATCAGACTTTACACTAATACACAATCAATTATCATGATCTCACAGACTATGCTAGGGGTCACGTCTGTAGTTGTTGTTGTGCATAACAGACAGTCAATGGTACGGTCTTGCCAGTACGTCAGTGTACATGTGGCAGTCTGCTAACATACTACATGGTCACAGGTCAATGTAATTATCGGGTATCCGGGGTTACATTCAAGTCATCTAATATATATAACACATAGTACATAATAGGATCTAACTTATTCATAATATCCATTAGTTACAAAATAATAGACATACGTATATATATATATACTCTAAATAGAATTAATACTCTATATATATATTAAATATTTGCTAGGGAGATGTGTACAATACATAGATTTATGTATTTATACTAATTGAGAGATACCATATATATATTAATTAGGTTTATATTCATGTAGGTATATAATACATACATACAAGCACACCAATCTACCGTCATACGATACCGGTATACTATCATAGTTAATTGTACGCATGCAAGCAAGGAAGAATACGCGTGTGCATGTACGCGTTACACGTACGTGAGAGGGGACTAGAACCTGGACGTGGGAATGAGACGTGTGTGTCGCGGCGTCGTCGAGTCAAAAGGCTGCTCCGGTCGGGTATAGCGAGTCAGTGGTCGTCCGGCGTGCGCAAGCGAGTCGTCCGGTCTGCAGCGAGTCATCCGGTCTGCAGCGAGTCGTCCGGTCTGCGGCGTCGTCCGGTCTGCAGCGAGTCGTCCGGTCTGTAGCGAGTCGTGTGGCTACAGCGGGTCGTGTGGCTACAGCGGGGACCTCGGTCGACGGCATCGACACTCGAGCGGGCAGTCGGGCGGCTCTCAGTCGATGGAACGCTGGCGGCTCGGGGTCAGCGGTCCGATCGTCTCCGGTGTTCAGTTGCGGGGGGGGGGGGGGGGGTCGACCGTCGGGTGGTGGTCTGCTCAGGCCGCTCGGCTCCGACGAGCTAACGTCGGGTTTCGACGGTGAATAGAAAGATGGGAAGAAGGGTTCGGCTGGGGTATTAGGTTTTAGGTTTTAAGAAAAGAATAGCTAGGATGATATATATATATATATATATATATATATATATATATATATATATATATATATTCAAGGGTGTGGGTTTGACCTAGAATGTGTTGACTTTGGTCAATACTAGAAAAGGCCTTGGCTTATTATAGGGATATTCCAATGGGCTAGGGTTCGAATGGTTTAATGAATTACGGAAATTGTATGAAATAGGTCTATTGTTTGCTTGATTAACATTAAATGCAAGAAGGTGTTCTTCAATTAAATAGAAGTACAAAGGCTGGATTTACGTGGGACACAAGCATTAATTAATGGTCTGGCGTATCTAGGGCAAGGGTGTGAATCGGGTGGAAGACAAAGCTAGTGTAGCGTCCTAATTATCGAATAACGATAACGTGCACAATCAATTAAGGTCACCGTAAATTAATTAAATTTGATTATCATGCAATCATTACTCATTAATTACAAAAAGACAAAAATACCCCTAATCCAAAATATGGGGGTGACAATTCCATTCCAGCATTTACATTATTCGATTCTGGTGCTTCCCATAGTTTTATGTCTGTATCTTATGTTCTTAAGCATCATTTAGAGGCGGAACCATTAGATAGGACTTGCAAGATCACGATTAACGGAGGTATTATCCTAGTCCGTGATTATTGTAAGGACCGGAGAGTATCATTGGGAGGTCGAGAGTTGAGCATGTGCTTACTCGTCATGCCACTTCCGGAATACGATATTGTACTCGGAATGGACTGGTTGAGTAGGCACCATGTTACTATAGATTATCATGGAGGCAGAGTAGTATTTCGACCACCAGGAGAGCCAAAGTTTGAGGTCGCCAGAGGAGCAGTGGAGCAGAGAAAAAGCACTTTTTTTGGAGCCAGGATGGAAGAAGAGGAGTTGCCACATCCTCTAATAGTGGAGTTCCTGGATGTATTTTCAGAGGAGTTGCCAGGCTTACCGCCAGACAGAGATGTTGAATTCTCTATATACTTGGTGCTAGGAGCGGAGCCCATTTTACAACATGTCTATAGAGTCAACAACAATGAGCTGGCAGAACTGAAGAAGCAAGTTGAGGAGCTGGAGGACAAAGGCTTCATCAAATCCAATTCATCACCATAGAGAGCTCCGGTATTGTTCGTACCGAAGAAGGATGGCACGGTGTGCATGTGCATCGATTATAGAGCTCTGAACAACCTCACTATCAAGAACAAATACCCACTGCCGAGGATAGATGATCTTTTCGATCAGTTGAGTGGGGAGAAGGTATTTTCAAAGATAGACTTGAGGTCAGGCTATCACCAGGTGAAGGTGAAGAGAGAAGACATGCCAAAGACAGCCTTTCAAACCAGATATGGCCAGTTTGAGTTCATGGTAATGCTGTTTGGTTTAACCAATGCACCGACAATATTTATAAACTTGATGAACAAGGTATTTCACCAGTACCTTGACAAGTTCATGGTGGTGTTCATCGATAACATTCTTGTGTATTCCAAGAACCCAGAGGAGCACGAAGAGCACCTGAGGATGATCTTAGAGACTCTCAGGAAGGAGGAGTTGTACGAGAAACTTAAAAAGTGCAAATTCTTTCTTGACTAGGTTAAATTTCTTGGGCATGTGGTGACGGGTGACGGAATCTCAGTTAACCCAAAGAAGATCAAGGCAGTAGAGTCGTGGGCTACCCCCAGTTCGGTAGCTGAGATCAGGAGTTTTCTCGGGCTAGCAGGGTACTACAGGAGGTTTGTACAAGACTTATCCAGGATTGTAGAGCCAATGACTAGGCTGACCAGGAATTATGTAGATTTTGTCTGGACGTAGGATTGCCAGGCCGCATTTGATGAGTTGAAGAAGAGATTGACGACAACTCCAGTTTGGACGTTGCCATCGAGGATAGGTGGATTCACTATCTACAGTGATGCTTCAGAGAAGGATTTGGATTACGTTCTTCAGCAGCACGGGAAGGTAATTGCTTATGCTTCCAGGCAATTATGCCCTAATAAAAAGAACTACCCTACCCACGATTTAGAGTTAGCAGCGGTTATCTTCGCTCTAAAGCTGTGGAAACACTACCTGTACGGAGAGCGCGTGGAGATCTTCACAGACCACAAGAGCTTGAAGTACGTGTTTACACAGAAAGAGCTAAACATGAGACAGAGGAGGTGGTTGGAGTTGATGAAGGACTTCGATATCTCATTACAGTACTACCCAGGAAAGACCAACATAGTCGCCGATGCCTTGAGTAGGTATCCGATAGCTATGTACTTGAAGACAGATAGACATTTATTGGCTGATCTAAAAAGCTTGAGAATTGAGGTACTAGTTCCCGATTTTGAGATTCAGATATGGGGATTGCAGATACAGTCCGAGCTGATGGACAGAATCAGAGCTACGCAATATGATGATGAGGCTCTAAGGAGTATCAGGGCACAGGTACGGACAGGATTGTCAGACAATTTCACTATTGCGGATGATGGGTCTTTACAGCAAGACACGAGGATGTGTGTGCTGAGCGAGGAGCTGCGCGAAGAGGTTTTGCAGGAGGTACACAGCTCTTAGTACTTGATGCATCCCGGCGCCAACAAGATGTATCGAGATTTGAGGGAGCACATATGGTGGTATGGTATGAAGCACGAGGTAGCATGCTTCGTGTCCCGGTGTCTAGTATGCCAGCAGGTAAAGGCGGATCGGCAAAGGTCAGGTGGATTGATTCAACCTTTACCTATCCTAGAGTGAAAGTGAAAGCACGTGACCATGGATTTTGTTTCAGGGTTTCCGCGTTCTCCAGGAGGAAAGGACGCGATTTGGGTCATCGTGGATAGGTTAACCAAATCAGCCCACTTCTTACCCTTCAAGGTAGCTACATCGACAGAGAGGCTAGCAGAGATGTACGTGCGGCAGATTGTCAGATTATATGGGGTTCCTGTGTGCATCATCTCGGATCGGGATAGTCGTTTTACTTCCTACTTCTGAAGGAGTCTGCAGGCTACCTTGGGCACCCAGCTCAAGTTTAGTACCGCATACCACCCCCAAACAGATGAGCAATCTGAAAGAACTATTCAGACTCTCGAGGATATACTACGCACTTGCGTTCTAGATCTCGGAGGTTCTTGGGAGGATCATCTACACCTGGTAGAGTTTGCTTATAATAATAGCTACCAGGCCAGCATTGAGATATCACCATTCGAGGCTTTATATGAGCAAAGGTGTCGTACACCGTTATCTTGTGATGACGTGGGAGAGAGAGCCTTGCTAGGACCAGAGATGGTCGTGGACGCAGCAGAAAAGGTAAAACTCATCAGAGACAGACTGCGAGTGGTGCAGGACAGACAGCGGCATTGGGCCGACACCCACCGTAGACCCCTTGAGTTTTAGGTATAGGTTTATTATTTTCTGGTTTGTGATTGTTTGGTTTAGACTGTATGTTAAGACTATTTTATTCTAGGTCGATGATCTGGTGTTCCTACAGATTTCTCCGACATGGGGCACGATTCGCTTTGGTGGAGGCGGGAAGCTTAGTCCACGCTACATCGGACCTTTCGATATTATTGTGAGGGTCGGTGCAGTGGCCTATAGACTAGACTTGCCACCTGCACTAGAGGGAGTATATGATGTGTTCCATGTATCGCAGCTGAGACGGTACGTGGCAGATCCTAGTCACGTACTAGATCACTCGGAGATCGAGATTGGTCTGACTCTCAGCTATCCTGAGTAGCCCATAGAGATCTTGGATCGCAGAGAGAAGGTATTGCAAAACTAGACTATTCCTTTATTCGTGTTGCATGAAGACATCACTCTTCAGGCAAGTCAACCTGGGAGAGAGAGGACGAAATACGCGAGCAATACCCGTATCTCTTCGAGACTTGAGTTATAATTCCTTGTCTGATTTTGTTCTTGTTCTAGTTCAATTCAATTTCGAGGATAAATTTTTTTTAGGAGGGTAGACTTGTCACAACCACATTTCTAGATTAGGGCATTATTGTAAATTGCCATATTTAATTTATTATGTTAATATAATGTATGATAAGTTTATTATATAAATTGTTGGGTGTTCTTTCATGCATAGGTTAATGGGCTTGACCTAAGAATCCATTAGAATAAACCCTTTTGACAAATTCCTATTTATTAAATTAGCATTTAGTTAAACCCTCAATGTATGACTAAACCCCTTATTATTTTAAGTTCTTCATGACAAGTCATGAAGGAAAAATTAGACTCTTGGCATTAGAAGCCCTAACCCTAACCCTAGTCCTATATAATGAGAGGGAGCCTCCCTCAAGCTTCTTCATTCATGAAAAAAACCCTAAATATAGCCTCCACTTAGAAATCCATTTCCCTTCCTCAAATTTCAGGATTTATAGCCCTAGAAATCCTCTTTCCTTCTCCATCAAGAAGATCTAGGAGCTTGGACCAAGGAGGCTTGAAGAAAGATGAGCTACATTGGGAAAACATCTCCCAATAGGTGAGGATCCAAATTAAAACCTTATTTAATTCTATTTTAATTGTTGTTTGGCCATTAGGAGCCCACCATTTGAATTAGCAATGACTTTTTGGGTTGCATGAGATTTTTCTATGGAGTCATAGGTGATTTTAGGGTTTGGTGATCCAATGATGATTTCCCCCCAATTTTCGTAGCCCTAATTATTAGAAATATGTATTCTTGCATGTTTGCATCGTATACCTATGGATTTGATTTCGATTTGGGATTTTAGTTTTGGATATTCATGAGTAACCATGTGAAACCCAATTTTAGCCCCCTAGGTGTTTGTAGGAATGCTTCATAGGGGAAATACCTAATTATATAACCTAGTTTCTTATGCACCTTGATATGTGTATATATATATATATATATATATATATATATATATATATATATATATATATATATATATGTGTGTGTGTTATTGTATATGTATATAGATGGGAATTTCTACATGTATAGTCGTATTTCCTGCCGACTGTGCAGTGGGGTATCCCTAGCAGTCGGGTTCTTGTGCATTGTGCACTGAGTTTTAGTGTAATCAGTAGATATGTGGAGGTGAGTTACTTGTGCTGTGAACTGTGCAATTGTATGTGTGTTTGAGTGCGCCAGTGTAAGTTATTGTGGGTGATAGTGCAATGGGAATCGAGTTCTTAGTGTGTCAGTCATGTATCTCAGTGAGTGATTGTGGGTATTTTGTGTATTAGCATAGCAAAGGGGGAAATTGTGTATCGAGTATCCACTGCTGTGCAGTAGTATTTGCTTTGAGAGAGTATAGGGTTCACTGTGAGCACAGAGGTGTGTATCAGTACCTATATGAGTTTAGTTTCAGTGAGTATAGTGTTTGTGTATGTTGTGTCAGTATCTAGTATGTGGCAGTGGATGGACGACACAGTGAACTGCTCAGTGTATGCATGAACTGTATATGTGTGTGAGAGATGTGATAGTATCAGTGAGCTCTAGAACTGTGTGTTAGGTATATCAGTGAATAGAGTATAGAGAATCAGTGGGTTTTTGAAACTGTATAGTGAGCAGTGAGTGTAGGGTGTTTAAGGTTTGTATGTGCATTGAGACTGGGGCTGTAGTATACCTGATACTAAAGTATAGAGGGATTGGCAGTAGCTATAGGACAGTAAATCAAGTAACTGTAGATCGTTAGGTATCAGTGTATCAGAACAGGTCTTCCTAGATGTTAGCTTAGAAATATTGGACTTGTACAGATTAGTGAGCATGATGTACACAGTGGCACACTTGTAGAAGTTGATGCTGCATAAGGGACTGAAGTAGTTGTGAATTGGGGCTGGCACTGTGCAGTTCAAAACTGAACTGTGGCTACCTTGTTCATCATTCTGAACTGTGTATCAGCAATGGGAGAATGTGCATAGAATATGTCAGTATAGTGTAGGTTTTGGTTTGAGTTTAGTGTCTTTGAGCCTAGTAGCTGTGAATCAATCGAGGGAGTGAGGATATGTGGTGTCAGTATCTAGTAGTATATCAGAAATTGGGGGATAAGAGGATCAGGTTCAGCACAGTAAGAAATCCTTGAGTATAGAGTATCACAATAGCAGTAGCAGCTAGTGTATCTATACACTTATTTAAAGCATGTGGTTGTAGTAGCTAGTAGGGAGTTAGTGAGTATCAGAAATGGGTATCCAGGCAGCTATGTATTAGTGAGGTATATGAGTTCTTGATACTGTGTATTAGTGAATAGTTGAGGGTACTACCTATTGATCCTGCCAGTAGTCATATACTTGTCCTAGCTATAGCCAGATATGTGAAGTCTGAACAATTTCAAACTGTGAAACTGTGTCAGTTCACTGTTCCAGTTCTTGAGGGACAGGGAGTCATACATATAGGGTATCTTGTTATGGTTGTGCATGGAGGTATAGGTCTGTTGGAAGCCTAGTAAGGGGCAGTTCATTTCCAGGTTAGGGCAGTAAATATACACAGTTGGACATTCACTGTGGTATTAAGGTCCAATTGGGGTTCTGCACTTAGGGGATTGGTATTATGGTAAGATGCAATGCTTCAAGGCTTGTGGAGTATATGGGGATGGATGTTGATAATTAGTACCAGTATCAAGGTTAGATACTAGAGATAAGTAGGGATCTACAATGGAGTGTGTTAACAGATGAGGGAGAGTATCAGTAAGTTTCAGTCTGGTAGTGTTATGTGTCAGTATTGGTTGTACTGTAGGGTATCAGTTAGCAATTAGGAAATAAAATGGGGTATTGGTGTGGGTTAATATATAGAGTTGAGTATAGGTATTAAAGTATTAAAACTAAGATAATACTAGATGATAGATTTAACTATTATATTATAAGTAATATATATAGTGTCACTTAGTATTAGCTAGTTATACTTGTAATCACCCTGGAAACTAGATTTGAACCCAGATTGAGGTATCATTAGTACACCCTAGTATTTATAACTCTCGTTCAATCTTCCCGGAAGAAGGGCTTTCGCTTTTTTGCACCTCTAAAAATGATAAATAATTAGCTAGTAAGGGACTAGTATTGACCAGTAGACTTTAGTATGACGTAGAGGCCTCGTATTTAATTAGTTAAACATGATTATTCCTTTAATTCAGTATTTTGACATTGATATTCCATAATTAGGTCATTTTGATCTCGCCTTGGACATCGACCCTCACACCGTCCTCAGGGCCACAAGCAAGTACATTCTTTGACAGTTTTTATTTTTGTTGATTAATTCTTTAATTCTAGTTGTAGAGTATACTTGATTCTGACACTGTGGATACACGGGTTAGCATCATAGATACCTTTTATGAGGAGTCATGATTGGAATCCATCGTGCTAGCTAGGGATGGGAAAATATTAGTAGATTATGTGATCATACCCCACCTTACATGCATCATAGCTCACCCCACACATCATGTTGGGTGCAGCCTGACCATTTACATGCCTCATAGCCTGTTATATATGATTAGCCTGACTATTGCTCGTATCATAGCTAACCAAATGGTTAGCCTGACCTCACATGTATCATAGACAATCATATATAACAAGCCCGATCTCGTCCCAAGCCGATCACATAATAAACTGATATTTCAAACACATAGCCAGATATTTTATTTTTTATTTTAGTTCACTTGTTCTAGCATTCACTTATATTTCTATTCATTGCTAGATGTTCTATTGCTTATTACATATTCTCTAGTATTCCATATTTCCAGTATTACTTTTATCTTGTATTTCCTTACACTATTTTTATAGTTTTGTCAACATAAATAAAACTGCTATTTAGTGCTTTTGCTTCGCTCTAATCCTGACTGGATAACATTTTTCAGAGGACTTAGAGGACTTCTGTCCTACCCACTATGGCTCGAGAGCAGAGAGAGATTTTGTACCAGAAATCTTAGAGGATTTCCCCACCTTAGAGGAGACACCACCTACAGGCATTTAGGCTGTCTTATTCATGTATCATTGTTCTAAAGCTGAGACTTGGGTTGTATACTTTTGTTGAGACTTTATGTAGACAACTAGACTCTAGACTTGTATTGTATTTATATTTGTGCTTGACTTATGTCGGTACTCTTTATCCTTATATCTCGTCGTGCCATTTATTTTCCAATAGTCTTTGTGATTGAGTATATTTAAATTGTTGATCAATGTATTATCATTGTCCTCACTATGGAGTTGAGATCATTGACATGTTATGAGTTATGTTTGATAGTCTTGAGACCTAGACAGCATTCTACTGTCGATGCTGCGTGTAGGCTAGACGTACCCACATCTCATGTCCAATTTCAGGGTACAGGTCGTGACAAGTCTAAAATCAAATACTAGCATGCATAATAAATAAATAATATAATAATAATATTTATAACATGCATAATATTTAATATAATATTCTAAAATAAATATACCTATGCCTAATTATCAAACTACCCCTAGTTAGAAAAGTGAGGGTGGCAATCCTACCCACCTTAGAAAAATTTCGTCCTCGAAATTAAGGAAGAAACTAACTACCAAAAGCAAAAAGTACAAGTAAAGAAAGAATTATACCTCACGGCTCAAACAGATAAGGATATCGCTCGCGCATCTAGGCTTCTCACTCCCAGGTACTCTCTCCTGGTGAGTGATGCCTCCATGCGACGCGCATTAATAAAATCGTCTCGTTCCTCAGCACCTTCTCTCTCCGATCCAGAATCTCAACTGGCTCCTCTGGATAGCTAAGAGTAGGGCCCACCTCTATCTCCGAGTGATCTAGTACATGGCTAGGATCTGCCACGTACCGTCTCAGCTACGACACATGAAACACATTGTGCACTCCCTCCAATGCAGGTGGCAAGTCTAGTCTATAAGCAACTGCACCGACCCTCCCGAGAATACTAAAAGGTTCGATGAATCGTGGACTAAACTTTCTGCCTCTACCAAAATGAATCGTGCCACATATCGGAGAAATCCTCAAGAAAACCAGATTGCCAACCTAGCACGAAACACAGCCTAAGTACTCTAACAAAACAAACAATCACAAGCAATGCAAAATAAAATCTGTACCTCAAACTCTAATGGTCTCAGGTGGCTATCGGCCCAATGCTGCTATCTGTCCTACACCACCCGAAGTCTATCCCTGATGAGCTTCACCTTCTCAGCTGTATCTACGATAATCTCTGGCCCCAATAAGGCCCTCTTACCAACATCATCCCCTGATAACAGAGTACGATATCTCCGTCCATACAATGCCTCAAATAGTGACATCTTTATACTGGCCTGGTAATTATTGTTATAAGAAAACTCTACCAAGTAAAGATGATCCTCCCAAGAGCCTCCAAAATCTAAAACACAGGTGCGTAGCATGTCATCGAGAGTCAAAATAGTCCTCTCCGACTGCCCGTCTGTCTGAGGATGATATACGGTACTAAACTTGAGCTGAGTGTCCAAGCTAGCCTACAAACTCCTCCAGAAGTGGGACATAAAGCGACTATCCCGATCCGAGACTATGCTCACAGAAACTCCATGCAATCTGACTATCTGATGCACATACATCTCTGCGAGCTTCTCCGTAGACGTATCCACTTTGAATGGTAGAAAGTGGGCTGATTTGGTCAACCTGTCTGCGATGACCCAAATCGCATTACCTCCCGGAGAACGCGAAAGACCTAAAAAAAAGTCCATCGTCACATGCTCCCACTTCCACTCTAGAATGGGTAAAGGCTGAAGTAATCCTCCCGGCCTCTGTCTCTCTGCCTTTACCTGCTGGCATACCAAGCATCTGCATACGAACCTAGCTACCTTCCGCTTTATACCATACCACCAAACATGCTCTCTCATATTCCTATATATCTTGTTTGTACCTGGATGCATAGAGTACTGAGATCAATGCGCCTCCTGAAGAATCTTCTTGTGTAATGCTCCACTCGGTACACATAATCTGGTACCATACCACAATGATCTATCATCTGAAATGCTGAAGTCCTCTACTAATCCCATCCGGACCTATGCTCTGATGCTCCTCAGAGACTCATCCTCGAACTGTCTGGCTCTGATCCGGTCTATCAACTCTGACTGTACCTAAAGTTCCCATATCTTTTTTGCAACTCCAGGAACTAATACCTTAATGCCCAAGCTATTAAGATTGGCCAATCAAGTACATAGCCACTGGATACCTTCTCAAGACATCTACGACTTTGTTGGCCTTCCCTGGATGATACTACAAAGCAATGTCAAAGTCCTTCATCAACTCCAACCACCTTCGTTGTCTCATGTTGAGATCTTTTTGTGTAAATACATACTTCAAGCTCTTATGATCTGTAAAGATCTCTACGCGCTTTCTATATAAGTAGTTCTTCCATAGTTTAGGAGCAAAAATAACTGTTGCCAACTCCAAGTCATGGGTAGGGAAATTCTTCTCATGCGGGCATAATTGCCTGAAAGCATAGATAATCACCTTCCCGTTATGCTGCAATACATAACCCAAACCCTTACCCGATGCATCACTGTATATAAAAAATTCTCCTGTCCCTGATGGTAATATCAATATTGGAGCTGTAGTCAACCTCTTCTTTAGCTCCTCAAATGCAAACTGACAATCCTCAGTCCAGACGAACTTCACGTCCTTCCTGGTTAGTTAGTCATCGACTCCTCAATCATGGAAAAATCCTGAACAAACCTCTGATAATAGCCTACCAGTCCAATAAAACTCCTGATCTCTGCTACTGAACTCAGGGTAGTCTATAACTCAACTGCTAAAATCTTCTTCGGGTCTACTGAGATCCCGTCTCCTGTAATCACATGCCCAAGGAATTCAACCTTATCAAGGAAGAAATTAAACTTTGAAAGCTTACCATATAGCTTCTCCTTTCCGAGGGTCTCCAGAACTATCCTCAGGTGCTTCTCATGATCTTCTGGGATCTTCAAATAAATCAGTATATCATCAATGAATACTACCACAAACTGATCCAAGTATTGACGAAACACCTTATTCATCAGGTTCATGAATACCGCCAAGATATTGGTCAACCCAAATAGTATAGCTAAGAACTCAAACTGCCCATACTGAGTCCTGAAAGCTGTCTTTGAAATGTCTTCTTTTTTCACTTTCACCTGGTGGTACCCCGACCTTAAGTCTATCTTTGAGAATACCTTCGCTCTGCTCAACGGATCAAATAAATCATCAATCTGCGGCAACAGGTATTTGTTCTTGATAGTCAGGTTGTTGAATGCCCTGTAGTCGATACACATATGTACCAACCCATCCTTCTTTGGTTCAAAAATACCAGAGCACCCCACAATGCTGAACTGGAACGGATAAATCCCTTGTCCTGTAATCTTATCCACCTACTTCTTAAACTCTCCCAGTTCGCTTTTGTTTATTCTATAGACGTGCTGTGATATTGGCTCTGTGCTTGGTACCAAGTCTATAGAGAACTCCAAATCTCTGTCTGGTGGCAACCCCGACAACTCCACCGGAAAGACATCCATATACTCTGCAATCAATGGATGTGGCGGCTTCTTCTCTTCTACCAAATCTCCACAGAAGTCTCCTTCGCTCTGCTCTGCTGCTCCTCTGACGAACTAAAACTCTAGCTCTCCTAGTATCTGGAATAAAACTAAACTCTGCCTCCACGACAATCGATAGTAGCACGATGCCTACTCAACCAATCTGTCCCGAGTACTATATCGTAGCTCAGAAGTGGCATTACGAGTAGATATAGACTCAACTCTCATCCTCCCAAAGAAACTCTTCGGTCCTTGCAAATATCACTAACCAGGATAATGCCACCCCTGGTCGTGATCTTGCAAGTCCTCACCAACGGTTCAGACCCAAGATGATATTTTAGAGCAAAAGCTACAGATACAAAACTATGTGAAGCACCAAAATTAAATAAATCATGAGCTGAAAAAGAATCAATATAGACTGAACCTGAGATAACATCTCCGACTAGCTCCTCCTCCTCGACGGTCAAGGCAAAAGCTCGCCCCTATCGCTGGGCACCTCTCTACTGCTGCTGGTGCTGAGTGAACTGCTGCTGCTATAGTCGTTGAGGAGGTCCTCTCTGCTGTCCTGCTGGTGGTCTCGCGGTTGCTCTCTGTGCCTGAGCTCCGCCCTGAGCTGGACGAGCTGGAACTTTAGAACAAGCCCTCGACTGATGGTCTCCTGATCCGCAAAATAAGCACTGGTCCAGTTCCATCATGCATGCATCCCATCCATGTTCTTGCTTCTTACAGAAGGTGCTAAAAATATATGCCCTCTGGATCTGGTGCATCTGTTGTGCCGATGCCCTAGCTGGTCCATGATACTGCTGCCTTGGCTGCTGGAAGTGCCTTTGGTACTGCTGCTGAAAATGAGGCCGCTTTTGGACCCATATTGGTACTGGATTCTCCTATGTCTCTCGGCCTTTTAGAGCCAAGCTCTAAATCATCCTCTGTCCGCTGTGCCTATCTCAGAATCTCCTCGAAAGTGGCGGTAGGATTTTCATTTGTATGTTATTTGATCTCCCAGTTCAGGCCCTTCTTAAACTTCCTGGCTATTTCTCTGGGGTTCTGCCCCTCCAGAAAGTGGCCTAATCTTCAATACTCTACCACGTACTCATCCACCATCATACCTCCCTGAATGAGGTACTAGAACTGGCTCTCTAGAGATGTCAAAGCCACAACTGGAAAGAATTTTTCCTTAAAGAGCTTCTTGAAAGCTTTCCAAGTAAGTCCTGGTGCTAAATCTTGGGGTCTGTTCTGAACCAAGTCAACTCAATATCGAACATCATACTCCCCGCGGCCTCTATCTGGCCACAGGTTTTGCTCAATGTCTTCTATACAATCATCAACATATATAATCCCTTCAGTGCCTTTAAAGTCCTTCAGTCCCATCCTCTTGAAGTCTATGATGGTCCCCGGCCTCAGCTACTACAGGGTGAACTGAGGTGGTACCATTTGTAGTTGGACTAAGGCGTCGCTCTCAACTGCTGCAAGCGTAATCTGGTGAGCATTCTCAATGCTCAGCCGAATAACCTCTAACTGATGTTGCTGTACCTCCATCATCTTCTGAAAAATTGCAAACATCTGCGTCTGATCGACTGTGGATGGTGGGGGTGGAAGATACCCTAAAACTGTCGGCGCTTCCCTCTTACCGGAGGTGGAGCACCTACGAAAGCTACTGTGAAAATGCCTAACTGGATCGGTGAAGCGAACCTCTGGAATGTAGCTACTGGGACAGTGTCTGATGGTACTGCCCTTATAGGCGATGAGGTGACTGACCTTGCTGACATTGCGCCTGAGCAATGGAAACGCGTCTTCGATGACATCCTGAAGATAGATGGAACAAAGGAACCAATATTGAGTATGATATGATATCATCAATGAAGGGCAGAATTTATTCAAAGCAACATTCAATAGATTAGGATAGCAAAACTGATATTGGAAGTGTTTCCTAGTTGTGATTGAGTATACTCTTAGCCTAAATCCTCTATCCTAAAGCAGGCTCGTAGCAGTACTCTAGGTGAGCACTACTATGATATCTCTTTAATTTGGACTCCTAACCTGTATGTACCACCACTAAAAATGTGTCATGACCCGCACCCGAATATTCGGGCACGAGTGCGTGGATACGTCTAGCCTATGCCGCAGCATCAGTGATAGAATACTGTCTGGGTCAATTCTACTATCTAAATATCTCACACAATATATATATATATATATAAGATACATGTCAATCATCTCAACTCCAAACGGAGTAACAATATAGTATCTCATAAATGTAACTATACTCAATCATAATGCAACTAAGGAAGATAGAGCACGAATGGAATAATGAAGAAAAAGAATCATAATACAACCACAAGACTAAAATAATATACATGTCATGAATCTCAATAAAATTATAATACAAGTCCACCAAAATAAACTAAAACTCCCCAGGCTCTGGTACTAAGTCCTCTTGGTCTATAGGAGTATCCTCTAATGGAATACCGTCCAGCGGCCCATGGAATGTAGGACACTGATCTATGAGCCAATCATCTAGAAAAATATATCCAGTAAGGATTGGAGCAAAGTACATACCTCTGAAAGAGGTTTTAATACATAATCAAGCATATAAAAATAGATAATAGAAAAGAATACAAGATAACTAAACAAAAGATTGAAATAAACTAAAGTGAACAGGTAATGTACTGGAAAGAAGAATATACAATAGAATATCTGCAATATAAAGGAATAACTAAATCTAACTAATATGCCTTGGAATACTAGTTTATTATGTGATCGATTTAGGTTAAACACGAATACAATAAGGTAACTTGATTACAAGTGTGGTATGTAATCGACATGTACACGAATACCCTGGGGCTTGATCACATAATCAACTCCTACTCCCCCATCCCCAACTAATACCAATGGACCCAATAACGATACGTTACTAACACGAATATGGCCACACTGAACACGAGCAGCATGTGTACACGAATATAAGCATATTGAATACGAGCAGTATGTGAATACAAAATATAATAAATTAATACCCAATATGTACGATAAAATATATGTAAAGGAGTACCCGCTGAACACGGTAGGGAATAACATCTCCTGACAGGATTCATGTAGTACCAGTCCGTGAAACCACTGTGTCAGAATCAAGTATACAGTTCTAGAACTTGAGATATATACACTATTATGAAATAAAAACTAACAGAAAAATATACTCGCCTGAGGTCCTAAGCAAGGTGTGTCTCTCGATGCCCAAACTGGTGTCACATAGACCTATATATGGTATATTGTATCAATACAAGGTTTTGGAATAAAAATAAGTTAAACTATTTCAATTCTAGGTCATAAAGCCATTTCTAAGTTAAAATAGTCAAACTAGGTCAACTATAGGTCAAACGTCGTCAAACTAGCTATTTCTAGGTTGTATGAGTTTATCTCTAGGATATTGGGTCCATACACTATGTAACTAGGCTATACTAGCTATGCTAGGATACTAGGATACCAATAAAGTATCGTATCATAGGATACACAAGTAATTAGATATGAAAATACTGTAATATATATATACAAGACAATATATATAGTACTCTTAGCTAACTAATGCTAAGTGGATACCTTGGCTTTGAACCAAATGCGGTATCACACCACCTACACACCCATCTTGATATACAAGCTCAATACCTTGAGTATAAACCAATACCTTGACATTACCTTGGTATCACACAAGATAATCTAGAAATACTACTAACCAATGCTAACTAGTGCTTATCTACATATATATCTCTCATATATATATAATACTAATAATCAATATATATATATATATATATATATATATATATATATATATATATATATATATATATATATATATATATATATATAACTAACTTGTTTATCAATATGTATATGTATATAACTAACTAGCTTATTAAGATAACTAACTAGCTTATCTATACAACTCACTGACTTGAGCTATAAGTTCAATGCTAACCTCCACATACATATAAATATACACTCATCCACATACATACATATATATATATATATATATATATATATACATATATATATATATATATATATATATATATATATATATACATATATATATACATATATATGTTACCATATACACATACACACACACACACACACACACACATATATATATATATATATATATATATATATATAATCACACTAGAGATGATGTATATGAACTCCCCATTCTCTTATGACCAATAATACATCTAAATAAAAGTAGAACATATACATAATTATACACATACATATATATCATATAACAATTATAATTATATTACCCTAATTGCTATAACCAAGTTATATTGAATTAAAATACAAAGAAACAAACACGTGGTGTGCACCGCACCCGTATCACACTGATTCTATGATACGCTTGTGATACGGCTCCACCACACAACCAAACGTATCCCGAAGGACACGAGCAAGTCTAAAATCATAATTATGAATAACACGAAGAGTTAGCTACTCAACTAAGTATCCGTGTCAAAATATGATATGCTCAAATCCCGTGTCAAAAAAAAACTATCAAATCAACCCATATCGCCAAATTAATTATCGGGAACGGCCTATACGTAACCAATTATGGATACGACACTAGTCACACACAATCAATCACATGTTAATTTGGTCTAATTGACCTATTGATAAACACAAGTTGTGTCAATCTTGGAATTCCCTCAAAATTGATATAAAATACCATATTGCTTTCTCCATAGGCCTTATATGAACCTAATTCTAATTTCTATGGGTAGCCTTAGTACATGGAAGGGTTCCTAATAATTAAATTATAGATTTAGAGTCTAATTAGAGAGAAAAAACTGAATTATACCTATTGGGAGATGGATTTCCAATAAAATTTTCAAATTGAGTATCAAGAGCCTCCAAATTGTAGATCCTTGCTCATTCTTGTAGATCCTTGCTTCCTCCTTATCGATCCTTATTCTAATAGACTCCAATAAAGAATAGAAAAGGAATTGTAAAGAAATTTGCATAAAAATTGGTATAAAAATGAAGAAATTTGGAAGAAGAAAAATTTTAGATCTAGATTTGGAATAAAAAATGAGGAGAGAGAGTCTCTCCCCACTCAAATAGGTGGTTGACCCTTACCCCTCCTCCAAGCTACTATAAAATATTCAAAATATCCCTTGGGGCTTGTCATAAAAAAATTAATTAAGGAGAAAAGGTTCTAGTCTAATTGGTTTAGCTAATTAATTCATCTTTTTAATGAATGGGCTTACTATTGGGCTCAATTCTAACTAGAATTAAATGTTGGTCCATGGATCTAATCTAAACTAGTTACGTCTACTAACACAAGTCCAAAATCAAATACTAAAATCTAACAATAAATAAATAATGTAATAAATAATATTTATAATATTCACAATATTTAATATAATATTCTAAAATAAATATACCCATGTCTAATTACCAAACCATCCCTAGTTGAAAAAGTTAGGGTGACAATACCGAGCGACATAATATAGGGGCATGCAGTATAAACAAGTGAAGCAGTGCACTACAAATAGTATATAATGATCTACTCGAGGCATAGCGGGGTCTACTTGCACACTGCAAAGGTAGCATTCGAGGGTCCAAGTTATAAGCCAAGTTTTATTTTCATGTTCTAACACAAGCAATACAAGATAGGATTATTCGCTTAGCTAGTTGCATTGTATTCTTTATTAGCATGCAAGGGATGATTCACCTAGCAACTAGCATATGTCATCCATATTTTAAGTGTGCTGGCTAAGCAAAGATAAGTTCATTGTAGCCACCCATCTTAGGATGATTCGCCTCGGTCGAGAGATACTCCAAGGAGCCTTTGAAAGTATAAGTCTGAACTCCTGAAGGGCCAAGTCTAAAAATACTTTGCCTCCAATGAGTCTTCTCGCTGAGCAAAGTGGGTCGGGTTATTACACTTGTGCCATTTGAATTGGTAGTCCACTTGAACGGAACGGGTCATTGCATTATACACCACTCAGAAAAAGTCTCGTTCTCGAGACTTCCTGAGCGTAAGCTGTTCTATCGCAACTATCGAATCTATCTCAAGCATAGCAATTGGTACCACTAGATCTGTTCGAACATAATTTCCTACTCGTTCCTTATATTGTGTCACGTGTATGTTGGGTCAGTCTTATTGAATGACTCTATCATTCAATGCAAGCTCTAACTCGGTCTTTACTGTGCCTTAGTGTGGAACATATATCGCTTAATATGGGGTATATATTACAATCTATAGTGAATGACTATCTAAGGCTGAGGCAAACTTATCCAAATTATTATACTTGTTCATGCAAATTTAATATATTCACTTGCACTAGCATTCAAGATCAGTATATTGCGAGTTTGGATTGTGCACATATTTAAAGCGTCCCTCAAACATATGCATGTGAACCAACTTAGCGATAGTGAAGTCTTTGCACTCGAGTTTAATATATCATTGAGTCTTGGATCATGCACACGTTCAAGACATCCCTCAAATATATGCATTCAACCAAACTCATCGATAGCGAAGTTGGACAAGCTACTTGCAAAAATATCAAGGGTCCTCGTCTTACAGATCACAATGATACTTCCAACAGGGTTAATAAAATCTAAGTAATTCCAATCTCACTCAAATCAAGCATTGTACTACCGTTAAGCATGATCTATCCGATTAACCAACTAGCATCCATGTTCTATCGTATATTCTATTTGTGTTAAATATAGCATACACTTACCATTCCCAGTCTAACACTAAGTCTTGTAGTCCCAGTTCTATGGCTTGCTCAAGCTATACTCTAAAGTCGGTTACACAAGTTCTTTCACTCGGTACAGGGTCAACTTCCAAATTACTAGGTCAGCTCATAAGGTCATAGGTACAAGTTCAAGCACACGATTCATCGTACAAATTTGTCGCACGATGCTCGTCCCAATTTCTAAGATCAAACCATTGTTCATTTATACGGGATATTTTACCCAAGCTTATTTTACTCAGATTTCTAAATATCGAGCATAGGTCATCCTACACATATTAATATATTCGTTCGTATATGATTCGAGTTCGTTCAATCAAATTCATAATATATTTAAGTTGCAGGACAAGCCTAGGAATTTGTATAGTCTATCTCCTTCAAACATGTTTGATAGGATATACTTGTTCATTATAATCTAGACAAGCCATGATTCAATATCCAATCATCGATCTCAATCTTCTAAGTCGTCTAACAAGATTCATGTATCCGTTCACAAAACTATCAAGCGTGTCTTAATCCAGGTTCTAGAATAACTCATCCTTGAAATACTTCTGATTCACTTGCATTCTCAAACTCATCTTATCGTATCGAACCATAAGTCAAGAAAATCCATCAATTATCATGCTCCAGTCTCCCGCAAGTTTGATCATCCTTATTGTATGTGAGATCACCACGTCAATGCTCTCGCTAGATAATCGTCCAAATTCGGGCGTGATGCATGTATGAGCATAGAGTTACGCTCACACAAGATAAGAACATCGAACGTTATAGTTATCTTCAAAATGATCGAGACACCTTATCATTATACTTTGCTCCATCCAAGTTATATATATATATATATATATATATATATATATATATATATATATATATATATATAATCCTTCAAGTTATGTCTGTTCATGCCGTGATCATAATTTGTCTAGCCAAATTGTCCAATTTTAATGTTACCGTTTGATAAATACATAGTCTACTTCTGGCATTCCTCAAAATCTAAGTTTCAAATATTCAAGCCAAAGTCTATCCACTTGATACGTTTCATTCATCGAGTTTGTTTGAATAATCATCGAGCATGTTCCCGTAAGTTCGATCATCCCGGCCAGACGTAAAATTACCATGTCGACGCTCCCGCAGGATAATCATTCTCGGCTGGGACAGATTGTCGAAAGTTATCTTTTGAACTTGATTCTAGATCGTTCTTCCAAACTCCAGATTAAATTCGTTATCGCTTATCTCTTTCATCGAACCACAATATTCCTTTCTTAGGCTAATTTCTATCTAGCGATATCCTACTCAAGTTTAATCCACTTGATTCAATTTAAAATCGCTCGTATGATCCATCAAGTTTTTACCAAGTTTCCTTAACCAAGATATCAATTTTATTATCTTGAATTCTAATTCGATATAAGCCTTATCACTTGTTAAAGATATTCTCAATCGTTCAAACCAACTATCGTACGAGACCTATGAATTTGTTTGAAGGTTTCCAAAATAATCTATACACCACTTATGAATTGAGTCACCCAATTAAATTCTCAATCGTTTTCGGATCACTAATTAGCATATTCACCGAGTCATTCCTTAAAACTCATCTATGATACCTAAGCATCGCATGATAAATCTTAGTCCCTTATATATCCTTATTGATAGTCATCCAAGTAAACTATATATGATTTATATCTTCCAGATATGAAAGATCGTTCGAGCTATTTTCCAAAATCCAAGTACGATTCTCTATATTCGCCTTAGCGATAATCTGATAATATTTCTATCGGTTTCCATTCTAAATCTGACTTATCCTTATCTGAACAATATCACTATCTCGCTTGCAAACTTGCTCGCACCAAAAGGATCTTGGCGCGCGATACTCAACACAACTTAGACGAAAGGCTGTGTGTATAGCTAACCATCTGAACGATATTCTATCTCATACACTAACCAGCTGAAAAATTATATATAGGTATTCGGGTTCTCACATAACTTGCAAGTTCTGGCACGAGTCTATTCCCATAAATTCTAACACAGGTTAAAACAAGGGTCTTTACATTCCTATCCAGTTTAAGCAATCATGTCATTCATATGCACTTTTAAAATTATTTAGACTCATTGTATGGAATATTCCAATCGGGTCAAAGAGAGAGAGTGTATGCACATAACCCATGAACGAACTTTTGAAACTGAGAAGCTTGATAAGAAGTCCAAAGACGTAAAGCCATGCTTTGATACCAATATGTCATGCCCCGATCTTCCGCAGGTAATCGACCGTCCCTGCTAGGCGCGAATTACCGCACCAGCGCTCCTGCAGGACGATCTTTTCCATCTGGACGTGATACCGCACGAACACAAGCTATGCCCGTGCAAGGCCATGATCCTAACAGACGATAAAATAACTAAGCCACAGAGTCACACAGATAGTCTAAATATAGTGGAATAAGAAACGAACAGGCGATTGGTAACAAGTTCACAGAGTCGTCAATAGCGAAAGCATTGTATAACACAAGTATAGATGTAAAATAAGCTCTTTATTTATATTGAACAAGTATTACAAGTGGTGCTAGGCCGAGATTACAAGTCATTCAAGCCATCTCTCTCGAAACAGTAAAAGCGCGCCAAGTGGCAACATTTATGGAATGATACATAGGCAATGTTCTAATATTATGTCTTGTATATGTACGGAGGAGATGGTAGGGTTAAGAAAGATGGAGGGAGGAGATGAGGGTGATGATATCTTTTGTGGTTGGGAATGGGGAGGAGGATGAGAAGGAATGGAGGAGGAGGGGGAGGAGGAGATGGTGGGGTTGAGGAAGGATGGGAGATTTCCTCTATAGGAGGAGGACCAGTGGGATCTGTTGGGGGAGACTTGGAAGAGGGCAGTGGAGAGGGAGGCCATCTGTTGCAGGAGCGATTGGGCGTAGGGGGGGGGGAGAGGAGGGCGGCAAAAGAAGTTGGAGGAGGAGGAGGAGAGGGCTTATTAGGGTTAGGATTTGTTGGGGGGAGGGGAGGGTGCGTTGGAGAGGCCAAGGCGGGCGGAGGAAGGGAGCATTTGGGGGAACTTGCTCTGGAGCATCTTTCAGGCTCCGGTGCTGGAGGGGCGACGGGACCGGAGAGGTCAAGGGAATAGATGGTTAGCCAGAGCAATGAAATGCTTACAGGGCCAAAACCAACAGGGATCGAGGAAAGACTTAAAAAATAAAAGAATATTCCTATATTTTGTTATCCTCAAAATTTTACATTTTTAATCCATCAATCATCAAATAATAAACAACTATTATTTATTTTTACATAAATTTATTTTTTTCATAATTATTTAATATAATAATATATATTAAGGTTATATTATTAATATTATTTACCCAAGTAATATTATATTATTTTATATTATTTATATTATTTATTATTATTAATATTATTCATCATATTTTAATATTATTTATATTATTTTTGGTGTAATTTTAAATTTTGATGTAATTATTTATAATTTTTTTAATCAATGTATTTGTCTGTGGGGTTGTGGCATGTTGGTTACGATTGGTGTCATGCCCCGATCTTCCGCAGGTAATCGACCGTCCCTGCTAGGCGCTAATCATCGCGCCAACGCTCCCGATGGATGATCTTTTCCATCTGGACGTGATATCGCACGAACACAAGCTGCATACGTGCAAGGCCATGATCCGAACAGGCGATAAAATGACTAAGCCACAAAGTCGCATAGATAGTCCGAATGCAGCGGAATAAGAAACAAATAGGCGATTGGTAACAAGTTCACAGAGTCGTCAATAGTAGAAGCATTGTATAACATAAGTATAGAAGTAAAACAAGCTCTTTATTGATATTGAACAAATATTACAAGCGGCGCTAGGCCGAGATTATAAGTCGCTCAAGTCCTCTCTCTCGAAACAGTAAAAGCGTGCCAAGTAGCTAAATTTGTGGAATGATACATAGGTGATATTCCAATATTATGTCTTGTATACGTGTTTCAGTTCCGGACACAATGCTCCAAGGCTCCAGAGCGAACTCCATGCCTTCGCACGAACGAATGGGATTTCTGTACTGAACGAGGTTCTCCCGCACCTTGCAAGCAATCTGGTGGATTATCAGTACATGAATGCACTGGTGGGGAGGCTTCTCGCCCGCTGGACAAATCCAAATATTTTATAAAGGTTTCGTACACCATATATTAAGTTATCTTTCTAGTCTTGCCTTAGGATCGGTTTTATGGCATAATATACAAGCCTAACTCATGTGGCAGTGCGTCGTGCGATATAAGAGTAATACAGTAAAACTTACCAACTTACCATTTCTTATTTCCTGTCCAAGACAAACCAAGTTAAACTAAGCACGAGCATATATAATAAAATCCACAGGCAATAGCATAAACAAACACAAGTGTCATAAGTGAGGTTCTGTTTTAGGAGCACGAGTTATATGGATTACTCAAGTCTGTTATATTAGATTCTCAGGTATTCAGATACAGTTATAGGTATAGGTGTGTTACTCAAAGCAGTCGCTTAAAATACAATAACTCGTACGCAGATTACCTGTCATGCCCCTGTCCCAAAATACATAGGACTAGGACACGTAAGCATGCCAGCCACATGGATATGACAACTCCAATGTATGGAAACTATAACACATGCATATGCTGTATTATGAATATCAAATCTACCAGTGGTATAAACTATCATAAATCATAGGGTATAATCTAAGCTCATCCATAAAAATCAAATGAATAACTGACCAGTATCTATGAAACTAGATCTCAATGTAAAGCATCTAAAGATGACAATCAGATGGAAATAAATCCACTGCCGAATTAGAATAAAGAATAAATAAGACAAATACAATGTAAGTACCACAACTATCAACCACTGAGACTCGAAGAGAAGACCTGCTCAGAATGTAAGTAACCAGTCCGGATCCGCGCTCCTACGAATACTCATGAACATCTATACCTGGAAAGGGACCAGGTCCTCAGAGGAACATAACAAGATACATAGAAGCATGCCATAAAGTAAATACTGAATAAATAAAGGGTTGCGCTAACCGTCTAAGTAAAATTCAATTTGAGGACAACTTTGAGTGTATGGGAAAGTATAGGCTAGACATATGCTGACATAATTTATCAATCGTGATAACTGGCTAGTATATGCCACATATGCCCCCAATACAAGGGTGCAATGTAATATAATAATATCCATACCGCTCCGAAGAATGGGAAATCTGTATAGTATATAACGTCCATATCGCTCCGAAGAACATGGAATCTGTATAGTATATAACGTACATATTGCTCCGTCGAGCGTGGAATCTGTATAAAGGAAGTGGGTGTCCTATACGCCTACTAGTTGTCCTCCCCGCCAAATGATCTATGCATGTTGTATCCACAACACGCTTCAGTCACTACGCCGAGGCATCATAACTCTGGCTCATAGTCTATCGTTAGAACAATAGCCCAACCTTACAACAAAATAAGGACAGGGATTGGACCATCGTACCACGATAGTCTATGCTCCGACTACTAATAACTGCTAAGCCTTCTAACATGCATTGCTAATAGCAGTTATTCCCTATCCATCGCACGACCTACACGTACAGGTGGCCAACTGCGTACACAAGTCCATGCCCTATATGCGACTCACAATACGTGTAAGAAATGTGTCAAGGCCTGGGGAGTCATACCAATAACTCCGCAACTTTAGGTGGGTCTACTAGACACTAGGTCAGAAACAAGTCCTAACGTCAACGCATTCGTTGACTGCATTCGAGTCTCTCTCGGACGCGCATAATTATATAATCTAAAACAATAAACCTGCAACTAATAATATAACTGAATTTAAATAGTACAACAAAGTCAAGGTATACTTGCCTGGTAAGAGAGCAACAAAGCACCAATATTCTGCTCCGAAAGTTACACAAAACAATCCAATAGATCTTCGGGGTCCGCGTGCACAGGCATGGGAATCGGGGGTGTCTACTTCGATTTGTCTGGCAAGGTTGACGGGTTCACGATGACAATGATGACGAGGGTAATAACGGTAATATAATTAGGTTATGGTTACGGTGATGATTAGGTCAATGATGGTAGAATTTATGATAATGGTAGTGACGTGGATGATGACTGGGACGATGGTGATGATGTGGATGATAATAGTGAAGGGGGTGATAATGTAGTAATTGATGATGATGATGGGGTGAGTGTGATGATAATGAGGGCAGGGATGGTGATGACTAGGAATGAGGAGCAGGGACACAGGGAGGAGGACAGGTGAATGGTGGTAGTGGTGTAGAGTAGTGGTGGTAATGGAGGAGAAGTCTGGTGGTTCAGCATGGGGGATGGCCGGAGTTGGCTCGGCGGGTTACAGCATCGTGGTGGACTGGCAAGGGGAGGAGGAGAGGTGTAGGCCGTAGACGAGGTAAGGCGGTGCTGGTGGTGCTGTGGTGTTAAGGGATGGATAGGAGGAGGTCGAGGGGGAGATGATACAGGGAGTCGGGTGCAGGGGGTGCTATGGTGGTGGTGTTTCAGTCGAGGGAAGGGGAAGGTTCGGCATGGCTGTGGAGGAGTTCAAGCGGCGGCTCAGGCAGTTCAGCGGGTGCCTGGTCTGGGCGAGGAAGGTCTGCTTAGCGTTAATGGCAGTCCAACGGTCTGCTTCCGGCAGATAGGTTCCCGTCGTGGTGTCGTAGGGAAAACGGTGAGCAACGGTCGGGATGGGCAGCGTGTCTACGGCAGGTTGACAGCGAGGCTCCGGCATCAGGCGAAGGAGGGAAGAGGAGGATGAAGAGGAGTTTGAGGAGAGAAAGGCTGACGGAGTCCGATGAGATTCCGGCGAGGTAGGCAGTACACAGAGAAGAAGGGGGGAGAAGGATGAACATTAAGGTAGGGGAGAAGGGTCGGCTAGGGTTGAGGTTGGGTTTGGTAAATGAATAAACAAAAGAGAAAAAGTTGTATTTATATATATATGGGATTTGGGGTTTGGGTTTGACCTAGGAATTTGACTTTGGTCAACATCTCCTTGGGATGGGCCTTGGGCTCACATGGGGATGTTTGGGAGGGCTATAAATTATATTATTTAAATGCAATAGCTAGGATTAAAATAACGGAGGATGTTGCGCGTTTGCACATTCTGAAAATTATGAGAAAAATTAATGTGAAGGAAAAAATAGGTTTCTTCATGTATTGTCCAATGGTGTGGACACCTTAATACATTTTTGCATAAAAATGCCCAACAATTAGAAAATTGCATAAAGATAAAAATTGGGTTTAAATTAATTAAAATAAATATGCAAGGTGTTCTGGAATTAATTAGAAGTACATGAGAATAAAATTAGGTGGGACACAAATATCATGGACATAGAAGACTCAGAATAGAATATTAATATAATTTGGGTTGCACGAAATTGGTCAAGATTGTGTCTCAAATTTCGATTGGAACGCACAAGGATACAAAGTCATATTTATTTAGAATTAATTATAAACGTCCGCGATGAATATTGTGCGACTAAAATGTAGCACAAGAGGGCATAATTATAAGTTACACTAAGGTCAGAATAGTAGGCGGTCATGTCTAGGACAAGATTATGAAATTTTTTGGAAGGCAACAGCTAGAGTAGTACTCTAATTAAAGCAACGGTAAGGTGCACTAAGGGATATAAACATTGTATAATTAAGTAAAATACTGTGTCCTAATTCTAATTGGATTCTAATTAGCCCTAATTTCTCTATCTAAGCCAAGTAGGCCTAATTTTTGGTGAGGGGATTTACAATCTACCCAACTTAAAATAATTTTGTTCTCGAAATTAAAATAAGGCATAGTCTGTTATTACTTCACGTACATAAGGTAAGTCATTCGCAATCTCTTTACGATAATTAAAATTCTAATTAAATTTATCGCCATCACTTCAAAATTAAGATAATCACTATTCAATTCAAAATTCAACCTATTGTAATCTTTTTCTCACTTTTTCAATTCATTAACATCCAAATTTAAATTTAATCCATATAACATCTTCAATATTTAATTAATCCACATCAAAATATTTTTTATATCACGATCTCCAATTGTCATAATCTCCTTTAGAAAATAATTCTAATCAAATATTACTTCTATTTTTAACTTATGAATTCTGTACTCTTCGAATTTTACTTTCAATTTACATCCTCGATAGTTCAAATAGGTAATCCCACAATCAATATTTCACTTTTAATTTAAGGCCTCAAATTATAAAACTTGAAATCTAATTCACCAATTGTTCAAGTCTAGATTTCTATATTTATCTTCAAAGTTTAAATTGGTGATTCAACCTTCAATATTCAAAATTTAAATCATATGCTCATGTGTAAATATTTGATTCGCCATATCATGGTTTTTAAAATTTATTAATCCTCATCCTCTTAATCATTCTTCTAAAATTCTCGAAATAAAAATGGCTTGAACCTCCTAATCTAATTTTACTCGATCACTATCTAAAAGAAATTCCTCTCAAGTTGACAATGTAACTTCTACCCAACTTAGAATTTACTCATTTGTCACATAAGGCTCTTACATCTAAGAAAACTATTCCTCAATTTATTTAATCATGTTATTCAATCCTCAAAGTTTTAACTCCTAAATTATATCATATATGATATGCCCTTATCAATTATAAAAGGGAGTCACCAAGTAATATGATTAGCCTATGGAGTATATCTAGTAATTATCAGTGTATCAACTTATACTAGGCACGAGGTTTCATCTTTCCGAAATAAGGGAAGGCCGAAAACAATAATAAAGAGTTCAAGGGGGAGGTAATAGAATAGAAGTATGGGGTTCAAGGCGTTTAAAGAATTCAAATGGGAATTGTCAAGGCAGTTGTGGATTGAAATCCTATTTTGGTAATTCCTCTTCACATACTCGGATCAGTACAGTTATGTAACTGATACGATATGTTCAGACATATCTAAAGGGTAAGTACATTCGTCTACTAATCCCTATATATCTTAATCCACGTAAAGTAGTTATGCGAAGGGTGAACCAAGCGCACTATGGTTGATCAGACCATAATATACTGATTCTGAAATGTATTAGTGTAGCGCTCCAATAATATATATGTTATAAACAAGCTCGATAAAGAATAAGCTTGCAAAACTAGGCTATAATAGCAGCATAAGTCAAGGTAGTTCAATAAATATATGTACGCTAGATTATGCTGAGAGAAATTACAAAATAATTCAAGTTCACAAAAAGATACAACTCTACAATCTCTACAGTTGTCGTACAAACTCCTTGTCTAAGTCGCTAGTCGACCAAATAGGGGTATGGGCCTCTAAGTTCTACAGTCTTAATAAACACTATCATCTTTATGCTAGTATACAGTTAATGTCACTCAGTTATACTTCGATAATGAGTCAAGAGGACTATGTGTTACTAGGTTGTGAGGCATACTATCCAACTTAGAAGTATAAACTAACATTGTAACTGTCTTAAGGGAATTCTATAAAATAACCTACACTAGGGCGAAGGCTCTCTCCATTTGGGGAACTTACAAACAAAGTAGAACTCTTATTAGGGTACACGAGGAAAAGGTCTTGGTATTTATTTGGGTCTCCTATTTATATAGGTAATGGTCATCTTAAGCCTTAATCATAGTGCTCATAGAACATGTGTCAATAGTAAGAATGGGAAAGTTACTGGCCTTTAAGGGAAAAGAGGATATAACTCGTATCTACGTGGGGGTACAATCACGTGATTTAAAACTAAGGTATAATCATAAAATTATAATCTAAAAGAATACTCAACTATCAAGTTCTAACTACCAATCATATAATTCAAAATTCAAGAGTAACAACTATAATCCTAACAAGATATATATCCTAACATCACTTGACCTACAATCATAAGAGTTATGCGACACGAGTTGAAAGATGAAGAAAGGAAGAACATAATTTAGTCGTCGCACAATTGACGAACGTTAAGGTCGCAGAGGAACAAGATATGAAATTAAAATAGAAGAACTCTAGATAATATCGTTGTTTTCTAAGGGGAAGGTGGTATGCTAATATCTGTGTTCGAGGTATGATAAAGGAAATGTTATATTCATTCCTCTTGGCTTCCTAGGGTACGGTCTGCTAATATCAAGACAATGAATCTAATATATAGTTCTATAATACTATCTCACTATAAAAGTTAAGTTTGGTCCTATTATTCAACCTTGGATTTCTATGGGTCCCTCAATGCTAGGGTCAAACAATATGGTCAGATTTATAGCTAACCCTAGTAGTGCCTATACCACTCTTATGTTATTCATAATTATATCAAGGAATAAGGGTAAGTCATTCTATAGATAAGGGATGCTAGGGTTTACTAAATATTCTAAACTTAGTGATGTCAGTATTCTAGTTATATTCTTAATAGGAAAGTTACCCTAATTATCATCCTAATAACAGGGATTCCTATATTCTAGGAGAAGGCTATCCGCAAGAAACTATTTGGAAAGCACATGAATCAAGCATGATGCAATTATTCAAATAGAATGGATTGGAAGGAAAGTAAATCATAGTCAATTATGGATGAGATCCTGTACTCTAATCCTAGGTGCAGGCTTGCTCGGTATAGTAACATTACAGAGACAATATGCTCTTGACCTGCATGGGCCACCACTAAAAACATGTCACGTTCCAATCCCAAAATACGTAAGATTAGGACACGTAAGCATGCCAGCCGCATGGATATGGCAACTCCAATGTATGGAAACCATAACACATGCATACGCTGTATTATGAATATCAAATCCATAAGTGGGATAAACTATCATAAATCACAGGGTTTAATCGAAGTTGATCCACAAAAATTAAAAGAATAAGTGACCGGTATCTATGAAACTAGATCTCAATGTAAAAAGATGACAATCGAATGGAAACAAATCCACTACCGAATTAGAATAAAGAATAAACAAGACAAATATAATATAAGTACCATAACTATCAACCACTGAGACTCGAAGAGAAGACCTGCTCGGAATGTAAGTAACCAGTCCGGATCTGCGCTCCTACGAATACTCATGAATATCTACACCTGAAAAGGGACCAGGTCCTCAGAGGGACATAACAAGATACATAGAAGCATGCCATAAAGTAAATACTGAATAAATAAAGGGTTTCGCTAACCGTCTAAGTAAAATGCAATTTGAGGACAACTTTGAGTGTATGGGAAAGTGTAGGCTAGACATATGCTGACGTAATTCATCAATCGTGACAACTGGCTAGTATATGCCATATACGCCCCCAATACAAGGGTACAATGTAATATAATAACGTCCATATCGCTTCGAAGAATGGGGAATCTGCATAGTATATAACGTCCATATCGCTCCGAAGAACGTAGAATCTGTATAGTTTATAACGTCCATATCGCTCCGTCGAGAGTAGAATCTGCATAAAGGAAGTGGGTGTCCCATACGCCTACTAGTTGTCCTCCCCGTCCAATGATCTATGCATGTTGTATCCACAACACGCTTCAGTCACTACGACGAGGCATCGTAACTCTGGCTCATAGTCTATCGTTAGAACAATAGCCCAACCTTACAACCAAACAAGGACAGGGATTGGACCATCGTACTACGATAGTCTATGCTCCGACTACTAATAATTACTAAGTCTTCTAACATGCATTGCTAATAGCAGTTATTCTCTATCCCTCGTACGACCTACACGTACAAGTGGCCAACCGCGTACGCGAGTCTGTGCCCTACAGGAAACTCACAACACGTGTAAGAATTATGTCAAGGCTTGGGGAGTCATACTAATAACTCCGCAACTTTAGGTGGGTCTACTAGACACTAGGTTAGACACAAGTCCTAACATCAAGGCATTCGTTGACTGTACCCGAGTCTCTCTCGGACGCGCATAGTTATATAATCTAAAATAATAAATATGCAACTAACAATATAACTAAATTTAAATAGTACAAAAAAGGCAAGGTATACTTGCCTGGCAAGAGAGTTGCAAAGCACCAATATTCTGCTCCAGAAGTCGCGCAGAACAATCCAATAGATCTTCGGGGTCTGCGTGCACAGGCACGGGAATCGGGGGTGTGTGCTACAGTTTGTCTGACAAGGGTGGCATCCACGATGACGATGATAACGAGGGTAATGATGATGATATGATTAGGTTGTTGTTAAGGTGATGATTAGGTCAATAATGGTAGAATTTATGATAATGGTGGTGACGTAGATGATGACTGGGATGATAATGATGTAGACGATAATAGTGAAGAGGGTGATGATATGGTGATTGATGATAATGATGGGGTGAGTGTGATGATAATAAGGACATGGATGGTGATAACTAGGATGGTGATGTGGATGCTGGTGAGGACGAGGATTAAGGTGTTAAGAATGAATGGTGATGATGATGATTTGAGATAATAATGATGATGTTGAAGGAGAAGATGGTGACGATGTTGACGATAATGGCGATGGTGATGACGATGATAACGACGATGACGATGGAGGTGATAATGATGATGATTGCTACGATGATGGTGGAGATTACCAAGGTAAAAAGGATGGTGAAGGTGAGGTGGATAAGGATGGGTGATATGGATGATGATAAGATGTTCATGGTGAAGATGATGATGAGTATGATGATCATGATGATGCGAAGTCCTTGCTAGCCGGAGATTGGCGGAGACCAGCAAGGTGAAGGGCTGCAGTCAAGGAGGAGGATCAGGGACACAGGAAGGAGGACAGGTGAATGGTGGTGGTGGTGTAGAGTGGTGGTGGTAATGGAGGAGAAGTCTGGTGGTTCAGCATGGGGGATGGACAGAGTTGGCTCGACGGGTTACAGCATCGTGGTGGACCGGGAAGGGGAGGAGGAGAGGTGTAGGCCGGAGACAAGGTGAGGCGGTGTTGGTGGTACTGTGGTGTTGAGGGACGGACAGGAGGAGGTCGAGGGGGAGATGATGCAGGGAGTCGGGTGCAGGGGGTGCTATAGTGGTGGTATTTCAGTCAAGGAAAGGGGGAGGTCCGGCGTGGCTGTGAAGGAGTTCAGGTGGTGGCTCAGGCGGTTCAGCTGGTTCCTGGTCGGGGGGAGGAAGGTCTGCTCAGCGTTAATGGCAGTCCAACGGTCGACTTTCGGCGGACGGGTTTCCGTCGTGGTGTCGTGGTGAAGAAGGTGAGTAGCGGTCGGGATGGGCAGCTGTCCACGGCGGGTTGGCAGTGAGGCTCCGGCATCAGGCGAAGGAGGGAAGAGGAGGATGAAGAGGAGTTTGAGGAGAGGGAGGCCGACGGAGTCCGACGGGATTCCGACGAGGTAGGGAGTATACAGGGAAGAAGGGGGGAGAAGGATGAACAGTAAGGTAGGAGAGAAGGGTCGGCTAGGGTTGAGGTTGGGTTTGGTGAATGAATAAACAAAAGAGAAAAAATTGTATTTATACATGTAGGATTTGGGGTTTGGGTTTGACCTAAGAATTTGACTTTGGTCAACATCTCCTTGGGATGGGCCTTGGGCTCACATGGGGATATTTGGGAGGGCTATAAATTACATTATTTAAATGTAATAGCTAGGATTAAAATAAAGGAGGTGATGTTGCGCGTTTGCACATTCCGAAAATTATAAAAAAATTAATGTAAAAGGAAAAATGGGTTTATTCATGTATTGTCAAATGGTGTGGACACCTTAATGCATTTTTGCATAAAAATGCCCAACAATTAGAAAATTGCACAAAGACAAAAATTGGGTTTAAATTAATTAAAATAAATGTGCAAGGTATTCTAGAATTAATTAAAAGTACATTAAAATAAAATTAGGTGGGACACAAATATCATGGACATAGAAGACTCAGAATAGAATATTAATATAATTTGGGTTGCACAAATGGGTCAAGATTGTGTCTAAAATTTTGATTGGAATGCACAAAGATACAAAGTCGTATTTATTTAGAATTAATTATAAACATCCGCGACGAATATTGTGCGACTAAAATGTAGCACAAGAGGGCATAATTATAAGTTACACCAAGATCAGAATAGTAGGCGGTCATGTCTAGGACAAGGTTGTAAATATGTTGGAAGGAAACAGCTAGACTAGTACTCTAATTATTGAAGCAACGGTAAGGTGCACTAAGGGATATAAATATTGTATAATTAAGTAAAATATTGTGTTCTAATTCTACTTGGATTTTAATTATCCCTAATTTCTCTATCTAAGTCAAGTAGGCCTAATTTTGGGTGAGGGGGTTTATATTACCGCAATCGAGTCAACTTAATCTATATGACAGAAGGTCCCTGGCATGACTTCCATAGTGGACGGTGTAGTCTCGAGATGAAGATTGTGTGCAAGCAAAATATAATACGGGGGCATTATACCCATCTTGCCGATAACCGACGACTACCAGTTGGTTCCGTCTAGATTGGATCGGCCCCAGTGCCCCAGCGACCGTCCGTGAAACTGGATTCAAAAACCCACCTTGGGCACAAGTTGTCTGTGACCATGAGTATCCTCAAGTTTTTCATATTCTTATAGGTACAAGTACAGTTACAGATTCAGATTCAGTCAGTACAGTATTGACTCCCCGAGCCGTCAGATTCAGTACAGGACGAGTATTAATTTTTCAGAGATATTGTGATGTTATCTTGCTTAATTGTCTATTGATGCAGTCCCCTAGTTCGAGAATGCCTTGGTGACCTTACGGTCCCGAATACTTTTAATGTTCTATACTTGGCTTGGAACGACTATCTTGATAGCCTTCCTGCCTCAACTGAACGAATCACAGATAGTGAAGTACGATGGATGCATATAAGTGACAAGCATTAGAATGAGGCAAACGAGTACAAGCAAGCATTTGTTGGAATATAATCATAAGAAAACATATAGTATAGCCTATCTTTGAACATTAACCTTTACGTTTAGCACGAGTCTAAGGGGTAGTGCGTGGAGTGAAGCGTAAAGGGATATACCGAGCAAAATAATCTAGGGGCATGCAGTGTAAACAAGTAAAGCAATGCACTACAAATAGTATATAATGATCTACTCGAGGCATAGCGGGGTCTACTTGTACGCAGCAAAGGTAGCATGCGAGGGTCCAAGTTATAAGCCAAGTTTATTTCCATGTTCTAATACAAGCAATACAAGATGGGATTATTCCATTAGCTAGGTGCATTGTATTCTTTATTAGTATGCAAAGGGTGATTCACCTAGTGACTAGCATGTATCATGTCACTACCACATTCTAAAATAGAGGTATTTTTGTCTTTTTTAATTATTATAAGTATTGTGTATATTATATTATATATTATATTTTTATATATTATATATAGTGTTCATTAATGCATAAGTTAGTAGACTAGACCTAGAAGCCCACTAGATGAACCCCTGACCCAAAATATAGGGTTATGAATTAAATTAGTATTATTTAGGATTAATTATTGAGGTTATAATTTATTATCGTGATTTTATTTAACTGTGGTACCTTACAGTTGTTTCGATATTTGGAGCGCTACACTAGCTTTTGTTTTCCAACATATTTCACACCCTTCTCCTAGACGTGTCCGTCTTCCATTCTGACCTTTGTGAAACTCATAAATATGCCCTTTTGTGCTTTATTTTAGTCACACAATAGACGTTTATTTTTAATTCCAAATAAATTCAACTTTGCATCTTTGTGTGTTCCAATCAAAATTGGAGACACAATCTCGACCCATTTTGTGCAACCCAAATTATGACAATATTCTATTCTGAGTCTTCTACGTCCATGACACTTGTGTCCCACCTAATTTTAACCCTATGTACTTCTAATTAATTTAAGAACACCATTTACATTAATTTTAATTAAATTGGTGTAAGGACCCAACTTGACCCAAAACTAGACCCAACACCAAACCAAACCCCCATTCACACCCTCAAGGTTCATACTAAATACCATACACCCTTTTTAACCACTACATCACACCAAACATGGTGTTTTCCCTCATTAAATCCAAATTCCCACGTTTGTGCTATTTTTCAATTGTTAGGGACTTTTATGCTAAATGCAGTGAGGTGTCCACATTCCATTGGACCCAACACATGAAGAAGTATCCCTTTTTCTTTATTGACCAATCACATATGATTTTCTCTATAATTTTGAAGGGTGCAACACTCAACATCTTCCTCCTCACCAATCTTAACCATCCATTTAAACCAACAAAATCCTAGCCCTTCAAATTTCTACATGTAGTAAGCAAACCCAATCCCTAGGAACACATGGCTGGCCCTAATCCCTAGGTTGTCATCATCCTCTTCTTCCTCATGTAAAAACCATCATCTTCCCCTTTTTTTATCACTAACACCAAACCTACAAAACTGAAACCCTAGCAACCACCCCTTCTTCTTTATCTTCTTCCTCCGGCCTCCTGCCTGAGCACCGACCCTTCCCGAACATCCTCCACCGACTGCAACCCCTGCAGCCACCTATCATCATCAATACCGCCACAGGACAACTCCGGCCGTCCCCAAGCAGCAGCCGACTGCAACTCGGGCCAGACCCTAAGCAACCCCCGACCGCCTAAACTCGACCTTAAACATCAACACCTTCTCTCTTCCCTCCGGTGATCACCCGCCTGAGCAGCCATCGACTGCATACCATCTCCGCCGAGCCCCCCGCTTTCAGCAACCTCGACCTCATCTTCACCACCTCGTCGTCGCCATCACGACTAACACCACCGTCCCCATCACCATTAATATCATCTCCACCACCATGACCTCCCACCGAGCCTTCGACCCCAACCAGTCGACTCCCTCTGGCTGAGCACTGCCACTGCTACCATCTTCTCCCCTTCGACCTCGCCGGAGCACCCCAACTCATCCTCGACCGTTCACCATCTACCCTACGACCTCTTTCACCCACGACAGCAACCACAACCATCACCACCGTCTCCCCATCTCACCCTCGCCGGACCACCATGACACGATACCATCTCTGATCCTGACTGTCGTGCACAGCCAACCCCTCGTCCACCCTCGTCGGAGCCCGAGCACCATCTCCGGTCAGCGTCACCCTCCACAATTACGTATACGCCAAGGCCAAGGTTCAAAACTTACCCATCTTTGTTGTGTGTTGTTTGTCACTGTGTAGTCATGAACCCTAATAACTAGTGTGTAGACGTGTGCATGTGTGAATAGTAATTAGGTTTATTATTACTTCTTGGGAATTAGTTGTTAGTGTTTACCTTATGGAAATTAAATTGTTAATTGTGGGTGTCACATATTTTTATATATTAGGTATTACCTTAGATGTATTAATATAAATATAGTACTTGGTAATACTAGGTAATATACTAAAGTGCTATATGTATATTTATATATTAAACCTATTTTGGTAACTCACTGCCTTATGTGTACCCTAACCTGCTAGCTAGACCATGTGTTAGTGCTACATGAGATTTAAAGTTTTGGACACTGTGTTAGTGTTAGTTGTTGTCTTGTTGTACACGGTATTCGAGGACATGACACCTGTACGTTTAGATATGCACACTTGACCCTGCCAGTTGACCAGTTATCACCCTAGCGTAGTTTTGAGTTCAGTATAATTATGTTTGTGTTTGTGCTAGCGTAACGACTAATGCTATATATATATATATATATATATATATATATATATATATATATATATATATATATATATATATATATATATATATATAGGACCATTGGATCATTCTGCAAGACTTCGGGAGCAGGCTATTAGTATTGCCCGCTCAGGACCCCAAGCGAGTACATTCTCTGATAATTTTTATTATTTGATAATTTTTATAATTCAAGTATTTAGAAATATTACATCTGATTCTTGACACAGTGCTACACGGACTAGTATATAGATTGGATCTGTAGTTATGAGATGTTATATTGGTTATCATATTGACATTAATATTAGATATTGTACATGATATATTGGACATTGATAGTGTATCGTAACGTGTCATGGTTGGATCCACTGTACTAGTTGGGGGCGGGAAAATTGTTAGTGAGAAATGTGATCATAATCCTATCGTACAAGTATAAAATCATGTTAGTGTTAATCATACACCTCACGTATGATTAACTAGGCCATATAGCTCTCGTACATGTTCCCAAGCCGATCATATATCGAACCTACTATTTTAAACACTTAGAATAGTTACAGTTATTCATTTCAGTTTATATACTATATTACCCTATATATGATATTATTGTTCTTTCTCTTCATTTTATATATACACTGACTATACCATATTGCCTATTGCCTATTCTCTTTACTATCTGCCATTTTATCTATTTATTATTTTCTCTCAGTATATAGCATCATCTATTTATTATTTTATAGTCCTTGTCAATTAATTGGAACTGATATTGGGTTGTACTTTGCTCCAATCCTGACTGGAAATATTTTCCTGACTGCGACTTAAAGGACTAGTGTCCAATATATTATGGACCACAGGGAGAGTATATGTTGTTTGATGATAAACAAAAGAAATTGAAACTAGGTTTATACGAAACCCTTTCTTTGTTTACAAACAAGAAAAAGAAGTACAATTAATCCAATACGAGGATATTAAGTTTAAAAATTTAATTCTAAGGAAATATTGCTATAGGAGTCTGATCTGCGGTCGATCACTTTGTCCCTTAGACCATACGATGACGAAGAAGTGCTGTAGAAGAAGGAGAAGAAGCTTCAATAATTATAGGAAGGATTGAACTCTCGTTGCCAACGCTCTCTGTATATGCTCTCTCTCTGATCTTGGCCTTGACCTCTGCTCTGACCTTCCACTTGACTGCCCTTCGACCCCTGCTTTTTCCGACCTTGGACCTCTGTGGCCGAAAGTCTCTATTTATAGAGCTCGGTCACAGTAACTGACCAATCGGCATAGAAACCGAACAGCAACAAGAATGGCACCTTTTATGCGGCGGTTTTAATAACTGCTACCCACGTATGAATGATCTCTTGAATCTGCGTGTGACACATGTCCCATTACGAGGTAAGCGTATAATCACTCATCGAAGATCACGGCATGCAAG
Organism: Iris macrosiphon; assembly: GCA_036927795.1. Classification (NCBI taxonomy): domain Eukaryota; kingdom Viridiplantae; phylum Streptophyta; class Magnoliopsida; order Asparagales; family Iridaceae; genus Iris; species Iris macrosiphon. Next base: position 122,828,737 of record JAYESA010000019.1, read on the forward strand.
CCACGTAGGTAACTGCCCCTCGCGTAGAGATGGTTGGCATAAAAGCCAAATAACTGTCTCGTTGGCGTAAAAGCCAAATAGTTATCTTGTTGGCGTAGAAGCCAAGTAGCTGTCTTATTGCTATAAAAGCCAAGTAGCTGTTTTGTTGGCGTAGAAGCCAAATTGCTGTCTTGTTGGCGTAGAAGCCAAATAGCTGTCCTGTTGGCATAGAAGCCAAATAGCTGACTTGTTGGCATAGAAGCCAAATTCTGCGTAAAGCTTGATGTTGCATAGGTAGGTAACCAGCATAAACTAGCCAATTATCCTTCCTGACTGAGGTCTTGAGCGTATTCTGGGCCAAATAGCCTTATCATGTACCTTTGCAAATATAGCCTGAGTCGGCGTATTTCGAGGAGATAGCATACGGCGTGCTCCTATAGTTGAAAATAGCCTAGTTGGCGTAATATGCAGGGATGGTGATGTGAGCGTATTATCCCTAATTTTAGCTCTCCCAGTCATTATAAGTAGAACCAAATCTCGTGCATAAAATACAGAGATTTTCCCCCATCTCGCGCATTAACTGCAGAGACGTGCCTCGAGTTCAGTACGAAGAACAGCTTTTGATGTGGCATCTGATTTCGTCTCATCTTGAGCGTAAAAGCTCATCTCTGCCTGTGTAGAATAGGCAGCATATTTCTTGAATGCTTAAAAATAACTTATATCTAGGATTATGTCACTAAACGATAGTCTGGGGCTCTGTACAGAATCATCATTACAGTCGTCCTCTCGATCGTCATGCAGTACTCTTTGTCAGGAGTCAGGTTTACTGTTTTATCTGACAGGTTCATTCGAGGAATACAAAGAGTTCCTCGGACAACTTCACGCTGCATTAAAAGTAGACATATTTTATGCCGGAGTGGCGATGTAGCAACCCCTTTTTTTACGCCGAAGCAGTCTGGAAGTACTGCTTTACTTGGGTTGTTTTGGAGCTATGTTTTACGCTGAGTAGCGTTGAAGCTCTGTTATACGCCAATGGCTCTGAAGTCCTATCTTATGCCACACAGTGCTGGAGCTCTGTTTTACGCGGGCTTCATGCATGTTGAGGGTTTTACGTGTATAATTCTCCAGCATATTTTTTATGCTTCTACAAGACCCCCTTCAAAGTTTTCAAATTCCTCATAATTTGAAATACTTTGAATGAAGCATGAAACGGTCAAATTTGACTTATTCTGCTAGGTTGATTTCTCGGCAACTTTTTAGGAATTTGTTAGGATTTGGTATGTTCTCTTCTGCCTATATAAAGGCAAGTGAGTGAACCTATTTTTCCCATACTTCCTTCACCAAAGGAGATGGTTGCCGAGATCCATTGTGCTGACCTAAGGAAGAAGAAGATCATGTTCTTCCAGCATATAAGGAGCCGTAAAAAGTGCCGTATTCGAGCAAATATTATCTGCAATGATAGATCATGGAAGGATATCATAGCTTTCTTTACTCGGGATGATCAGCAATTTCATATGGCGAATCGTCCAGGAGAGAGGAATGGTCGCATTAGACCACACAACTTACTAGCTGTATTTTCTCCTATTATGGCGCTGGGCGAAGGTAGGCAGTTTGGCCCTGTCTTCCAATATTGTGTTGGGTCTAAATCCCTAACACAAATTTAGGACATGCCTGCCATGGCGTATGGAGGGTGGGCTTGAATAATGCAGGCCCAATTCTGTATCCTCCCGCCATTAATCATTTTCTTGTTCATCGGCCGCAGAAGCCGATGAAGTGCCGTAGAAGAAGAAAAAAAATATCTACACCAATATGAGAACCTGGCACAACAGATTCTTGGCGTGATCTTAAATAAAAATGAGAAACCCTTTGTATAAAAAGGATTTCCATCATATGTAATTATGAAGATTAAAAACCCTTTGTAAACTGGATTTCCATCATATGTAATCATGATTAATAAACTTGTCTTCTTTTACGCATAGCTGATTTGCCATATTTGCTGTGAGGAAGTCTGATAATGTACAGCTTTGGCACGTCTGAATAATTTTATGCTGACTCTGATGGACGCATATCCGATCACGTCCCGACTTTTACGCGTAATGGTAGATGCGTAAAAAGCTCCTTAGCATTAAATTGTCTTGAAGATCCAAACTGTCATGCTATTTTTGGTCGAGGAGTCGCATAAAAATTTTGAACTGTTACTTCTCTGATAGGAAGAATTTTTGTTCAGACCATCATCTTCAAGAATGGTTTCCCCGAAAATCCCTCAAAATAGGGCAAGAAATGTCTATCGAACAGGCCATATTTGAACTTTAGATGAAAAAAGATTCTGGCTAGACTGGGAATGAACTTCCAATCGCCCAAGAAGAAGAGTCATCTTCAATGCTGACCTCTGTGTGTTTCAGGCATTTAGAATATTTTGTAGCCAAAAAGGAGCATTTTTTGCGTAAACCCATGTAATTGGCCATCTGTAGCTTTTGAGCGTAGAATCATAGATTTGTAGCCTCTGAGCGTAAAATTATAGATCTGTAGCCTCTGAGCGTAAAATTGTAGGTTTGTAGCCTCTGAGCGTAAAAGCTTCTGAGCGTAAAAGCTCCTGAGCGTAAAAGCTTTTGAGCATAAAACCATAGATTTGTAGCCTCTGAGCGTAAAATCGTAGTTTTGTAGCCTCTGAGCGTAAAAGCTTCTGAGCGTAAAATCATAGATCTGCTCTGCGCGTAAAATCTGGATCCACTAACTGTCCGTCTTCTTTTTCAAATGATAGGCTGACGTGGTCCCAAATCATAACTGACTTATTAAATATCGGATTTGGTTAAGGATTCGAAGAGTTATGAGAACTCTATAAATAGCCCAAGGTCTTGAGAAAGAAACCCTTTATCTGTCTTCGCAAAACCCTTGCTTTCCAAAAACCCTTCTTCTTCGTCTCTTTTTTTGAGAACTCAAATTTGCCATGGCACTTAAACAGGCTTTCACTGCTAAGGGAAAGAAGGTCGCTTCCTCTTCTCGCACCTCTGCTCAAGCGCGAGCAACTCCCATTAGGCTGAGTGAGCCCCGATCTGAACGCAGTGCTCCACCGTCGAGCTGTGCTCCGGACATTACAGGTAGAGATTTCGAGAAGAAACAGAGAACCTTCTACACACATTGTACGTGTATGCGAACCAATACGCCCATATTTCTAATGTGTCAGCATAAAAACTTCCATCTTTTCGTAGTCTGGCGTAAAAACTCAGACTGTCAAAATTTGGCGTATACTACAAACTTTGATTTTTACGCGTTAGATATAAATTCCGGCATAAAAAACTCAAATTTTGGCAGTCTGGCTTAAAAACTCAGACTGTTAGATTTTGGCGTATACTGCCAACCTTGAGTTTTACGCATCGAAAATAGGTTCCAGCGTAAGACTCAAGTTTTTGCAGTCTTGGCATAAAAGCTCAGACTGATAATCTTTGGCGTAAACTGCAAGAGTGTATCGTCTAGCGTATAAACTGACTTGTTTTCTTGCATTTTGTAGTAGACTTGCAGATCCCTCCTTTGGCTGAAGTGATAGGCTCTGCTGCTGGAATGCTGAACTCCAATTATCTGGAGGATTTGTCCCATGTGACATTCCCCATCTCTGGAGCCAATTATCCTGAAGAAAGGGGAACCCTGATCTCGTCCCAAGGAGAACGCATGCTGCTGAGTATGATCAGTGGGGAGCCCCTGACATACATAGATGAGACAGAGTATAAGAAACCAGGTTTCTTATTCGGGGATGTTATCGACAAACAATCCCAGACTAAGCCCAAGAAGGAGGATTGGGAGTTTACTGCTGAGGGCACGGTCATGTATCTGCCCAGGATGCCCAGAGATTACCCTATCTCGGCCTTCTTCCATACCACACATCCTAGGAAGATGATGTGGACTCTGACTCCAGATCTTCACGACCGACCGGGAAAGATCTTATACAACAAACGATTGAACCGTGGGGCCTATATGATTCGTCCTTCAGGCCCTATTATGCCCTTTAGGGTATTATTGTCGGGTAGCGTCCCAAGTGAGGATACTTCACTGATCCAGCCAGTTCAGATATCGACCTTCTGCAATAATTTTATGGGGCAGGGAGGAATGTATCCCAAGGTCAACCCTCGGACCAGTGGATGGCTTAGCCCGGGGAATCTTCGATGGGCCAGTTTAACTGTCTGGGCCCTGAAGCACTTCCAGGTAGAGATAGAAAGTATTAGTTTATTCGCGACCGTATGTGCCACAAGTGTTGGGCTGCCTGTCAATCCTAACTTGTTCTTAGCCTTGATGGAGCGATACAACTCGCTCACTGGGACTTTCGCCACTCCGCTAGGTGAGTTGGGCTTAGCCCTTTATGAGATGGTAGAAATTTCAAAGCTGCCAATGGGGGACGCTCCTTATGAAGAGTACGTCCCTACAAACAGGGAGCTGAGGGATACAAACACTCGGGCAGTGGCAGTGTACCAGGAGCTTATGAGCCACTATCTTGCCTGTACCACCTTTTACAAGTAGCCCTCTGATTTGGCTTATATCAATAAGTGGGCAACCTACTTCTTCTTCCACCAGGCCAGAAATGCTAAGCCGGACAAGGTGGTAGATAGCCGAGATAAGCCCTTGAACCTCCTGAGCATGCTTAGTGCCAATACGGTCGATGACCTTATTGAAGACGCAGGGGCTTCAGATTATATTCTCGATGAGGAGATGGGGGGTTACCCTGCAGGCACAAAAGCCTTCAGTTATATGAGGTATTATCGCAAGCCTCTGTCAAGGAAAGTTCAATTGGCTGGCTTTCTCTCTGTCTGGCTACGCCGATGGGTAGTGCCTGGCATCGCGTCTGCGGATCGCATCCATCGCAACACCTTATGGTCCACAGTGCATTTGGTGTTCGGACAAGACTGGGCCTACTTTCTGCCATGGTATATAGAATACAAGCAGGCCTGAGCGCCCTTACTGATGGGCTGCTAGCTGATGATACGCAGCGTGAAGGATTTCTTAGAGTGGAATTACCATTCCTATACTTGATGGGATGGTTAATCCTTCACAACACCAGGGTGATGTCTCCCGGCTCTGCCAGCAGTTCGGGAAATAACTTATTGTTGAATTACAAGAATTCCCTTTAGAATATGGCGACCGTCATAGATTGTCGACGAGCATTAAATTTTGCCCATGGCTGGAAGCTCTTCTGTACCGTCCCCCCTATACATATCAATCAACGGGTGACAAAACTTAAGGATGCAGGTCAAGGGAGGACCATTCTTTCTTCTGAAGCCATCTACTGGTTGGTCTGCATTAGACCTTCCCACCTAATGTACAGAAGTGAGGACCACTGCTACTTGGAGCCTTATCTATCCAGCTGGTTCTCCAGGCAATTTGGGTATGACCAATTGCATGTGGGGAATCCTATCACCAGCTTCAAGTCCAAAGGTGGACTTATTTATAGAGCCAGAGGATGGCGGTACTTCATCACGGGCTGTACTGGTGTAATTTTTGCTGTGCTCGCGACTTCTGTCTCCATTGAGTTGCACATTCTTCACTCGTATGCATAATTTTATGCGTCCATCAATACCTTCCATCGCAATTTTGATGTGCATAAAAGTTTCCGGATGCCCTCCCATAAGTCCACTGGAAGAGAGGAGATTCCATTCGTCTCCTCTGATGAAGGTGAAGACACTACCGGGGCAGACGAGTTCTTGCTGATAATACCGAGAGGCATAATAGCTCCGCCAGCAGAGCCTCTCGTTATCTCCAATAAACGGAAGGCTTCCACTATGAAAGAGCCTTCCCCTCGCAAGAAGAAGACTGCCCGAGGTCCTAAAAGGGCTTCCACCAAGGGGGCTTTTAGGAGTGAGCCTGTCGTTTCTCCTGTTGGGGATGATTCTTTGATTGGAGGTCCTTCGCCTTTTAGAGAGGGAACCTCCACAGTTTCGGCTGACATTGCCGGAGATTCTTTGCTCGTGATCGCTGCTGCTACAACTGCTACTGGTAGTGCTACGAGATCACCTTTGAGACCGAGCATATTAATAATACCTTTATCCAGACAAATAATGGGAATAACCCCTCCTTTGTCTGTAAGTATTTCCAGCAAGATTCTACCCGATGAACCTCGAGTGGATCTGGGTAATGACTGGGATAACTATCCTCAAACGTTAGTGGGTGCACCCTCTTCTCTAGGTATGACAGCTTGCTTAGCATCATTAAGAAATGATTTAGCTGTACAGGCTGCAGACGCAACATACATACCATCGGCCATGGGTAAATGTTGTCTTTACGCTTTATTTAGGAAAATTAACATCGAATTGATATTAACTTTCTCTTATCTTCTTTTCAGGTGAAGACATCTCTGGAGAGGGCGGAGTTGACATAACCTTTGACTTTGTTGTGAATCTGGCTGATGAAACTGGGTGTTCGACCTCAAAGAGGCATGCTTCGAAGCTGTCGATCCTTCAACCGCAATATTTTCGGGTGTCGTCTCGCAACAGCTGTTCAGATATCATCAGAAGAGGATGAACTCATTATCACGACTGTGCCTCCTTCGTTGAGTACGCCACCAACTTTAATCGTTGCTGGCGTCCCTTCTTTTGTCGCACCATCTGTAGAGGCAACGACTGTGGCGACATCCTCTGTAGTCATTCCTGGAGGAAGATTTACCGGTATTGCAGCCATACCCTACGTACATTCGATTTATGCCACGCTGGTTGAACAATATACTAGCATATTCTACCTCACTTTGAAGGAGTTGATATCTATGGTACTGGAGAAGAACCTAGGCTTTTATACTCTGCAGACATTCTCCCAGCTTACGATTGCACCGATTAGAAATTTCAACGACGCTGAAAGAGTTGGTGCATTAGAGCAAATAGTTAATGGTTTAGAATAACCTATTAACGAATATTTACAACTATTTTGAGGCAACGTCGATGATATGGTTCAAGTTGAGTACGACTCCTTGACTGTGGCACTTGCTGAGCAGATGGAATATCTGAACAAATCCATCCAGGAACAATAGCATAAAATGGAAGAAGAGCAGGCTATCTTGGTAGAAGTTATTCCTCAGCTAACTAAGTGCGAGGCCGAATGTAAGGGTAATGAAGCGAGGGTCCGAGAATTGGAAGCTGAACTCGCTCAGGCAAGGGAGCGGGATCTCAAGACGTCGGCAGCTCGAGATGTGCTGAAGGGCCAGATGGATACGGCTCAGCAAAACTTGGCACATGTGGGTGTCATTCGTGCCGGTTTTGTTAATGCTCTATCCAAACTATCTCGCTTGAGCTATGACGAGGCACGATTGGAACGGGCTCGCACTAACATCTTGAACTCCAGGAATGAGAGGATGGCTGCTTTGGCGCAACAGATTCGCGACTTAACTGTTCCTCCCCAATGATGTACCTTTTGCTTCTTTTTGTAATTTGCTTTTCCCGGAGATAATAAAGAGGCTTTATCTGACTTTGTGGGACCATCATTTTAGAATATGATAGGCTAAGATGAAAGTGATATCAGAGGTATCATGAACATGACATACTTTTGGTAAGGTTTAGCTGAATGTAAATCTATTCGTAGTCAACATGAACCTGATAGACTACAATCCAACTAAATTTGTATACTAAACACTATCAAAGGTAATATGAACATGATAGGTTTATAAATTAGTTAAGGATATCTATTCAGAGGTCATATGAATCTGATAGAATATAATCCAGCTAACCTTTGTGCGTGGTATCATCAGAATAAGATCTTCATCATACTCCGTTAGGCAAAGGAGATCAAGTATAGTACTTCTTCAGGAATTTGCCGTTGATAGGAGCTATTACCAATTTTCATTAGGCTTGGCTACGATAAAAGCGTCATTTAAAATCATATAAGGGTCCTCCCATTTCTTTATGATTGTTTGTATGAACTTTGTATATTGTACTAGAGGTAGTATGGACGTAGTACAATATCGTGCTTGTTGAGGACATCCTACAGGGGGATCTTTGGTGGACCTATTATTTGTTGCACATGTTGAGTGCAAATAATAAGTTCGAAACAAGCCCTATCAGAGGTAATATGGACGTGATAGGTTTTGTGAATAGTAAAGACATCCTGCTGGGGGATTTTTTGTGGACCTATCACTTTTTGCGCACGTTTAGTACAAGTAATAGGTTTGAGATAAGTCCTGACAGAGGTGATATGGACGTGATAGTTTTTTGTGGACCCACTACCTTTTGCGCATGTTAGTGCGAGTAATGGGTTTGGGGCAAGTCCTGACGGATGCCTGTAAAAATATGACTCTGTGGGGATGAACATGGACTGAATCTTCTTTGCTGAAGAAAATATATATATATATATATATATATATATATATATATATATATATATATTATTTATTTATTTGACCTAACACCACTAGCGTACTTAAAGTTAAGTATGAGTGCTAAGTTGAGATGACAACCCATATCAGAGGTAATATGGACATGATAATCGATAGTTAAAACTCGAAAAGTTTGCTCAGAGGTAATATAAACATGACGAACTTTTGAGTTGTGACTCCACTGGGGATATATGTATATATCTGCTCAGAGGTAATATGGACATGATAGTTTTTGTGGACTCAACACCACTAGCATACTTAAAGTTGAGTATGGGTGCTAAGTTGAGATAACAACCAATATCAGAGATAATATGGACATGATAAACGATTGCCGAATCCGGCAAGTTTGCTCAGAGATAATATAGACATGACAGTCTCATCCGGAGAAAATTATGACAGCAGTTCAGAGGTAATATGTACATGAACCAATGTCGGGAAAATTTCTTGAGAATGTGGTCTATGAAGATAGAATGAAGGATCATTCTGCTGGGGAGATTGATGGGACGATAGCTCAGAGGTAATATGAACATGGCTAGCGTCTAGCGAGATTGGTTATGAATATTACTGCGGGAGTGTGCGAGTAGACGATGGGAATGCTTTGCTGGGGAAATTTTGAGGATCCATCATCCATTGCGTATACGGGACTTTTGGATACGGATGAAGGCTTTTTGCAAAAAAGCGAAGGAGAAAATGTTGTACATAGGCACTTGCTGGGGATGGAGAACCAAGAGTTGATTTGTACATTTGGGTTATGGACTTATTACTATGGCGTACCTTAAGTACAGGTAATAAGCTAAAATGACTAGCACTACCAGGGATTATATGAACGTGATAGTAGAAAGTCGAAAAGAAGAACTTTACTCAGAGGTAATATGGACATGGAAAGTTCTAAAAATATCTTACTCAGAGGTAATATGAACGTGGTAAGATATGACTTTGTGGGGATAAAGAAAAATATGACAGAGATAATATGACCATTTTTGTGGTGATAGATTTTACCCTGCTGGAGAAAGTGAAGAGACGCAGTTCGGAGGTAGTATAGACGTGAACTGATTGATAGCAGCAACCTAGGAGGTTTGCTCAAAGGTCACTTGGACATGGAAAACTCAGCTGGGAAAAAAAGAAATATTTGAATAACAGTTCAGAGGTAATATGAACGTGAACCGATGTCCAAAAAATTCACTGGAGAGTGATTTGCTGAGTGGGGATAGACCTGAAGGTTGTTCCTCTGGAGAGATTTTAGGGACTCCTCATCCGGTACTTCTTGAGGGGCAAATTGACATGTTGGAGCAAGATCAATTTGTCGTGACCGTCATCCTGTTTACAAATGCAGAGTGATGACTTTGGCGTCGATCAACTCCTGGATTCTCTTTTTTAGTACATAGCACGCTTTCGTGGGGTGATGAATGTACCGATGAAAGAGACAATATTCTGGATCATCGACCTTGCCAGCCCTTTCAGGGTATCTGATGTTGGGTAGCCGAAGTTTGTTTTCCCTCATTAATATATGGAAGATTTCTATAATGTCATCCTTATCGAAGGAGAAAGTGTTCTTTGGCTTTCGGGCTCCCGATACCTGAGTTATACAGTCCTCAGAAGAAATGGGCATAGTTGCATCACCTTCGGACACAGAGGGAATTCTACCCCCAGCTTTGGAAGCTGCCCTATTTTGTCGAGGGAGACTACCAGAAGAAGAAGAAGGCTTATTCCGCCTTTGTACATCAGTAGGGACATAGAAATTGGGAACCATAACCCTTTTCCTGCCATATAAATACAGTAGTTTAACCATATGAGTAGCATACGATCCATCATCCGTCTGAGGAGCGTATGTTCCCGTGAACCGGGTCTTCTTTACGCGGATGGGCTTATCTTGGCATAATCTGGAGCTTCACACGGGTTAGCGTAAAATTGGAAGAGCCCTCAAATGGCCTCCAGCGTTACGCATATTCTGAAGAGCGGGCCACTTCTTCTCTTGATGGCGTACAGGCCTAGAGGTCGGGAGATTTGCCACTTGTTTTCCCTTGCGGTGATCTAAGGGACCATCTGCCTCATCGTAGATGGAAGATATATTTTTACGCGCAAGGCACGTATAAATAATCTAAATTGGCGCTGAGGCCTTGTCAAAAATTTTGTCTGCCACGTCATAGACGGGAGACAAAGTTTTACGCGCATGGCACGGTCTAGACTTCTGGATTGGCACTGCGACATTACCAGAAGCTTTGTCTACAATGTCACAGATGGGAGACAAAGTTTTACGTACAGAGCGCGGTGTAGACTTCTGGATTGGCACTGAGGTATTGCCAGAAGCTTTGTCTGCCACGTCACAGATGGGAGACGGATTTTTACGCACAAGGCGTACAGGTTGCGATGTCACAACCTTGTTGGTCGGAGAGAGAGAGCCTGCAGGAAGGGTAGAGGATGTCTGGGGCATCCACACTTTATGCAGCTTCCTGTTGTCCTGGACAGAGAGGGAATGAGAGCTACCCCCTACGCGAAGCATGTCTTCATAAGCAGATTGGTCGAATTGGACGACTAGAGTCTTCTTCTTTGATCCGACGGATACAGCATCGTGTTGAGCAATGGCTTTCTCGTCAGATAAGAAAGTAGTCCCCAGCAGAGTCGCCATCTTGTGTTTGATGATAAAAAAAAAATTGAAACTAGGTTTATACGAAACCCTTTCTTTGTTTACAAACAAGAAAAAGAAGTACAATTAATCCTATACAAGGATATTAAGTACAAAACTTTAATTCTGAGGAAATATTACTACAGGAGTCTTATCTACGGTCGATCACTTTGTCCCTTGGACCACACGATGACGAAGAAGTGTTGTAGAAGAAGGAGAAGAAGCTTCAAAGATTGCAGGAAGGATTGAACTTTTGTTGCCAACGCTCTCTGTATATGCTCTCTCTCTGATCTTGGCCTTGAACTCTGCTCTGACCTTCCACTTGACTGCCCTTCGACCCTGCTTTTTTCGACCTTGGACCTCTGTGGCCGAAAGTCTCTATTTATAAAGCTCGGTAACAGTAACTGACCAGTCGGCGTAGAAACTGAACAGCGGAGAGAATGGCACCTTTTACGAGGCAGTTTTAATAACTGCTACCCACGTATGAATGATCTCCTGAATCTGCGTGTGACGTATGTCCCATTATGAGGTAATGCGTATAATCACTCACCGAAGATCACGGCATGCAAGCCACGTAGGTAACTTCCCCTGGCGTAGAGATGGTTGTCATAAAAGCCAAATAACTGTCTCGTTGGCGTAAAAGCCAAATAGTTATCTTGCTGGCATAGAAGCCAAGTAGCTGTCTTATTGGCGTAAAAGCCAAGTAGCTGTCTTATTGGCATAGAAGCCAAATAGCTGTCTTGTTGGCGTAGAAGTCAAATAGCTATTTTGTTGGCGTAGAAGCCGAATAGCTGTCCTATTGGCGTAGAAGCCAAATAGCTATCTTGTTGGCGTAGAAGCCAAATTCTGCGCAAAGCTTGATATTGCATAGGTAGGTAACCAGCATAAACTAGCCAATTATCCTTCCTGACTGAGGTCTTGAGCGTATTCTGGGCCAAATAGCCTTATCACGTACCTTTGCAAATATAGCCTGAGTCGACGTATTTCGAGGAGATATCATACGGCGTGCTCCTATAGTTAAAAATAGCCTGAGTCGGCGTATTTCAAGGAGATAGCATACGGCGTGCTCCTATAGTTAAAAAGAGCCTGGTTGGCGTAATATGCAGGGATGGTGATATGAGCGTATTAGCCCTAATTTTAGCTCTCCTAGTCATTAAAAGTAGAACCAAATCTCGTGCATTAAATGCAGAGATCTGCTCCCATCTCGCACATTAACTGCAGAGACGTGCCTTGAGTTATGTACGAATAACAGCTTTTAACGTGGCATCTGATTTTGTCTCATCTTAAGCGTAAAAGCTCATCTCTGCCTGTGTAGAATAGGCAGCGTATTCCTTGAATGCGTAAAAATGACTTATATCAAGGATTATGTCACTAAACGACAGTCTGGAGCTCTGTACGGAATAATCATTACAGCAGTCCTCTCGATTGTCATGCAGTACTCTTTGTCAGGAGTCAGGTTCACTGTTTTATCTAATCGGTTCATTCTAGGAATACGAAGAGTTCCTCGTACAACTTCACGATGCATTAAAAGTAGACATATTTTACGCCGGAGTGGCGATGTAGCAACCCCTTTTTTTATGCTGAAGCAGTCTGGAAGTACTGCTTTACGCGGGTTGTTTTGGAGCTTTGTTTTACGCTAAGTAGCGATGAACCTCTGTTGTACGCCAATGGCTCTGAAGTCATATCTTACGCCACACAGTGCTGGAGCTCTGTTTTATGCGGGCTTCATAAATGTTGGGGGTTTTACGCGTATAATTCCCCAGCGTATTTTTTATGCTTCTACATATGCAACCTTGGACCTTGTAGCTGAGGTGTGATTTTCGGGAGGTCTAGCCGGGATCACTCGTTATTCAGTTAGTTTCTTTTAGCACTTTATGGTACCGGATTTATTTTTGGCATATTTGGAGACTTGGATGTTATTGTTTGAGTTAGATTATTTTTGTTTAGACTTATGTTGCATTTCAATTATTTATTTTCTTCAATATCTTATCGTGCTTTAGTTCTGTGATTGAGTATTTACATATTATATTATGATATTTGTGTCTCCTTATGGAGTTGGATATTCGTGTGAGATTGATTAGATAGTATTGTGACCTAGACAACATTCTACTGCCGATATTGTGGCGTAGGCTGGACGTACCCACGCACTCGTGTCCAAATTCTGGGTGCGGGTCGTGACACATTTTTAGTAGTGGCCCATGCAGGTCAGGCTTCGCAAGTAGTACAATATCATGGTAGTACGATATCTTAGTTGTACTACTGCGTGCCTGCGATATGATATAGGATACTAGGATGAGAGAGGATACTTAATCTCAAATTTTTGAGAGATTCCTGGGACGACCCTTGAGAATCTTATTATAATTTTCAATTTAAATCTTTCTCTTATTTCTGTCCGTTCTCACTTGTTGTTATTAAATTTGATTCTTGTTGATCGATTATTAAATTTAATTCTTTGTGTCATTGTTTAGTTTGATTTTATATCGAGATAACCTTTACAGACTAAATTATGGTATCATCTGATGACATATGTTGATGAGGACAGTGAGAAAGGTAAAACGTCTACTTTGGTTATGGAGCCTAGAGTTTATCGCAGCCATATTAGCTGGCGTATCGGAAACGTAGGAACATGAATTTGGATGTATATATCTTAGTTATGAAATTTAGAATTTCTCGCAGCTATACTAGTCGGCACAGCGAGGATTCTAGATGACATGATTATAGAGTTGCATGTCTAAGTTACAGAATCTATCGTTTATCGCAGTTATGCTCACTGGCATGGCGAGGATTCTGAGTGTCATGATTTCGGACAGACGTATATGATTATCAGGTTGTATCTTAAATTGGTTCTTAAAGTATCATCTAAATATTTATCTACTTCTGTTATTATAGGACCTTGTTCCATTATTTTCTTTGCTAGCAGTAGAGATACCTTCAGTCCTTAGTCCAGTTCCTAATAAAGCTTCTTTCCATTAGGGTTCCTTGTTAGTGTGATAATTGGTGACTTATAATTAGGTCTGCATCTTGAGTATCAGTGTTGACTGTTATGTGTGTGCCATAGTAGGAGTACCCATCAGTGTATAGGAGAGTGTAAAGGAATAAGAATACATTGTGCTAAGTAGTAAGACGTGTGTTACAGATAAAAGTAGGGCCTTGATGTGATTTGATATGAGTGTATCGGTATATGACTAGTGATGGATGTATCACCTGATATTGAGGCCATTGATGGGTTTGAAGCAATAGATGAAAGAGTGTCTAAAAATTATGTGCAGGATGCACAGTGGGTGATGGGTGTCAGTATGATGAGGTAAACTAATGATGAAGCTAGTGTTACTATACCAATAGTGCTAGTGTTTCTATATCAAGGATTAGTTAAAAATTGTGCTAGTAACAATAAGTACCTTGTGTGATAATATTAGTTTGGTATATCGGTTAATATGGATAAAAAATTATTGAGAGTAATAGTGCAAGTAATTCAGGCAGTGCAAATTACAGTACACAGTTGAGGGTTGTAGACAATTAGTGTATTTGTGTGTACCTTGAGTGTTAGAGACTGTGAGTATATATATGTATACTTAGATAGATATGGAAAAGAAATGTATATTAGTATATGAGTAGATGATGTGCATGTGTAAGGATCTGTTGGCTTGAGCAAGCTTGAGATGACACTGCAAACTGACTTGGGTGTCCATCTAGAGTTGTATTAGAGATAGAAGTACTTATTGTGGCATGTTGTACTTAGCGTGCACTTGAGTGATAAGAACAACTAGTATAAACAATTATAGTTGATAAGAGAGCTAGCTATGGTTGTGCTTGTAGTAGAAATAGTGGTACCTAAAGGGATAGGGGTATCAAACTTTGGATGCATCATTTGACCTATGGTTGTGTTAGAGGTTCTTGGTATCAGATTTTGGTATTAAAAGACAGGTGTGTGCAATGTGGATGTATCCATGGATATCTTGTAGACTAGTGATTAGTTGATATGGGTATCAGTGTATAGAAATAGGAATTTGTGATTGAATGTGCCAGAGTTGAGTGTATGTTAGAGGATGAAGATGTCTAGGTGACGGGTTAGCAGGTTCTGTACTTTCCTTTCCTTGTGTTCCTTTTCTGTCTGTTTGATTAATTGATTGATTTTTTAGTACCGTAGCTTGTATCAGTAATTTTTTTGCTAGAATATAATTAGTAGTACACCCTGACAGAGACTACAATACCATGACAAAACAGACCATAACCATACATGTTTTCTCTAGATAGCATGTTGTATGATTGTAGGTAGAATTTTCTTAGACCTTGGTTGTTGGGGGTTTGACCGTAGTGAAGATTAATGAAAAGGTTATGACTGGACAGAGAGAGACAAGGTGCTTTAAATTTTGAGGATAAATATTAATTTAAATAAAGAGTTGAGAACTTAATATGGTAGATTTAACGATTTTGTTAAATCATTAATTTTTATGAAGATTAAGATATGATTGAATTTGTCATTAAATTTTGAGGAATTTAAGAAGATTATCATTATATTCATTAGACTGCAAGATATAAATTTTAAAACTTATATTTTAAATGTTGTATTTGAAGATTTCGTAAGTATTACATTGTTTGAGTATTGTGTGAAAAAAGAATCGAGGAATATGATCACTAATGGATTAGTGTATGGATTCAAATTTTTGGTATAAGATTTCAAATTTTATAAATATGCACTGATTGGATTTAAAATTAGAGGATTGGATATTAAAATTTTTGTATTTAGTTATTAACTTAAAATTTTGGAGAAGATTGTGATAAGAATGGAATTTAATTTTAAATTTGAAGATTTTCAGGAATATAATATTTATAGAATTTTAAAAATTTTGTGAAATAACAAAATAGATTTATTTCATGATTATATGGTTTGATAAATTTAAATTTTGATGGTAATAAATACAACTATTGAGGATCTTAAATTTTGAGGACAACATTTTTTAAGGAGGGTAGACTTGTCACTACCACATTCTAAAATAGGAGTATTTTTGTCTTTTTTTAATTATTATAAGTATTGTGTATATTATATTGCATGTTATATTTTTATATATTATATATAGTGTTTATTAATGCATAAGTTAGTAGACTAGACCTAGAAGCCCACTAGATGAACCCCTGACCGAAAATATAGGGTTATGAGTTAAATTAGTATTATTCAAGATTAATTATTGAGGTTATAATTTATTACCGTAATTTTATTTAACTTTGGTACCTTACCGTTGCTTCGATATTTGGAGCGCTATACTAGCTTTTGTCTTCCAACATATTTCACACCCTTGTCTTAGACATGCCCGTCTTCCATTCTGACCTTTGTGTAACTCATAAATATGCACTTTTGTACTTCATTTTAGTCGCACAATATTCGTCGCAGACGTTTATTTTTAATTCTAAATAAATCCAACTTTGCATCTTTGTGTCTTCCAACCAAAATTGGAGACACAATCTCGACCCATTTTGTGCAACACAAATTATGACAATATTCTATTCTGAGTCTTCTACGTCCATGACACTTGTGTCCCACCTAATTTTAACCCTATGTACTATCAATTAATTTAAGAACACATTTTATATTAATTTAATTAAATTGGTGTAAGGACCCAACTTGACCCAAAACTAGACCCAACACCAAACCAAACCCCCATTCACACCCTCAAGGTTCATACTAAATACCACACACCCTTTTTAACCACTACATCACACCAAACATGGTGTTTTCCCTCATTAAATCCAAATTCTCACTTTTGTGCAATTTTTTAATTGTTAGGAACTTTTATGCAAAGTGCAATGAGGTGTCCACATCCTATTGGACCCAACACATGAAGAATCATGCCTTTTTCTTTTTTGATCGGTCATATGTGGTTTTCTCTATATTTTTGGAGTGTGCAACACTCAACATCTTTCCCCTCACCAATCTTAACCATCCATTTAAACCAACACAATCCTAGCCCTTCAAATTTCTACATGTAGAAAGCAAATCCAATCCCTAGGAACACATGGCCGGCCTTAATCCCTAGGTTGTAATCATCCTCTTCTCCTCATGCAAAAACCATTATCTTCCCATTATTTTTTTATCACCAACACCAAACCTACAAATTGAAAACCTAGCAACCACCCCCTGCTTCTTCTTCATCTTCTTCCTCCGGTCTCCCGCCTGAGCACCAATCCTTCCCGACCGTCCTCCGTTGACTGCAACCCCCACAGCCACCCATCATCGTCAACACCGCCACAGGCCAACTCCGGTCGTCCCCAAGCAGCAGCCGACTGCAACTCGGGCCAGTCCCTGAGTAAACCCCGACCGCCTGAACTCAACCTTAACCATCAACACCTTCTCTCCTCCCTCCGGTGATCACCCGCCCGAGCAGCCGTCGAATGCACACCATCTTCGCTGAGCCCCCCGCTGTCAGTGACCCCGACCTCATCTTCACCACCTCGTAATTGCCATTACGACTAACACCAACGTCCCCATCACCATTAATATCATTTCCACCACCCCGACCTTCCACCGAGCCTTCGACCCCGACCAGTCGACTCCCTCCGCCTGAGCACCGCCACTGCTACCATCTTCTCCCCTTCGACCTCGTCGGAGCACCTCGACTCTTCCCCGACCATTCACCATCTACCCCACGACCTCCTCCACCCACGATAGCAACCACAGCCATCACCACCGTCTCCCCATCTCACCCTGGTCGGACCACCACGATACGACGCTATCTCTGATCCGGACCACCGTGCACAGCCAACCACGCGGCCACCCTCGCCGGAGCCCAAGCACCGTTTCCAGTCGGTGTCACCCTCCATGGTCATGTGCACGCCAAGGCCAATGTTCAAAACTTACCCATCTTTGTTGTGTGTTATTTGTCACTGTGTAGTCATAAAACTTAATAACTAGTGTGTAGACGTGTACACAATTAGGTTTATTATTACTTCTTGGGAATTAGTTGTTAGTATTTTTGTCACGACCCGCACCCGAAATTTGGGCATGAGTCGTGGGTACGTCCAGCCTACGCCGCAGCAACGACGGTAGAATGCTGTCTAGGTCTCAATAATATACTAAACAATACTAACAACCTGTCAATGATATCAACTCCATAAGGAGGACAATATACATCTCACAATAATTCATAACGTAATCTCAATCACAACAAATATAAGAGTATAAAGGCACGATAAAAGATAAGAAGAATGACATAGTTAAACACCATGCCTCAAAATAAAGATAAACCATAGTCTAGCTGTCTAACATAAAGTCTCCATAAGTCCCAACATAAACTAAGAATAAGTCTAAGCATAAACTGAAATAACCTCAAATAAGTCTCAGTGCATAGGATAAATACTGTCTAGATAGCTGCAGGTAATATCTCCTCTAAAGGAATAATTCCTCTAAGATCTCTGGTGTGTAGTCTGCATCTATAACTGGTCCATAATATGTGGGACAAAAGTCCTCAAGATCCTCTAAAAAAATATCCAGTCAGGATTGGAGCGAAGTACAAGCACTAACAACAGTTTCACATATATTGATAAAAACTATAACACAGTGTAAAAAAATACAAGATAGGTATGAATACTGGCAATAAGAAATACTGGAATAAAGAAGTACTGGAATAAAGAAATACTGGAGCATATCATCATCAATGTTACATCTAGCAATGAATAGAAATATAAGTGCATGTTAGAACAATGAACTAGAATATAAGTGAGTGCTAGAATAATAACTAGAGCATAAGGAATGCGAGATCAATATACTAGAGATACATGTCAAGAACATCTAGCTAAGTGTGTGAAACATTAGCATATTATGTAATCGGCTTGGGACTGATCAGGCTTGTTACATATGATTAGCTATGATTCATGTAAGGTCAAGCTAACCATCCGGATAGCTATGATGCGAGCAATAGTCCGGTTAATCACATGTAACAGGCTATGAGGCATGTAATGGTCAAGCTGCACCAACGTGAGGTGTGGGTGAGCTATGATGCATGTACAATTTTGGTATGATCACATAAGCTACTAATATTTTCTGTTTCTCTAGCTAGCACGATGGATTCCAAATCATGACTCCTCGTGATAGGTCTCGATGATGCCAACTCGTGTAAACAACAGTGTCAGAATCATGTACGCTATACAACTAGAATTATAGAGATAATCAATATAATAAAAACTATCAGAGAATGTACTCGCCTGTGGTCCTTAGCTGGCAATACCAATATCCTGTTTCTAAAGTATTGTCTGAATAATCCAATAGTCCTATAAACATATCATATAATACAATATTGCATCAAATATTACACTAACACACATAATCAAAACATAATGAACTCAGAGACTACGCTAGGGGGTGCTACTTGTCTTTCCAGTATGTCAGTGTACATATAGCAGTCTGCTAGCAATTCACATGGTCACAGGTCAATATAACTATGGAATATCCGTAATTACCCTAGGTCACCTAGTACATATATAATTATACATAGTCTTTAACCAGCATATAACATTAATACTTATAATATATATGTATACCAAATAAATACATACACCATATATATATGTGTATATATACTAATTAAATTCATATACTATATATATATGTATATATATACTAATTATATACATATTAAACATATACTAATGGAATACATATACTATACATATATACTAATTGAGTTCATATACTATATATATATATATATATATATATATATACCAATTATACATATTAAACATATACTAAATACATATACTAATACATCCACCCTCATACCAATTATACAATACGTGTATATTAAACTATAACTAAAATACGTATGAATACTAATGAGAACTACGCGTATGCGGGTACGTATATATGTACGCAAGTGGGAGAACTCAAACCTGTATATGCGGGACGAGGCATTCGTGTCAAGGTCATCACGAAGGGGGTGGCAGCGGGGTGCTGCTCTGGTTCATGGCTCGGCTCCTGTGATCGTCGAAGTTGGTCGTCAGCAGCAGGTCACAGCGGGTTGGCGAGTGCAGTGGGAGATGGCATTCAGCGGTGCTCCGGTCAGGTTGGCAGCTTCAAGCGAACGGTCCATAGGAGAATGACGGATCTCCGGTGTGTTTGGCATCGTGCAGGCGTCACCGACGAGTGGACAGCCAGTTTCTGGGCGGTCAGCGGCTCGGTGCAGACGTCGGGTTGGGCAGCGGGCTTTTTCGGTCGACATTAGCAGGTCTCTGGCGTTCAGGTGGACAGCGGCCTCCGATCAACGAGGGTGGATGGGAAGGTTGGCGTGTGTAGGGGAACGACAGACGAGTCTGGAGGGTGCAGCGGGTGAGGGATGGGGAAGGAGATGAATATGAATAGGGAAGTCGGCTGTAGCTATATGGTTTATAGGAAAAGAAAAGAAAAAGTAAAGAAGAATATTTATATATGAGCATAATGTATTGGGTTGACCTAGAATTTGGGCTTGGTCAACACTCCTTGGAAAAAGGGCTTAACATGGAGATATTTCAAGGGCTAGGATTCAAATGGATTCAAAATGAATGGCTAGGATTGCATTTGGTTCAAAGTTTGGAGGGCCATAATTTAAGGAGGTTGATGTTGAGTTACACACTCCCAAAAATTATGAAAAATCCACATGAAGGAGAAATGGGTTTCTTCATGTGTTGTGTCCAACAAGGTGGACACCTTAATGCACTTTTGCATAAAAGTGCCCAACAATTGGAAAATTGCACAAAGTTGGGTTAATGGTTTAATTTAATTAAAATAAATGTAATTGGTGTTGAAAAATTAATTAGAAGTACATGGGACTAAAATTAAATGGGATACAAGTATCATGAATGAAGAAGACTCAAAATAGAATATTATCCTAATTTGGGTTGCTCAAAATGGGCCGAGATTGTGTCTCCAATTTTGATTGGAACACACAAGGATACAAAGTTAGATTTATATTGAATTAAATATAGTCGGTTGCAACGAATGTTGTGCGACTAAAATAAAGTACATCATGGCATGGTTATGAGTCACACAAGGATCAAAACAAAAGTCTGGCACGTCTAGGACAAGGGTGTGAAATTGGTTAAAAGGCAGTAGCTAGTGTAGCGCCCTAATTATCGAAGCAACGGTAAAGTGCAACAATCAAATAAAATTACAACATTTTAAATATAAATAATTATCATGCAATCATTTACACATTAAATTATGAAAAGACAAAAATACCTCTATTCTGAAATGTGGTAGTGACAAGTCTACCCTCCTTAAAAGAATTTTGTCCTCGAAATTAAAAATAAACTAGCACAAGAATAAATAATCAAACAAGGAATTATACCTCAAGTCCCGAAGAGATACGGATACTGCTCGCATATTTTGTCCTCTCTTTCCTAGGTTGACTCACCTGGAGAGTGATGTCTCCATGCAACACGAACCAAGAGAATAGTCTGTTTCCGCAATACCTTCTCTCTACGATCCAAGATCTTAACGGGTTATTCAGGATAGCTGAGCGTCGGTCCAACCTCGATCTCCGAGTGATCTAGTACGTGACTAGGATCTGCCACGTACCGTCTCAGTTGTGACGCATGGAACACGTCATGTACTACATCTAGAGCAGGCGGCAAGTCCAGTCTATAGGCCACTGTACCAACCCTTGCAAAAATACTGAAAGGTCTGATGTATCGTGGATTAAGCTTTTTCCCTCTAGCAAAATAAATTGTGCCCTATGTCCAAGAAATCCGTAGGAACACCAAATCCCTAACCTAGAACAAACAGTCTTAACACGCAATCTAAAACAAAACAATCATAAACCAATAAATAATAAAACCTATACCTGAAACTCTAGGGGTCTACGGTGGTTATCGGCCCAATGCCGCTGTCTGTCCTGCGCCACTCGCAGTCTGTCTCTGGTGAGTTTTACCTTTTCTGCTGCATCCACAACCATTTCTGGTCCTAACAAAGCTCTCTCTTCAATATTATACCAAGATAATAATGTACGATACCTTCGTCCATATAAAGTCTCGAATGGTGATATCTCAATGCTGGCCTGGTAGCTGTTGTTGTAAGCAAACTCTACTAAGTGTTGATGATCCTCCAAAGAACCTCTAAGATCCAAAACGCAAGTACATAGCATATCTTCAAGAGTCTGAATAGTCCTTTCAGACTGCCCGTCTGTCTGGGGGTGATACGCTGTACTGAACTTGAGCTGAGTGCCCAAGCTAGCCTGTAGACTCCTCCAGAAGTGGAAAGTGAAATGACTATCCCGATCTGAGACTATACTCACAGGAACTCTATGTAATCTGACAATCTGCCGTACGTACATCTCTGCTAGCTTCTCTGTCGATGTACCCACTTTAAAAGGAAAGAAGTGGGCTGATTTGGTCAACCTATCCACGATGACCCAAATCGCGTCCTTTCCTCCTGGAGAATGTGGAAGCCCTGAAACAAAGTTGTCATGCCCCAGTCCCAAAATACGTAGGACCAGGATTACGTGACACGCCAGCTACGTATTCAACCAGACTCTGGTCTGACTCGAATACGTATAAGCTGTAATATAAAGGGCACTATCTAGAATTTTCCATATATGTAAACCTCTATGTCTCAATCCACAATGTACATCAGTCTACAAGAAAGAGCTATATGTGCTAAGGTCGGCCGCCCAATAACACACTAACTCGAATAGACTCGAGAAGAAGTATGAGTCTACAAAACTAGGCTAAAATAGTAGATGAATAATCAATATAAAATAACCTTAATGCCGGTAGATATAATGTGAGTACCTGGTACCATGCTCGCAAGATATGCCACTCGATCAGTATCTCCAAGTGCTCCATAATCGTCTATGCTGCAAAACTGCCAGGGAACCAGGTCCTCAGAGGGACGTAACAAGGTACAAAAATATAGCATACCAAGTAATCAGAAAGTACAAGTGCACGATATGGCACTCTATCATAACCAACTAGTGTGACACAGTTTAAAGACAATGTTCGACACGTGGGCTGTCCAAAATAAAACCGTAGCTCCGAACACAGAGATACACGGGTCGTACCGTAGCTCCGAGCACAGAGACACACGGGTGTTACCACTACACTATGAAACAGGATCACTACACTATGAAACAGGATCACTACATATACATATATAAGCGCGTGCAGAGTAGCCTAAACGTCTAGTAACTGTCTTTCCCATCCCAAGCGGTCAACGATTGTGCGTTGAACCTGAACCTCTAACTACAGTCTCGACACAAGGAAATAACTCAACAGACACGACCCTAAGGTCATCCCAGCCTCTGGTCATGATATCAGTATCATGATACAGGAATCTGTCATGATCACAGTATATGAGTGTATCCTGGGGTGTCGATAAACTCAGGTACGTATATCGAGATACTACGAATCATCCGACAATCTTTCTAGGATGCTACGACGTACGTCTTCACTCGGCTGTGAACCGGACGCGAAGTACCAAACGTTAACATAACTACGTGCACGATGTACATACAAAACAATAAATATCTGTAAACTGAAATACAGGGTGGCAAGGTACACTTGCCTGTGTGCGGCTGCTGATGACGGGGATCGGGTACTGCGTCCAAGTCCTCAGGTCCCGCAATACCTAGTGAAGAGATACAAACCAGAATCAAAAAACTACTTAGGACAGGCAGGTGTGCTACACACATCTACTCCCAGACTCAGTCTCAAATATGACTCACAGGGACAAGTCACTAGGGGGTTGACCACCGTTGACTATCGGTACAATACAGCAATTCAACTAGTCATCTGCACACTCTCCTCAATTTAATTCTCCATAATTAAATCTATAATTTCTAACATGTACCATAGACCCCAATTATTTATTTAAAGGTCAAACACTCACTTTTCCTCGAATCCATAACTTGATTAAATTGTAATACTCCATGTAGGAAACATTCCTAATCCACAATGCACCTTAACACAAATACATTTCTCCGACATACTACAAGTCGAATCCCCAAGTCTTTGATCACCCTATTCAATCATCGTCACATGCCCAATATCGTATTTATTTTCTCACTAGTTGTATTCTCCTCATTTCTACTAATTTCAACATCCAAAACCAACTTTATAATACAAAGTACATGCTCACTATACTACATAAATATTAAACCATGTCAACCTCATTAAACCCATCCTCAAGTCATTTAAATTCCACATTCACATAAATTCTTATTTTATCTCAACCAATGTAAACCTTAAACACATAGCTCGATATAAACCCATACTAATCATGTATATCATCCA
Organism: Iris macrosiphon; assembly: GCA_036927795.1. NCBI lineage: Eukaryota > Viridiplantae > Streptophyta > Magnoliopsida > Asparagales > Iridaceae > Iris > Iris macrosiphon. Next base: position 122,852,937 of record JAYESA010000019.1, read on the forward strand.
TATTGCTACACAACCCTAGTTATCATAAGCCCATATATATATATATAATCCTCATTCAAAATAATATTTGTATATATCAATATCATATTTCCTTTACCACCTTACACTATACATCCACATATATAAACCCAAAACCCTAGCTAACAATCTTATTTCCATATATATAAACAACAATCCCTTAAATATGATATGTAATAATCTGAAATTTTAAACGAGAGAGGGAGAGGAGAATCGATCTCGCCGCGGGACAGTTGGCCGGAGAAGGTGGCGACGGTGGTGGTGAAGAAGCTAAGGTGGTGATGGAGATGGTGTTGATGGTGGTGGTAATGGTGTTGATGGTGGTGGTAATGGTGTTGATGGTGGTCGGACGACTCTGGCCGGCGGAGGGAGACGTGCGGCGGGACTGGAGCGGGAAGCGGGGGACGCACGGGTGCAGCTGGGGTGGCCGCGGGGTGCTGCGCGGACTGTACCGGCGTCGTGGGTTGGCGGCCGACGTCGGCCGGACAAGGGTGCCGGCGTCGGCCTGACAGCTAGGCTGCAGTGTGGGGTGGCCGGCGTGGGTTGGCGGCCGACGATACGAGAGAGAATGGTCGGTGGTCGGTGGTCGAGCAATGGCCGGAGTGGAGTGCTTCACTTGGGAGGAGGATTTGTGAAGTGGGGAAAAAGAGAAATGAAAGAGGATGAAGAAGAAAGTGAAGAAGGATGAAGGAGAGGCTTTCTTTGCATGGAGGAAATGAATGAAGGAGGAGAGAGAGAGATTTTTGGGATTAGGGCCGGTGATGTGTTGTTGAGGGTGGGGGAAATGTTACTTTATAGGGGAGTGTGTAGGTTTGAATGAGTGGTTGTGATCATCCTAGGTAGAATGGGTGGTTGTGATTTAATATGGATAGGATGTGGGATTTCTTCATGTGAGGAATGAGGAATTGGGATTGGGACCCTATTTTGGGACCCTTACAAATAATCATGACCAATGGGATGTTGCCAATAATTTAATAATTGTAAATAAGCCCCCGTAAATTCGAGAATTTGCATGGACACATAAAATGACGCAAAAATTACGGAGAAAAAAATATATATAAATTGTTATGGTGAGGGGGTGTTGCGCGTTAGGCGCGGGTCTAATTTGAAGGGCATTGGGATTAATTTAGGATAAAAATGGAATTTACAAAGTTGGTAAATTCCGATTTAAATATAGATAACGCGTCCCACAAATTTAATTAAATTGGGGCCCGCGGGGTCAAAATTCAAAAATGGCGCAAAGGCCAAAAATGGTGGGGGCTTGGAGTCGGTCTTGGACCCTTTAGTTGATCCGGCTCAACGGGTTAAGTTGGTACCCCAAAATCGAGGGTAACGACACAGGTGTCCGACACAAAATTAAATACGGGTTACGATTTTCGAAAATGTTGCGCAATTAATTTAGAGCACACAAAAGTCCAGTGCCTAATTTGGCGAGTTGAGTCGAGTGTACAATATTTGTACGGAATTTATGGGCTGATAATGGGCTCCGAATAATTAGACAAAGATAGGGTGTGCCAATGGTTAAAATTAATTGGATTAAAATTCCAGATAAATATCCTCTACTCTAAACCTCAATATCTTCTATCAAAATTTTTCCTGGCCCACTCTAACTATCTACAGAATAAATTGAGGGGATTTATATTCTTCCCAACTTAGAAAAATTTCGTCCCCAAAATTAAAAGTAAAGCACGATAATATCTAACAGAATTTAAAATAACTAGTAATTAAATTGTCGTACATAAATTCGTACCTTGCTCCTCAAATAAGTACGGGAATCGCTGCCGAATAGAATCCTCGCGCTCCCAAGTAGACTCGCCTGGCGAATGGTGCTTCCATGCCACTCTGACCAGTCGAATCGTCTGTCCCCTCAAAGTCTTCTCGCTGCGATCGAGAATCTCAACTGGCTGCTCTACGTAAGACAGGCTGGGCCCGACTGTAATCTCCGAATGATCAAGTACGTGGCTAGGGTCTGCGACATATCTCCTCAGTTGCGATACGTAAAATATGTCATGTACTCCCTCTAATGATGGAGGTAATGCAAGATGGTAAGCCACTTCGCTAACTCGTTCCAGAATGTCAAAAGGTCCGATATACCTCGGACTCAGCTTGCCTCTGCCTCTGAATCTGATGGTACCACGAGTGGGCGATATCCTCAAAAATACGTGGTCACCCTCCTTGAACTCCAATGGTATGCGGTGCGCATCTGCCCAGTATTTCTGTCTGTCCTGTGCTGCGCGCAGGTGGCTCCGAATCTGCTTGACCTTCTCTACTGTCTGTGTCACCAATTCTGGACCAAGTATCTGACGCTCTCCCACGTCACTCAAATAAACTAGCGACCTACATTTTCTGCCGTACAGTGCCTCATAGGGTGCCATCTGTATGCTAGCCTGGTAACTGTTATTGTAGGAGAATTCCATAAAGTGTAGATAGTCCTCCCAAGATCCTCCAAAATCAATCATGCACGCTTGTAATATATCCTCTAATATCTGTATCGTGCGCTCTGACTGTCCATCAGTCTGTGGATGATACGCAGTGCTGAACTTGAGACGAGTTCCTAGGCTCTCCTGCATACTCCGCCAAAAATGTGATGTAAATCTGGAATCATGATCCAATACGATGCTGACAGGCACTCCATGTAATTGTACTATCTGCCTCATATACATGTCAGCTAGTATCTCTGTGGATTGCCCAACTCTGAAGGGCAAGAAATGTGCAGACTTGGTGAGTCTGTCTACGACAACCCAAACTGCATCCTTTTTGCTAGGGCTTCGCGGAAATCCTGTGACGAAGTCCATGGTAATGTGTTCCCACTTCCACTCGGGAATGGGAAGTGGCTGCAATAATCCTGCAGTCCTCTGATGTTCAGCCTTGACTTGCTGACAGACTAAACACTTCGCCACAAATCTTGTAATTTCCCTCTTCATCCCATGCCACCAGAAATGCTGTCTCAAGTCTCGGTACATCTTCGTACCCCCGAGATGAATGGAATAAATCGAGCTATGAGCGTCGGTCATCAAATCTTGGCGTAGCTCGCCACTAGGAATATATAGGCGATCTCCGTACCTCAACGTTCCGTCTTCATGAATCCTGACTCTCGTCTGCTTGTCGGCTTCTGTTCTCTCTTACAGATGTCGAAATCTCGCATCTGTAGGCAATGCTGCCTTGATCCTCTCAATCAAAGTAGACTGAACCTCAAGACTGGCCATCTGTCCATCCATGCCTGGCAATACGATCTCTATCCCAAGCTCCTGGAGATCCTCTAGCAACTGTCCTTGCGTCGTCAAAAAGTATGCCATGGGCTTCCTGCTCAAGGCATCTGCTATGACGTTCGCCTTAACAGGGTGGTACTGTAACTCAATGTCATAATCTGTCATCAACTCTAGCCAACGTCTCTGCCTCATGTTGAGCTCCTTCTGCGTGTAGACGTACTTCATGCTTTTATGATCTGTATAAATCTTACCACGCTCACCATAAAGGTAATGTCTCCATAGCTTTAGTGCAAATATCACTGCAGCTAGCTCCAAGTCGTGCGTCGGATAGTTCTTTTCATGAACCCTCAAATGTCTCGATGCGTAGGCTATCACCTTGTCGTGTTGCATCAGTACACATCCCAATTCGCTCCCTGACGCATCACTGTACACTACAAATCCTCCTGATCCGAAAGGTAGTGTCAAAATCGGTACCGATGTCAGACGGTTCTTCAGCTCATCGAAAGCCGCCTGACACTCGTCAGTCCAGATAAACTCTTCACCTTTACGCGTCAGTCGCGTCATAGGCGCAGTTATCCTCGAAAAGTTTTCTACGAACCTCCGTTAATATCCGACAAGTCCGAGGAAACTCCTAACCTCTGTAACTAATGTAGGGGTAGGCCAGGTCTCTACTGTAGCTATCTTCTCCGGATCAACTGATAGTCCATCTCCGGTGATTATGTGTCCCAAAAATGGTACTCTATCCAAGCAAAACTCACATTTGCTGATTTTGGCGTACAGCCTCTCATGTCTCAGCGTCTCCAACACAATCCTGAGGTGTCTCTCATGCTCCTCCTGGCTCTTGGAATATATCAGGATATCGTCTATAAATACCACCACGAACTTATCTAAGTACTGGTGGAAAATATTGTTCATCAAATACATGAATACTGTTGGCGCGTTGGTTAAACCAAACGGCATGACTAGAAACTCATAATGGCCATACTTCGTCCGAAGTGCCGTGTTCGGAATGTCTTCTCTCCATACCTTGATCTGATGATAGCCTGATCTGAGATCGACCTTCAAGAATACATATGTGCCACTTAGCTGATTCAATGAATCATCGATGTGTAGCAAGGGTACTTGTTCTTTATTGCTACGGCATTTAATGCCCTGTAATCGTTATGCAACGTATCGTCCCGTCCTTCTTTGGTACAATAAGATGGTTGCTCCCCATGGAAAATACTAGCCCGATCAAAACCCTTGTCTAAGAGATCCTCCACGATGGACCTTCAACTCAACCAACTCTATCGGTGCTACTTTGAAGACGGGAAAATAACTGTCTCGGCTCTTGGAGTCAACTCTGTAACAACTCTTTCTGTCATGTGGCAGGCCTGAGAAATTCTCTAGAAACACATCCTCGAACCCTGATATAATACAGGGTACACTGGTTCACCTTCTGCAATGTGTGTCTCTATGGTAGAGGGGCACCATGCTCCCGGGCTCCCTGAAGCATCTCAAACTCAGGGTAATCTGGTAGTCATAAATAATGTAATCGCTTCGACAATCTCGCATCGCGTGATATTGGCTCAATCAATCCATGTCTAGGATAAGGTCATAGTCTAGACTAAACCTCAAAAATAATTTCTTCCGTTCTGTTTCCAACATCAATCCTCAAAAAAAAAAATTTCCTTGCCTAATGTATAATTCTCTTCTCCTCAAAGTTTTCCCTAAAATTCTATTCCTATAATTCCTTCTTTTCGTTATTTCTCTGTCTAGGTCACATAGTGCAATTATAATAATGATGTCGCCCAAGCACATACTAAAACTTCTGGTATTAGATCGTCATCTTCCAAGTGAGAGCTTGAAATTTTATCTCCTCTAGTCCATAATATCATTCCCGATATTGCTATCATATCCAACCACTAGTTTCTATCATCAGGCTATGCATTCCCATAAATTATTCTAGGTCATGATCAACAATCCTTCTAGCTCTCAGTGCTTCCGAGATTATTGTTACCTCAAGCACGGGTAGGGTACTAGTGGGTCCAACTCTCTTACCAACCTTCCCTACTAGATCTAGAATCCAAAGAACCCATCAATCTATCCTGATAAGGTAACAGTCTTCTCCGAGAAAGGTATACGAATTTTGTCTTCCGTCTAAGTCATCAGTCACAAGCATTCGTCTCCCCGAACAATAGGGGACGAGAAACAAGGATAGCGATATTGACGAAGATTGAACAAATGCAAAGTGGAAGTCCAAGGGCGATAATCACATACAAAGAGTTTTAAAATCGATTATGGATTGAGATCATACTCAACAATCATAACATCTATTCATAATTTGCAGGCTCGCTTGGCACAGTCAGGTGACCAAGACGATTTAAATCTGACCTGCATAGGCCACCACAAAAATATGTCACGCCCCAGTCCCAAAATACGTGGGACCAGGATTACGTGACATGCCAGCTACGCATTCGACCAGACTCTGGTCTGACTCGAATACGTATAAGCTGTAATATAAAGGGCACTATCTAGAATTTTCCATATATGTAAACCTCTATGTCTCAATCCACAATGTACATCAGTCTACAAGAAAGAGCTATATGTGCTAAGGTCAGCCGCCCAATAACACACTAACTCGAATAGACTCGAGAAGAAGTATGAGTCTACAAAACTAGGCTAAAACAGTAGATGAATAATCAATGTAAAATAACCTTAATGCCGGTAGATATAATATGAGTACCTGGTACAATGCTCGCAAGATATGCCACTCTATCAATATCTCCAAGTGCTCCGTAATCGTCTATGCTACAAAACTGGCAGGAAACCAGGTCCTCAGAGGGACGTAACAAGGTACATAAATATAGCATGCCAAGTAATCAGAAAGTACAAGTGCACGACAGGGTACTCTATCATAACCAACTAGTGTGACACAGTTTAAAGACAATGTTCGACGCGTGGACTGTCCAAAATAAAATCGCAGCTCCGAACACAGAGACACACGGGTCGTACCGTAGCTCCGAGCACAGAGATACACGGGTGTTACCACTACACTATGAAACAGGATCACTATACTATGAAACAGGATCACTACATATACATATATAAGCGCGTGCAGAGTAGTCCAAACATCTAGTAACTGTCTTCCCCATCCCAAGCGGTCAACGATTGTGCGTTGAACCTGAACCTCTAACTACAGTCTCGACACAAGGAAATAACTCAACAGACACGACCCTAAGGTCATCCCAGCCTCTGGTCATGATGTCAGTATCAGGATACAGGAATCTGGTACGATCATAGTGTATGAGTGTGTCCTGGAGTGTCGATAAACTCAGGTACGTATATTGAGATACTACGAATCATCCGACAATCTTCCTAGGATGCTAGGACGTACGTCTTCACCCGGCTGTGAACCGGACGTGAAGTACCGAACGTCAACATAACTACGTGCACGATGTACATACGAAATAATAAATATCTGTAAACTGAAATACAAGGTGGCAAGGTACACTTGCCTGCGTGCGGCTGCTGATGACGGGGATCGGGTACTGCGTCCAAGTCCTCAGGTTCCGCAATACCTAGTGAAGAGATACAAACCAGAATCAATAATCCATTTAGGACAGGCAGGTATGCTACACACATCTACTCCCAGACTCAGTCTCAAATATGACTCACTGGGACAAGTCACTAGGGGGGTTGACCACCGTTGACTATCGGTACAATACAGCAATTCAACTAGTCATCTGCACACTCTCCTCAATTTAATTCTCCTTAATTAAATCTATAATTTCTATCATGTACTATAGACCCCGATTATTTATTTAAAGGTCAAACACTTACTTTTTCTCGAATCCATAACTTGATTAAATTGTAATACTCCATGTAGGAAACATTCCTAATCCATAATGCACCTTAACACAAATATATTTCTCCGACATACTACAAGTCGAATCCCCAAGTCTTTGATCACCCTATTCAATCATCGTCACATGCCCAATATCGTATTTATTTTCTCACTAGTTGTATTCCCCTCATTTCCACTAATTTTAACATCCAAAACCAACTTTATAATACAAGGTACATGTTCACTATACTACATAAATATTAAACCATGTCAACCTCATTAAACCCATCCTCAAGTCATTTAAATTCCACATTCACATAAATTCTCATTTTATCTCAACCAATGTAAACCTTAAACACATAGCTCGATATAACCCATACTAATCATGTATATCATCCACATTGCAACACAACCCTAGTTATCATAAGTCCATATGTATATATATAATCCTCATTCAAAATAATATTTGTATATATCAATCTCATATTTCCTGTACCACCTTACACTATACATCCACATATATAAACCCAAAACCCTAGTTAACAATCTTATTTCCATATATATAAACAACAACCCCTTAAATATGATATGTAATAATCTAAAATTTTAAACGAGAGAGGGAGAGGAGAATCGACCTCGCCACGGGACGGTTGGCCGGAGAAGGTGGCGACGGTGGTGGTGAAGAAGCTAAGGTGGTGATGGAGATGGTGTTGATGGTGGTGGTAATGGTGTTGATGGTGGTGGTAATGGTGTTGATGGTGGTCGGAAGGCTCTGGCCGGCGGAGGGAGATGTGCCGGCGGGACTGGAGCGGGAAGCGAGGGACGCACGGCTGCAGCTGGGGTGGTCGCGGGCTGCAGCGGGGTGCCGGCGTCTGCCGGACAGCTCGGCTGTAGCGTGGGGTAGCCGACGTGGGTTGGCGGCCAACGGTCGGAGAGAGAATGGTCGGTGGTCAGTGGTCGGGCAATGGCCGGAGTGGAGTGCTTCACTTGGGAGGAGGATTTGTGAAGTGGGGAAAAAGAGAAATGAAAGAGGATGAAGAAGAAAGTGAAGAAGGAGGAAGGAGAGGCTTCCTTTGCATGGAGGAAATGAATGAAGGAGGAGAGAGAGAGATTTTTGGGATTAGGGCCGGTGATGTATTGTTGAGGGTGGGGGAAATATTACTTTATAGGGGAGTGTGTAGGTTTGAATGAGTAGTTGTGATCATCCTAGGTAGAATGGGTGGTTGTGATTTAATATGGATAGGATGTGGGATTTCTTTATGTGAGGAATGAGGGAATTGGGATTGGGACCCTATTTTGGGACCCTTACAAATAATCATGACCAATGGGATGTTGCCAACAATTTAATAATTGCAAATAAGCCCCCATAAATTCGGGAATTTGTATGGACACATGAAATAACGCAAAAATTACGGAGAAAAATATATATAAATATTGTCATGGTGAGGGGGTATTACGCGTTAGGCACGGGTCTAAGTTGAAGGGCATTGGGATTAATTTAGGATAAAAATGGAATTTACAAAGTTGGTAAATCCCGATTTAAATATAGATAACGCGTCCCACGAATTTAATTTAATTGGGGCCTGCGGGGTCAAAATCCGGAAACGGCGCAGAGGCCAAAAATGGTGGGGGCTTGGAGTCGGTCTTAGACCCTTTAGTTGGTCCGGCTCAACGGATTAAGTTGGTACCCCAAAATCGAGGGTAACGACACAGGTGTCCGACACAAAATTAAATACGGGTTACGATTTTCGGAAATGTTGCACAATTAATTTAGAGCACACAAAAGTTGATTTTAACAGTCAGAAAAGTCCAGTGCCTAATTTGGCGAGTTGAGTCGAGTGTACAATATTTGTACAGAATTTATGGGCTGATAATAGGCTTCGAATAATTAGACAAAGATAGGGTGTGCTAATGGTTAAAATTAATTGGATTAAAATTCCAGATAAATATCCTCTACTCTAAACCTCAATATCTTCTATCAAAATTTTTCCTGGCCCACTCTAACTATCTACAGAATAAATTGAGGGGGTTTACAGAAGTCTATAGTTACGTGCTCCCACTTCATTTCTGGAATAGGTAAATATTGAAGCAATCCACCTGGCCTCTGTCGATCTGCTTTTACCTGCTGGCACATTAAACATCGGGATACAAAGCGTGCTACCTAGCGCTTTATACTATACCACCATACGTGTTCCCTCATATCTCGATACATCTTGTTGGCACCGGGATGCATCGAGTACTGAGAGCGATGTGCCTCCTGTAAAACCACTCCGTACAACTCTTCACTCGGCACACACATCCTCGTGCCATGCCGTAAGGATCCATCATCCGTAATAATGAAGTCATCTGTCAAACCTGTCCGAACTTGTGCCCTGATACCCCTCAGAGTCTTATCATCATACTATGAAACTCTAATTCTATCCATCAGCTCTGATTGTATCTGTAATCCCCACATCTGGATCTCAACACCTGGAACTAGTACTTTAATTCCCAAGCTCTCTAGATCGGCCAATAAGTGTCTATCTGTTGTCAAGTACATAGCCATCGGATACCTGCTCAAGGCATTGGTGACTACGTTAGCCTTTCCTGGGTGGTACTGTAATGAGATATCAAAGTCTTTCATCAACTCTAACCACCTCCTCTGCCTCATGTTCAGCTCCTTCTGTGTAAACACGTACTTCAAGCTCTTGTGTTCCACGAAGATCTCCATACGCTCTCCGTACAGATAGTGTTTCCACAGTTTTAGAGCAAAGATAACTACTGCTAACTCTAAATTGTGAGTGGGGTAGTTCTTCTCATGAGGGCATAATTGTCTTGAAGCATAGGCAATTACTTTTTGTGCTACTGAAGAACGCATCCCAAACCTTTTCCTGAAGCATCACTGTAGATAGTGAATCCACCTGTCCCTGATGGCAACGTCAAAACTGGCCGCTGTCGTTAATCTCTTCTTCAGCTCATTAAATGCGGCTTGACATTCCTCTATCCAGACAAAATCCATATCTTTCTTGGTCAGCCTAGTCATCTGCTCTGCAATCTTAGAGAAGTCTTGTACGAACCTTCTGTAGTGTCCTGCTAGTCCGAGAAAGCTCTTGATTTTAGCTACCGTACTGGGGGTAGCCCATGACTCCACTACCTCTATCTTCTTTAGGTTAACTGAAATTCTGTCACCATATGTCCAAGAAATTCAACCTTGTCAAGGAAGAACTCGCACTTGGAAAGCTTCCCGTACAACTCTTTCTTCCTGAGAGTTTCTAAGACTATCCTCAGGTGCTCTTCGTGCTCTTCTGGGGTCTTCGAATACACAAAAATATTGTCAATGAACACCACTACGAACTTGTCAAGGTATTGATGGAATACCTTGTTCATCAAGTTCATGAATACTGCTGGTGCATTGGTTAAACCAAACGGTATTACTATGAATTCAAACTGGCCATATCTGGTCCAAAAAGCTATCTTCGGTATGTTTTCACTCTTCACCTTCATATGGTGATAGCCTGACCTCAAGTCTATCTTTGAAAACACCTTCGCTCCGCTCAACTGATCGAAAAGATTATCTATCCTTGGCAGCGGGTATTTATTCTTGATAGTGAGGTTATTCAGAGCTCTATAATCGATACATATGTATATCGTGCCATCCTTCTTCGGTACGAATAATACCGGGGCTCCCTATGGCGATGAATTGGATCTAATAAAACCTTTGTCCTGCAGCTCCTCAACTTGCTTCTTCAGTTCTACCAACTCGCTGTTGACTCTATAGACATGTTGTGAAATAGGCTCCGCTCTTGGTATCAAGTCTATAAAGAATTCAACATCTCTGTCTGGCAGCAAACTTGGTAACTCCTCTAAAAATACATCTAGGAACTCCACTATCAGTGGATGTGGTAACTCCTTTCCTTTCATCCTGGTTCCGCAAAAAGTGCCTCTGCTCTGCTATGCTGCTCCTCTGGCGACCTCAAACTCTGGTTCTCCAGGCGGTCAAAATATTACTCTGCCTCCGTGACAATCTATAGAAGCATGGTGTTTACTCAACCAGTCCATTCCGAGTATAATATCATATCCCTGAAGTGGCATGACGAGTAAACTCACGCTCAATTCTCGGCCTTCCAATGACACTCTCCAATCCTTACAATAATCACCGATTAGGATAATGCCTCCTCCTGTCATGATCTTGCAAGTCCTATCTAATGGTTCAATTTCTAAATGATGCTTAAGGGCATAAGATACATATACGAAACTATGGAAAGTGCTAGAATCAAATAATGCAAGTGCTAGAATAGAATCGAGAGAAACTGAACCTAAAATTATGTCTCCAGCTGGCTCGGTGTCCTCGATCGTCATGACATAAGCGCGTCCCTATGGTGCTCATCTCTGCTTCTGCTGGTGTTGAGCAAACCTCTGCTGCTGTGGTGGAAGTGGAGGTCCCCTCTGCTGGCCTCCTGGTACAGTAGGTACTCTGGCTGGTCCTCTCAGAGCGGCTGCTCCATCCTCATGAGCCTGAATAGATGGGCAGTCCCTAAGCTGATGTACTGATGATCCACAGGACAAGCAAGTACCCAATCTCTTCTTGTAGATGTCTCTAGTATGTCCCATCTTTCCACAATACGCACACTGGGTAATAGGCTAATTCTGTCTCTGTGGCTGCTGCTGCTGGATGTGTCCATGAATTGGTGCTTGGTGTTGCTGATGCTGCTACTGGTACGGCCTCTGTTATTATTGAAAGTGTGGGTGCTTGGCCAGTCCAGTGTTACCACATGTTCCTCCAGAAGTATCGTATCCCCTTTTAGGCCAGAGGTCCAAGTCATCTTCAGCAATCTGGACATCCATCAGAATACCCTCAAATATAGCAGTACGTCATCCCGAAGTATGAGACTTGATCTCTCTATTTAATCCCTTCCTAAATTTTCGTGCTATGTCTCCTGGGTCTCGAATCATCGATGGCGCAAATCGACTCAAACGGCAAAACTCCACGGCGTATTCGTCAATTGACATGCTCCCTTGGACCAAGTCATAGAACTGACTTTCTAAGCCTCCCAAAGCTACGTCAGGAAAGAACTTCTCCTTGAAGAGCTCCTTGAAGTCCTCCCAAGTAAGTCCTTCGTCAGTAAGTCTCGGCTCTGTATGATACCACGTCAGCGCGATATCAAATATCTGACTGCCAGCGGCCTCGATCTGAAGAATCTCCAGAATCTGCGCCAAACGTAAACTTCTTTTTATGTCCTCTAGCTATTCGTCAGCGTAGAGTATCCCCTCAGTGCCTTTGAACTCTTGAGGCATCATCCTCTTAAAGTCCACTATAGTACCTGGCCTCTTGTGCTGCTAACCAGGATGCTGCTGTTGTCGTGCTACTCTCTCCACAACCTGGAGAACCACCTATTGAGAATTCTCCATGCTCTCTCTTATGAGCTCTATTCATGCCTGGTGCACCTCTGCTTGAACCCTCTGAGCCTCAGCTTGAACATACTGAGCTTCTGTTGTTACTCTCTGGGCCTCTAACATGCCCTGGATAAGTGCGAACATCTGTGCCCTATCAGTGGCACACCTCCCAGAATCGGTGTCGGTGATGGGAGAAGGTTGTCTGTCACAGCTGGGGAAATCCTCTAAACAGGTGGAAGAGAAAACCCATTAGCTGTAGATACTCCCACATGAACAGAAGATATAGGAGAAACTCCAGATGTCTGTTCGTTAGGTCCAGAGGTGGCAGACCTCTCTGAAGCTGCTGCTCCCATTCTTAAAGACCTAGTCTTCGACGGCATCCTGAAGACAGATTGAAAAGAATCAATTAAGGTAATAGACACGATATCATCAAGGAAGGACAGTAAATTCTAAAGAAGCAATTATTCAGAATAATATTATAAAGATCAAATTTTTTCTAGTTGTGATTAAGCATACTCTCATCATAAATCCTATTTCCTATATCCTATCACAGGCTCGCAGTAATACAACTAAGTTTTCGCACTACCACGATATCGCATAACTTGGAAACTAAACCTACATGGGCCACCACTAAAAACGTATCATGACCCGCACCCAGAATTTGGGCATGAGTCGTGGGTACGTCCAGCCTACGCTACAACATCGGCGGTAGAACGCTGTCTAGGTCTCAATAATATACTAAACAATACTCACAACCTGTCAATGATATCAACTCCATAAGGAGGACAATATACATCTCACAATAGCTCGTAATTTAATCTCAATCACAACAACTATAAGAGTATAATGGCACAATAAAAGATAAGAAGAATGACATAGTTAAACACCATGCCTCAAAATAAAGATAAACCATACTCTAGCTGTCTAACATAAAGTCTCCATAAGTCCCAACATAAACTAAGAATAAGTCTAAACATAAACTAAAATAACCTCAAATAAGTCTCAGTGCATAGGATAAATATTGTCTAGATAGCTGCAGGTAATGTCTCCTCTAAAGGAATAGTCTCTTCTAAGATCTCTGGTGTGTAGTCTGCATCTATACCTGGTCCATAATATATGGGACAAAAGTCCTCAAGATCCTCTGAAAAAATATCTAATCAGGATTGTAGCGAAGTACAAGCACTAACAGCAGTTCCACATATATTGATAAAAACTATAACACAGTATAAAAAAATACAAAATAGATATGAATACTAGTAATAAGAAATACTGGAATAAAGAAGTATTGGAATAAAGAAATACTGGAGCATATCATCATCAATGTTATATCTAGCAATGAATAGAAATATAAGTGCATGCTAGAATAAATAACTAGAATGTAAGTGAGTACTAGAACAATAACAAGAACATAAGAAATGCTAGATCAATATACTGGAAGATATTTGCTCGAAGATATTTGTAGAGGACATTTGCTCGAAGACGCCTTCTTTTTCGGCTCCTTACATTCTGGAAGAACATGGCCTTCTCCTTCCTCAAGTCGACCCGACGAACTACGACGATCATCTCTGTGTGGTGAAGGAAATGTGGGAAGAACAGGTTAACTCCTCAGCCTTTATATAGGCAAGAGAGAGCCCACCGAATCCCAATGGATCCCCAATAACTCTGCCAGAAAGTCAGCCTTGAAGAACGGGTCAGACTTGACCATTTTATGCTTCATTCAAAGCGTTTCAAATTACGAGGAATTTGAAAGCTTTGAAGGGGATCTTGTAGAAGCATAAAAAATATGCTGGATAGCTGTACGCAGCATGTTAATGCTGGACAGCGTAAAAAGATGACTTTAGAGCCATCAGCGTGCAACAGAGCTTTTTTGCTGAGCACAGCGTAAAATATAAGCTCAAGGACTATCCGCATAATGTAGTATGTCCAGGCTGCTTCAGCGTAAAAAGGGTGCTACATCGCCTTTATGGCGTAAAACTCATCCGCTTTTAGTGCAGTATTGAAGTATACGAGGAACGCTTCATATTCTCCGAAATGAACCTGTCAAAATCACGCAGTGAACCTGACATCTGACTCCTGACAAAGAGTACTGCACGACTACCCAGGCGACGACTATAATGATGGTGCGGTACAGCGACCCAGACTGTCATTTAGTGCCATCTCCTCGGTATAAACTGCTTTTATGCATACAAGGGAATACGCTGTCTAGTTTTACACAGGTAGATGTGAGCTGTCTACGCTCCGCAGAAGACAAACAGGCTACAATGTTAAAAGCTGCTCTTCGTACAGGGATCGAGGCACGTCTCTGCATTTAATGTACCGAATAGTGGCTGATCTCTGCATTTAATACAAGAGATTTGATTAAATGTCACCAGACTGTCGTTTAGCGACATCTCCTTGGCGTAAACTGCTTTTACGCATATAAGGGAATACGCTGCCTAGTTTTACACAGGCAGATGTGAGCTGTCTACGCTCCACAGAAGACAAACAGGCTGCCACGTCAAAAGCTGCTCTTCGTACAGGGCTCAAGGTACGTCTCTGCATTTAATATGCATAATGATGGCAGATCTTCGAGGCACGCCTCTGTATTTAATGCGTAGAATAATGGCAGATCTTCGAGACAATCCTCTGGAATACGCTGCCTAATTTTACACAGGCAGACATGAGCTTCTTACGCTCCGTAGAAGACAAACAGGCTGTCACGTCAAAAGCTGCTCTTCGTACAGGGCTCGAGGCACGCCTCTGCATTTAATGCACCGAATGGTGGCTGATCTCTGCATTTAATGCAAGAGATTTAATTATATCTCCAAAAGCCATAATTTCGGCTAAAACGTCCACATCATCACTTTGGCACATTACGCCATCGGGCTATTCTCAGCTATGGGAGCATGCTGTACGCTATCTCCTTGGAATACGCCAACTCAGGCCACATTTGCATTGGTGCGTATTAAGGCTATTCGGTCCGGAATTCGCTCAAGGCCTCAGTCAAGAGAGGAGGATCAGCTAGCTTCTACGCCCACTCGGCTTCTACGTCCACTCGGCTTCTACGTCCACTCGGCTTCTATGCCGGTTTGATAACTCTTTGGCTTCTACGCCATAGTGACAGTTATTGGTTTCTACGCCAACCTTTTCTTTGCGAGGGATAACTACCTACGTGGTTTTTACGCCGTGATCTTCGTAGCAGTTATACGCATCGTCTCTTAATGGGACACGCGTCACACGCTCATTCAAAAGGTCATTTATACGCGGGCAACGGTTATTTTAACCATCGTGTAAAAGGGTGCTGTACTTTCCACTACTCGGTTTCTACGCTGACTGAGTGGTCACTATCACTAAAACTCTATAAATAGAGACCTCTATTGACAGAGGTCCAAGGTCGAAAATTGGTCGCAGATTTCAAGAGAGAAGAATCCAGAGCTCTGGCAAAGAGTAGTGATCGACGACTTTGGCATCGAGCATCCACTCTCTTTAGCAACCTTCAAAGCTGTTTTTTGTCTTCTACGGTACTTCTTCATCATCGTGTGGTCCAAGGGATAAAGTGATTGACTGCAGATCAGACTCCTATAGCAATATTTACCAAGATTAAAAAATTGTACTTAACATCCTCATATAGGATTAATTGTACTTCTTGTTTGTGAACCTAAGAGCGGGTTTCGTATAAACCTTGTTTCCATTTCTTTCGTTTATTATTAAACACAAGATGGAGACTCTGCTGGGGACGACTTTCTCATCTGACGAGAAAATAATTACTCAACACGATGCGATATCCATGGGATCCGTAATGAAGACCCTGGTCGTCCAATTCGACCAGTCTGTCTACGAAGATATGCTTCGAACAGGGGGTAGCTCTCACTCTTTCTCTGTCCAAGACAACAGAAAACTGCGTAAGGTCTGGATGCCCAAGACATCCCCTACCATTCCTGTCGACTCTTCGACCTCTCCGACCAACGAGGTTGTAGCATCGCTCCCTCTGCGCCTTACGCGTAAAATTCAGTCTCCCATTACTGACGGAATAGACAAAACTTCAGGCAATGCCTCAGCGCTAATCCAGAAGTATACTCCGCGCTCTGCCCGTAAAATCCAGTCTTCCGTCAATAATGTGGCAGACAGAATTTCTGACAATGCCTTAGCGCCAAATCAGAAATTCCAAACACGCTCCATGCGTAAAAATACATCTGCCCTCCGCGGAAAAGCAGATGATCCCTGCAATCTACGCAAGGAAAAGAAAGCGGCGGACTGCTCATCTTCTCAGCCTTTACGCCTGCAAGGGAAGAATCTGCCTGCCCTCCGGATTACGCAAGAGGCTGACGGCCGACTGAGGACATCCTCAGCTTTACGCCAGCCCGAGCAGAGTTCCGAATTACGCTAGGGGAAGCCCCTCAGCATAAAGAAAGCTCAATTTGCAGAAAGATACCCTCCTCGGGGATTATTCGCTACCCAGATGGCCAACCTGTTCTATACGGATTGCACTGGGAAAACTATGGTTCCCAATATCCGCATGCCCACTGATGTGAACAGAAGGAACAAGCCATCTTCTTCTTCTGTAACTTCTCCCAACCTATATGAATATCTAATCCAGAAACACAAGGATAGGGGATCTTCCAGCATGTCTATTACGCCTCCTAGCGAGCACTATTGTAATAGTCATAGGATTGTAGTTAATTATTGTTGTTCTGAAGCAAAATGGTCAGTTTTCGACCGGTTGAGCTACTCTCCGTCTTTCCAGGAAGAAGAGCCCACACATGCATCAGTGAACATGGCTTCACACATACCTAGAGGAAGGTCGAGCACAAGACGTCATCCCTCTATTACACCGGGTACGTCGGTTCCATGGAGGTCGACCGGATTCACATAGATCCGGGATCATCAATCAGCATCATTCCTCATAGTCTGCTTAGACCGCTGAGGATTTCTATCAGCGAATTGGCTTACACCACCACTACAATCGTGGGTTTCAACGCCAGGAAAAGTAAGCCGTTGGGAAAAATCCGCCTGAGGATCCAGATTGGCGACCTCAGATTAGTGGCTATAAGTTATGTCATTGATTCAAAGGTATCCTACAACATTATGCTAGGTAGACCTTGGATCCATGACCATAATATGGTTCCTTCGACTCTACATCAATGCTTTAAATATGTAGATGCTAAAGGAATGGTACAAACAGAGTTTGCTGACCTAAACCCGTTTAAAGGAGTAGAATCCTACTACTCTGATACCGTGTTGTACTCTTAAGACTACATGAAAGAGGTGTCAGGCGAAGCAGAAAAGGAATCCCACCGGGAGCCAGAAGAACCTTCTGCCGAACAATCTCTGTCAATCAAGGTGAAAGGGCAAACTACTCGTCCAAAAGCCATGGAGCCTATGGCTATCCACCTGAACAGAACTAGGTCAGAAAAAGGGGGTGATCCTCTAATGATCACTTTGAACCAGTAGCCTCCACCCTTGGTCATCAACCTTCGGCGCCACAGGCAACCGATTAATGTAAATGCAACCAGGAATGCGATTTCGGATGATAATAAAGATCCTTTTTTCAGTATATTGACGCTCAAATTCTAAATCAGGAATCCTCTCCCCATGACGATATAGAACCTATAGCACAAAAATTCTTGGAAGCTATAGATTCCTATCATCCGTATATGTGGGAAGTAGCGTCATCATCCAATGTCACCACGACATATGGACCGTATGAGGATTCTATCTTTATTGTCCCGCCTACTTGCAGTAGTCAGCATTCAATAGTCTTCGGCCGCATATGCAACGAATCGACTGTACAAGAAGATTCTTTCGACGACAATGTTGGTAAAATACAAGTTCACAGATACAGCCCGCAAGCTTTGAAGATCATACAAAGTATGGGTTATGACTTGAAGCTGGAACCAGGTCTCAACTACGGGAAAGGCAGACGAATGCCGCTGCACGGCGATCCCTACTATCAACGAACTCATTTCGGGTTAGGGTATACCACCTCCCTTATAACTCCTGAGTCAAACGAGGATATCTTTTGCTCTCCCTAAAACTGTTCAACGCCCTCTAACTCATTGCTCGAACGAACATTATCGATAAATACGGTAGTGACGGGTTCCTTCGAAGCAGACGAACAAGAATCTGAACTGTTTGATAATGACGCATGGGCTCAACAAATGGATACACAATGGGAATTCCGGTTCGAGCAGAGAGAACCTCCCACTGAAGATAAAGTTATCCAGATTGACGTTAGGGATGAACTTTTGCCAAAGACGATATTTATCAGTAACAATCTTTCCGAAGAAGAAATGGAAGAAATTATCCTGCTGATAAAAGAATATATCGACGTCTTTGCGTAGAATTATGAGAACATGCCAGGACTTAATCCAGAGGTAGCTACTCATAAACTCAATATATTGCCCAATTCGAAGCTTGTGAAGCAGCACCAACGCCAGTTCCGCCCGGATATGATGGACGCCATTGAAGCTGAAATCAAGAAGTTGATAGCCTGCAGTTTCATCCGGAAAGAATAACATCCCGACTGGGTCGCCAATGTTATCCCGGTCATGAAGAAAAATAGGAAATTACGTGTCTGTATCGATTACCGAGATCTGAATACAGCATGTCCCAAGGATGAGTTTTCTCTTCCCATTATAGACGTCATGATTGATAGTACATGCGGTTTTGAACGTATGTCTTTCATGGACGAATTTTCAGGATACAATCAAATTAAGATGCATCCTGAAGATGAGAAGCATACTGCCTTCCGGACACCATTGGGGTTATATTGCTATACGGTCATGCCCTTCGGATTGAAGAATGCCGGGGCTACATACCAATAGGCTATATGTAACATATTCCATGAGCATTTACGCAAAACAGTAGAATATTACATGGACAATATAGCTGTTAAAAGCCGCCTCAAGGATAATCACATCCAAGACTTGAAGACAGTATTCGAGTGGATGCGCCAACATCAACTCAAAATGAATCCTACAAAGTCCTTTCTGGGTGTATCTAGTGGCAAATTCCTGGGATTTGTCATTACCGCTAAAGGCATTCAAGTGAACCCTGATAAAGTCAAGGCCATCTTAGAAATGCGACCGCCCCATAATCTGAGAGAACTCAGAGGATTTCAAGGTCGTCTGGCTTATATTCGAAGATTCATATCCAACCTCTCTGGGAGATGCCAACCTTTTTTTTGTCTCATGAAGAAAGGTGTATCATTCGTATGGGACAAACCCTGTCAGCAAGCGTTTAATGATATCAAACGCTACCTCACTAATCCGCCAGTTCTGGTGCCTCCCGTCATAGGAAGACCATTCTTGCTGTATGTTCGAGCGATGGATCATTCTCTGGGAGCTCTTCTCGCACAAAAGAACGATGTGGGTCATGAACAGGCTATCTACTATCTAAGCAGGATAACGATCGGAGCTGAACACCGGTACAGTCCAGTGGAAAAATAATGCTTGGCTCTGATGTTCGCTATTCAAAAAATGCGACACTATGTCACGGGCCAGACTATTCATATCATCTCCCGGATCAATCCTCTTCGGGTACTGATGAACAAGCCAAGTGTTCTTAATTCCCGACTCGCGACTTGGGCGATGTTATTAACACCGTATGACATGGTGTACGTCCCTCAGAAGTCCATCAAAGGCCAAGCATTCGCTGATTTCCTAGCTGCTCATCCGATCTCGAAGGCCTCCAAACTATACGAGGACATCCCCGACGAAGTTGCAGAATGTAATTCCGTAATAGAAAGTGATGCATGGAAACTATTCTTTGATGGTGCCTCCAGGACTGGTCCCAGGGGAAACATGGTTTTAGGAGTAGGAATTGTCCTGGTTACTCCTGATAAACTCGTCATCTATCGAGCATATTCTCTTAGCGAGCCATGTTCCAACAATGTAGCAGAGTATAACGCTCTACTAATCGGCCTCCAAGTCGCTAAAGAATTGGGCGTCGAATCTCTGGAAGCTTTCGGTGATTCTCTGCTGATCGTCAATCAAGTCAGAGGAATATATGAAGTCCGGAATCCATACCTCATCCCCTATCACCGAGCAACGGTCGAGATAGCCATGACATTCAAAGGGTTCTTCCTAGAGCAACGGTCGAGATAGCCAGTCTAGCTACAGATTTAGCTACTCCCATAAGAAGGCAGAATTCGGTGATCCTTCTTAACAGAGATTTATTCTGTATGAAAAATAACTTTCACATAGAACGCAGCTACGCTGTGAATACCGATCCTCCCAAGAGAGACTGGAGAAGTCCCTTTATAGATTTTGTGGTGTACATAATCTTGCCGGAGGACCCTAAAGAAGCAGTATCCGTCAAAAGACGATCATTACGCTTCTATTTCGACGCGTCTTCATAGTGTCGATATCGCCGGACCTACGATGGACTGCTATTGAGATGTCTCTCTAGTGATGAAGCACAGCGGATTATCCCTGAAGCTCATGATGGCGTATGCGGAGCACATCAACTCGGTCCTAAGCTACAGGATCGTACCAGGAGAATGGGCTATTACTGGCCTACTATGATCACATATGCAATAAGGTATGCAAAACAATGCAAAGCCTGTCAGGTTTATACAGACTTTATATATCAACCTCCTGAATATCTATATCCTACGGTCGTATCCTGGCCTTTCAAAGCATGGGGTATGAATATCATTGGTCCTATTCATCTGTCTTCTTCCAGAGGTCACCGGTTCATACTGGCCATTACGGATTATTTCTCCAAATGGGCAGAGGCGATCCCTCTTGCTGAGGTGAAGGCATCTAATGTGATCAGCTTTATTAAGCATCATGTCATTTATCGCTTTGGGATACCCCGAAGGATAATTCATTACAATGGGCCACAATTCATCAACTAAGCGTTTTATCAATTTTGCGATAAAAATTGAATACAAAATGTGGCCTCCACGACATATAATCCTGCTGCTAATGGTTTGGCGGAAGCCTTCAACAAAACCATTATCAAGCTCTTGAAAAAGTTTGTTTCTTCGAACAAGAGGGATTGGAATGAGAAGTTGGAAGAATATCTCTGGGCATACCGCACAACGGTACGAGCACCGACAGGTTACACCCCATTCTCATTGGTTTATGGCAGTGAAGCAGTTCTCCCCATCGAAGTCCAAATTTTGTCACTCAGGATAGCTGTGGCTAATGAGTTGACTCAAGAAAAGAATGATCTGTTAAGGCTTCAAGAGCTCGAAGGATTAGACGAGAAATACCTTCAGGCTCAACAGTGTATCGCGTTCTACAAGGCACGCATTTCCAGGTCTTTTAATCAAAAAGTAAAGGAAAGAGTGTTCAAAGCTGGCGAGCTAGTCTTAGCTGTGAGAAGGCCGATGATTCTTACTCACAGGAGTAAGGGTAAATTCCAGCCCAAATGGGAAGGCTCTTATGTGATCGAGACGACGTTCTCAAACGGCGCTTACAGGTTAGCCAAGCCTAATGGAGACTTGTTGATGGCTCCTATCAATGGGAAATTCCTGAAAAGGTACTACGCTTAACCTCCTTTGCTCAAGTGGAGTATGGTGAAGATCTTATTCTGACAATACTACTTCCAAAATGAAACTAGTCGGATCGTATTCTATCATGTCCATATAACCTCTGAATAGATATGTTTAACTAATTTGGAACTTCAAGACCTATCACGTCCATATTACCTATGATAGTGTTTTGTGTACAAATTTTGGCTAAAGCATATTTTATCATGTCCATATAACCTTTGAATAGATATGTCCTGCTGAAACTTACCGAGAGTATATCACGTCCATATTACCTCTGATATCACTTTTACCCAAACCTGTCATTTATATTCCAAAATGATGGGTCCACAAAGTCAGATGAAAGCCTTTTTATTATTCCCAGAAAGAGCAAAATTACATTGAAAAGCGAAAAAATACATCACTTGGGGGGAGCGGCTAGGTCGCGAATCTGCCGTGCCAGAGCAGCCATTCTCTCATCCCTGGAGTTCAAGACGTCGGCGCGAGCCCATTCCAACATTGCCGCATCATTGTTCAAAGCAGCTAGCTCGGACCGAGCATGTACGAAACCCGCGTGGACAATACCCACATGCGTCAGATTCTGCTGGGCGGTCTCCCTCCGATTCTTCAGCACATCTCGAGTTGCCGAAAAAGAGACAGCCTCCTCCTCCGCTCGAGCGAGTTCATCTCTCAAACTGCGGACACTTGCTGTCACTTCCTCATATCCGACTTCGCACTGAGTCAGCTAAGGAATGACATACTCCAGTTCAGCACGCTCCTGATCCATCTCCTGCTGCTGTTCCTGGACGGATTTGTCCAGAGATTCCAGTTCCCCAGCAAGCTCTACAGTCAAGGAGTCGAACCTTGATTGAACGAGACCATCGACGCTGCCTCGAGATAGCTGCAAATATTCGTCAATGGGTTGTTCCAAACCATTAACTATCTGCTCTAGCGCATCAGCTCTTCTAGTGTCACTAAAATATCTAATCTGCGCTATAGTAAGGTTGCAGGACATCCTCATAGCCTCGAAGCCTAACTTCTTCTCCAGCACCATTGATATCAGCGTCTTCAAAGTGGCATAGAAAATGGTAGAAAACTGCTCAACCAACTTGGTGAGATTCAAATGGGTGCTGGGAGTGGCTGCAATATCAGAGAATCCTCCTCCAGGAATGACTGCCGATGACGTTGCCACAGTCGTCGCCTCAACAGGTGGTACGACAAAAAAAGAGGCACCGACAACGGTTGGAGTGACTGGCGTACTCAAAGGAGGCATTATCGTAACGACAGGCTCATCCTCCTCCTGAGATATCGGAACCACTTCGGGCGAGCCGGCACCCAAAAATGTCTCCTCTTCGAAGTCAGGTACCTCCATGCCATCGCCAGGAGCTGAAACAGTACCAAAAGGCGCGTCGATACTACCCTCCCCGAAGATGTCTTCCCCTGAAAAGAAGACAAAAGGAAGTTAATATTGAAATGATGTTAATTTTACTAAAAAGAGGCATAAAAATGATATTTACCCATGGTCGATGGCGTATATATCGCGTTTGCAGCCAGTACAGCTAAATCATTTCTTAATGATGCTAAGCAAGCTGTCATACCTGGAGAAGGTGGTGTGTCAACCGACACTGGCAAATATTCTTCCAGGTCCTCGTCAAGTTCCAACCGAGGTTCATCGGCTGGAATCTCGCTGGGTGTACTGACAGACACGGCAGGGGTTTCTCTCGATGCTCATCTGGATAAAGATATCCTTATTCGGCTCGGCCCCGAAAGCAATCTCGTACCACTACCTGAAGCGGTAGTAACGACAGCAGTCTCAAGCAGGAATTCTCTGGCATCGCCAGCAGAAACTATAGAGGTTTTCTCTCTAAAAGGCGAGGAACCTACAATCAAAGAATCGTCCTTGATAGGGGAAGCAGCAGGTTCACTTCTAGGAGCCTCATGGTCGGGAATCCTGAGAGGATGAGTAACCATCTTCTTCTTCCTCTTACGAGGGGAAGTCTCCTTTAGAACAGGATCCCTTCACTTACCAGAGATGACCAAAGCCCCTGCAGGAGGAGGTATTTCACCCCTCAGTCCCGCCAACAGAGGCTCATCTGGATTCATGGAATCTTCACCCTCGTCAGAAGAGACCGAGGGGACTTTATCTCTTCCTGCAGACTTGGAGGAGGGCACCCTAAAACTTCCATGCATGTCAAAATCATGATGGAACATGTTGGTTGCCACATAGAACTGGGCATACGAGTGGAGGATGCGCAGCTCCGTAGAGAGTGAAATGACGGGCACGGTAAAAATTGCTTCAGTGCAACCCATGATGAAGTATCGCCATCCTCTCGCTCCATCGATGAGCCCACCCCTGGACCTGAAGCTGGTGACGGCAATGCCCACATACAATTGGTCATACCCAAACTGCCTGGCGAATCGACTAGGCAGGTAGGGCTCCAAGAAGCAATGGTCTTCACTTCTGTACAGTAAATGGGAAGGTCTAATGCAGACCAACTAATTAAAAGCCTTAGGAGAAAGAACGATCTTCCCGTCGCCTATATCCTTAAGTCTGATCCCCTGTTGATTGAGGTGTACAGAGGGGACAATGCAGAAGAGCTTCCAGCTGTGACTGAAATTCAGCGCCCGTCGACAGTCTAAGACTGTGGTCACGTTCCAGGAAGATTTCTTGTAGTTCAGCAAGAAACTACCCCCCGAACTATTGCCAGAGCCGGGAGACATCACTCTGGGGTTATGGAGAATTAACCACCCCAACAAATACAGGTATGGTAATTCTACCCTGGGAAAGCTACCACGTCGAGTTTCATCGGCAAACAGCCCATCAGTAATGGCCCTCAGGCCAGCTTATATGCGGCACACCATGGCAGGGAGCAAGCCCA
Organism: Iris macrosiphon; assembly: GCA_036927795.1. Lineage (NCBI taxonomy): Eukaryota > Viridiplantae > Streptophyta > Magnoliopsida > Asparagales > Iridaceae > Iris > Iris macrosiphon. The sequence goes on from JAYESA010000019.1 coordinate 122,877,699, forward strand.
GTCTTGCCCCGAACACCAGACGTACTACAGGCCATAGCGTATTGCGGTGAATATGGTCCGCAGATACGATACCGGGTACCATCAGTCGGCGCATCCATATGGAGAGGAAGCCAGCCAGTTGAGCTTTCTTGGACAGAGGCCTACGACAATGCCTTAAATAACTGTAGGCCTTAGTGCCTGCAAGATATTTCCCTATCCCTTCGTCGAGAATCTGGTCCGGAGCCCCAGCGTCCTCCATAAGATCGTCGACTACCTGAGCACTAAGCACGCTCAAAAAATTCAAAGGCTAATCCTTCATATCCAAGACCTTCTCTGGCTTAGCAGTCCTGTCCCGGTGAAAGAAGAGGTAGGACGTTCATTTATTGGTATAAGCCAAATCGGAGGGCTCACCATAAAAAGTGGTGCAAGCAAGGTAGTGGCACATCAGCTCCTGGTACACTGCCACTACCCGAGGGTCTGAATCCCCCAGCTCCCGGTTCGTGGGAACATACTCTTCATAAGGAGTATCCCCCATTGGCAGTCTTAAAATCTCTGCCATCTTGTGGATGGCCAATCCCAACTCCCCCAGTGGAGTGGCGAAAGTCCCGGTGAGCGAGATATATCGCTCCATCAGAGCCAGAAACAGGTTGGGTTTGAGAGATAACCTAACACTGGTGGCATTCACATCTGCGAACAAACCAATGCTCTCCAGCTCGGTCTAAAAATGCTTCATGGCCCAGTCAGCTAAGCGAGCCCATCAAAGATTTGTAGGGGTGATCCACTCACTTGTCCGAGGGTTCACCTAGGGGTATACTTCCCCGTGCCCCATAAAATCATTGCAGAAAGTCAGTAACTGGACCAGCTGGAGCACCAAGCTATCTTCATTCGGGACACTGCCCGGGTACAATCCCCTAAACGGCATCACAGAGTCGGAAGGCCGGCTGACAAATGACCCTTGGTCAGATCCTTTCTGATAAAATATCTTCCCCGACCGACCGTGAAGATCAGGAGTCAGCGTCCACGACATCCTCCTGGGATGTGTAGCATGGAAGAATGCCGAGATGGGATAGTCCCTCAGCATCTTGGGCAGATACAGGACCAAGTCCCCGGCAGGAAAAACCCAGAGTTCTTTCTTGGGCTTCGTTTGGGATTGCTTGTCAATCATGTCCCCAAAAAGAAAAGCCGGCTTTATATATTGGTCCCCGTCTATGTACGTCAGGGGCTCTCCGTTGATCATGTTCAACAGTGTTCGCTCGCCTTGAGCCGATATCAGGATTCTCCTTCCTTCAGGATACTGGGGTCCAGAGATGGAAAATGTCACGTAGGACAAATCCTCTAGGTAGTTGGAATAAAGCATCCCGGCAGCGGAACCCAACACCTCAGCCAGCGGAGACGCATGCAAGTTAAATGCAAAATGCAAGAAAGACACGTCAGTTTCTATACTAGGCAATCTTGCAGCATATGCCAAAAATCAACAGTCTGTGCTTTACGCCAAGACTGTAAAAACTTGATCTTTTACGCTGGAATATTATTTCAAGGCGTAAAAATCAAGACTGGCAGTATACACACAAAAAAAATCTGACAGTCTGTGTTTTGCGCTAGACTGCCAAAGTTTAAGTTATTACGCCGGAATCACCATACAGAAGCGTAACACTCAAATTTTATAGTATACGCTAAGTTTCGACAGTCTGTTCTTTTACGCCCGATTGCGAAAATTTGGAGTTTTTACGCTGACACATTAGAAATGTGGGCGTAAAAGATGAAACATCTCTGTGCATCATCTTCCTCGAAGAGGCTATCAGCACAGAAGATGACCTAGCGTGTTCATGTACTACGTGTGCGAAGGATTTTAGTCGTTCTTTTTTGACCCAAAAGCTCTACCTTCAATCCCGGGTGCACTGCTCGTCGACGAGACATTTCGCTCAGAATGAAGCTCGCCTTGCCCGACGGAAGTCGCTCTCGCTTGGGCAGAAGAGCGAGAAGAAGAATCAACCTTCTTTCCCTTAGAGGAAGGGATTTGTTTCGGGGCCATTACTGAAAACTCTGAAGGCTCGGAGAGAAAACGAAGAAGAACTTGAAGAGTCGAAGGCTTTCTTTCTTTTGCAAAAGATGGATAAAAAGTTTCTCTCAAAAACTTAGGGTATATATAGAGTTCGGATGGACTCCTCGAATCCCGAACCAAATCCGATAATTAATATTCGGTTATGATTGGGTACTACGTCAGCCTATTACTCAGGGAAGGCGGACAGTCAGCGAATTCGAAAAGTTTTCGTGCAAAGCAGATTCGTGGTTCTACGCCAAGGAGCTTTCCACGCTCGGCAGCTATAGATCTACGATTTTACACTAAGAGGCTATAAGTCTATGGTTTTACACCCGAATACTTTCATGCTCGGTAGTTTTTATGCTCGAGAGGCTACAAACCTACGACTTCACGTTCAGAAGCTACAAATCTATGATTTCACGCTCGGTGGCTTTTACGCTCAGAGGCAACAGATCCATAACTTCATGCTCGAAAGATTTCCTTTTCAGAGGCTACAAATCTACAGTTTCTACACCCGGATGCTCTCATGCTCAGCAGCTTTTACGCTCGAGAGGCTACGAACTTATAATTTTATGCTCATCTACATTACAGATCTATAACTTTCCGCATATCTGAGAATATGCAGGCCAAGGTATGCGTATATCTGAATAATTCTCAAGGCGGTCAATTGCAAGAGTTCACACAGAAGATACTCTTTCTTGACCTCAAAATATCCCAAGTACCCGAAGCATACAGAGTTCAACATTGAAAATGACTCTTCTTCTTGAATCGATTGGAAGTTCATCCAGGATCCAGTCTGAATATTTCATCTACAGTTCAAGATGGCGACTCAGTTTGACAGTCGTTTATCGTCCTGTTCCAAGGGATTCTCGAGAAATTATTCTTGAAGATGATGGTCTGAACAAGAATTCTGTTTATCAGAAGAGACAGTTTAGAATTCTACGCGGTTCCCCATTCCTAACAACAGGACGGTTCGAATACTCGACTTAAATACTAAGCGACTTTATGCGCATCCTTAGTTGTGCGTAAAGGACAGGACGGGACCTAATACTCTTTCTATCAGAGTTGGCGTAAAGCTACCAGACGTGTCAAAGCTACACATATTCAAACTTTACAGCAAAGTATATGGCAAATAATTATATGCACAGAAGAAAGACGATTTTATTAAAAATATGATTACATATGAGGGAAATCCAATCTACAATAGGTTTTTCTTCATTTTTATGTTTACATATAAGGGAAATCCTATCTACAAAGGATTTCCTCATCGTCGTCGGAAGGCCACCCCCAGAATCTGTTCTGCCAGGTTCTCGCTTTGGTGGAGATCTTTCTCCGTCTTCTTTAGCAGTTAGTCGGTTTCCGCGACCGATTAACAAGAAAATGATTAATGGCGGGAGGATACAAAACTGGGCCTGCCTAAATTATGCAGATCCCATCCTCCGTACGCCATGACAGATTGAGTTGAGGTATTTCACCCAACTCAATACTCGAGGATAGAGCTAGTTTGTCTGCTCTCGTCCACGAAAGTATCAGGAGAAGATACAGCTTGCAAACTGTGTGGTCTAAAATAACCCTTCTTCCCTCCTGAAGAACCGCCATACAAAGTTGCTGATTATCCTGAGCAAAGGAGGCAATGATATCCTTCCATGATCCATCGTTGCAGAGGATATTTGCTCGAAGATGCCTTCTTTTTTGGCTCCTTACATGCTAGAAGAACATGGCCTTCTCCTTCCTCAAGTCGACCCAACGAACTACGGCGATCATCTCTGTGTGGTGAAAAAAATGTGGGAAGAACAGGTTAACTCCTCAGCCCTTATATAGGCAAGAGAGAGCCCCAATAACTCCGCCAGAAAGTCAGCCTTAAAAAATGGGTTAGACTTGACCATTTCATGCTTCATTTAAAGCGTTTCAAATTATGAGGAATTTGAGAGCTTTGAAGGGGGTCTTATAGAAGCATAAAAAATACGATGGATAGCTGTACGCAGCATGTTAATGCTGGACTGCGTAAAAAGATGACTTCAGAGCCATCAGCGTGCAACAGAGCTTTTCCGCTGAGCACAGCGTAAAATATAAGCTCAAGGACTATCTGCGTAATATAGTATGTCCAGGCTGTTTCAGCGTAAAAAGGGTGCTACATCGCCTTTATGGCGTAAAACTCATCCGCTTTTAATGCAGCATTGAAGTGTACGAGGAACGCTTCGTATTCCCTGAAATAAACCTGTCAAAATTATACAGTGAACCTGAAGTCTGACTTCTGACAAAGAGTACTGCACGACTACCCAGGCGACGGCTATAATGATGGCGCGGCACAGCGACCCAGACTGTCATTTAGTGCCATCTCCTCGGCATAAACCGCTTTTACGCATACAAGGGAATACGCTGCCTAGTTTTACACAGGCAGATGTGAGTTGTCTACGCTCCGCAGAAGACAAACAGGCTGCCACATCAAAAGTTGCTCTTCGTACAGGGCTCGAGGCACGTCTCAGCATTTAATGCACCGAATGGTGGCTGATCTCTGCATTTAATGCAAGAGATTTGATTAAATGTCACCAGACTATCGTTTAGCGACATCTCCTTGGCGTAAACTATTTTTACGCATACAAGGGAATACGCTGTCTAGTTTTACACAGGCAGATGTGAGCTGTCTATGCTCCGCAGAAGACAAACAGGCTGCCATGTCAAAAGCTGTTCTTCGTACAGGGCTCGAGGCACGTCTCTGCATTCAATGCACAGAATGATGGCAGATCTTCGAGGCACGCCTCTGCATTTAATGCGCAGAATAATGGCAGATCTTCGAGACACGCCTCTGGAATACGCTGCCTAGTTTTACACAGGCAGACGTGAGCTTCTTACGCTCCACAGAAGATAAATAGGCTGCCACGTCAAAAGCTGCTCTTCGTACAGGGCTCGCGGCACGCCTCTGCATTTAATGCATCGAATGGTGGCTGATCTCTGTATTTAATGCAAGAGATTTGATTATATCACCAAAAGCCATAATTTTGGCTAAAACGTCCATATCATCACTTTGGCATATTACGCCATCAGGCTATTCTCAGCTATGGGAGCACGCTGTACGCTATCTCCTTGGAATACGCCAACTCAGGCCACATTTGCATTGGTGCGTATTAAGGCTATTCGGTCCAGAATTTGCTCAAGGCCTCAGTCAAGAGAGGAGGATCAGCTAGCTTCTACGCCCACTCGGCTTCTGCGTCCACTCGGCTTCTACGTCCACTCGGCTTCTACGCCTACTCGGCTTCTATGCCGGTTTGATAACTCTTTGGCTTCTACGCCATAGTGACAGTTATTGGTTTCTACGCCAACCTTTTCTACGCGAGGGATAACTACCTACGTGGCTTTTACGCCGTGATATTTGCAGCAGTTATACGCATCGTCTCTTAATGGGACACGTGTCAAACGCTCATTCAAAAGGTCATTTATATGCGGACAACGGTTATTTTAACCATCGTGTAAAAGGGTGCTATACTTTCTACTACTCGGTTTCTACGCCGACTGAGTGGTCACTGTCACTAAAACTCTATAAATAGAGACCTCTATTGACAGAGGTCCAAGGTCGAAAATTGGTCGCAGATTTCAAGAGAGAAGAATCTAGAGCTCAGGCAAAGAGTAGTGATCGACGACTTTGGCATCGAGCATCTACTCTCTTTAGCAACCTTCGAAGCTATTTTCTGTCTTCTATGGCACTTCTTCATCATTGTGTGGTCCAAGGGACAAAGTGATTGACTGCAGATCAGACTCCTATAGCAATATTTACCCAGATTAAAAAATTGTACTTAACATCCTCGTATAGGATTAATTATACTTCTTGTTTGTGAACCTAAGAGCGGGTTTCGTATAAACCTTGTTTTCATTTCTTTCGTTTATTATCAAATACAGAGATGCATGTCAAGAACATCTAGCTAAGTGTGTAAAATATTAGCATATCATGTGATCGGCTTGGGACTGATTAGGCTTGTTACATATGATTAGCTATGATTCATGTAAGGTCATGCTAACCATCCGAATAGCTATGATGCGAGCAATAGTCAGGCTAATCACATGTAACAGGCTATGAGGCATATAATGGTCAGGCTGTACCGACATGAGGTATGGGTGAGCTATGATGCATGTAGAGTTTGGGTATGATAACATAAGCTACTAATATTTCCCTGTTTCCCCAGCTAGCACGATAGATTCCAAATCATGACTCCTCGTGACAGGTATCGATGATGCTAACTCGTATAAACAACAGTGTCAGAATCATGTACGCTATACAAATAGAATTATAGAGATAATCAACATAATAAAAGCTGTCAGAGAATATACTCGCATGTGGTCCTTAGATGGCAATACCAATGTCCTGTTTCCAAAGTATCGTCTGAATGATCCAACAGTCCTATAGACATATCATATAATACAATATTGCATCGGACATTACACTAACACACACACAATCAAAATACAATGAACTCAGAGACTACACTAGGGGGTGCTACTTGTCATCTACAGGGTCAAGTGTGTGTCTAGTTGCACGGGTGTCACATTTGTAATTGTTGTGCATAACAGATAGTAAATTAATACGGATCTTGCCAGTACGTCAGTGTGCATATGGCAGTCTGCTAGCAATTCACATGGTCACAGGTCAATGTAACTACGGAATATCCGTAATTACCCTAGGTCACCTAGTACATATATAATTATACATAGTCTTTAACCAGCATATAACATTAATACTAATAATATATATGTACACCAAATAAATACATACACCATATATATATGTGTATATATACTAATTGAATTCATATACTATATATATATATATATATGTATATATATACTAATTATATACATATTAAACATATACTAATGGCATACATATACTATACATATATACTAATTGAGTTCGTATACTATACATATATATATATATATATATATATATATATATATATATAGAGAGAGAGAGAGAGAGAGAGAGAGAGATGGCACCTCACTCTCAAAATAAGGGTGGCGGTGATGTGGCACAATCCCAGCCACACATTTCATAATTGGCAAATTGCACTTAACCCCCTCTCCTCGTTTGTGTGGTTGGAATTGTGCCACATCACCGCCACCCTTGTTTTGAGAGTGAGGTGCCACCTCACCTCTCTTATTCTCTCTCTCTCTCTCTCTCTCTCTATATATATATATATATATATATATATGTCTATATACCAATTATATATATTAAACATATACTAAATACATATACTAATACATAGACCCTCATACCAAATATACAATACGCGTATATTAAACCATAACTAAAACACGTATGCATACTAATAAGAACTACGCGTATGTGGGTACGTGTACATGTACATAAAAGGGAGAACTCGAACCTATGTAAGAGGGACGAGGCATTCGTGTCGAGGTCATCGCGAAGAGGGTGGCAGCGGGGTGCTGCTCGGGTTCACGACTCGGCTTCGGTGATCGTCGAAGTCGGTCGTCAACAGCAGGTTACGGCGGGTTGGCGAGTGCACCGGGAGATGGTTTTCAGCGGTGCTCTGGTCGGGTTGGCGGCTTCAGGCGAACGATCTGGAGGAGAACGACGGATCTCCGGTGTATTTGGCGTCTTGCAGGCGTCGTCAACTAGGGGACAACCGATTTCTGGGCGGTCAGCGGCTCGGTGCAGACGCCGGATTGGGCAGCGGGCTTTTCCGGTCGACTTTAGCGGGTCTCCAGCGTTCAGGTGGACATCGGCCTCTGATCGACGAGGGCGGACGGAAAGGGTGGCGTGTGGAGGAGAACGACGGATAAGTCTAGAGGGTGCAGCAGGAGAGGGATGGGGAAGTAGATAAAGATGAATAGGGAAGTCGGCTGTAGCTATATGGTTTATAGGAAAAGAAAATGAAAAGTAAAGAAGAATATTTATATATGAGTATAATGCATTGGGTTGACCTAGAATTTGGGCTTGGTCAACACTCCTTGGGAAAATGGCTTGATATGGAGATATTTCAAGGGCTAGGATTCAAATGAATTCAGAATGAGTGGCTAGGATTGAATTTGGTTCAAAGTTTGGAGGGCCATGGTTTAAGGAGGTTGATATTGAGTTATACACTCCCAAAAATTTAGAAAATTTCACATGAAGGAGAAATATTTTTCTTCACGTATTGTGTCCAACGGAATGGACACCTTAATGTACTTTTGCATAAAAGTGCCCAATAATTAGAAAATTACACAAAGTTGGGTTTATAGTTTAATTTAATTAAAATAAATATAATTGATGTTCTAAAATTAATTAAAAGTACATGGGACTAAAATTAAGTGGGACACAAGTGTCATGAATGAAGAAGACTTAGAATAGAATATTACCCTTATTTGGGTTGCTCAAAATGGGTCGAGATTGTGTCTCCAATTTCGATTGGAACACACAAGGATACAAAGTTAGATTTATATTAAATTAAATATAGTCGGTTGCGACGAATATTGTGCGACTAAAATAAAATACATTATGGCATGGTTATGAGTCACACAAGGATCAAAATAAAAGTCTGGCACGTCTAGGACAAGGGTATAAAATTGGTTGGAAGGCAGTGGCTAGTGTAGCGCCCTAATTATCGAAGCAACGGTAAAGTGCAACAATCAAATAAAATTACAGCAATTTAAATATAAATAATTATTATGCAATTATTTACGCATTAAATTATAAAAAGACGAAAATACCCCTATTCTGAAATATGGTAATGACAGTTTACCTTATGGAAATTAAATTGTTAATTGTGGGTGTCACATATTTCTATATATTAGGTATGACCCTAGGTCTATGTCACGCCCCAGTCCCAAAATACATAAAACTAGGACACGTAAGCATGTCAATCGTATGTATATGGCAACTCCAATATATGAAAACCATAACCCATGCGTACGCTGTATCATGACAATAATTCATAAGTGGTATATATTTATCACAAGTCACAGGGCAAAACTACATCTCATCTACAGAAATCAAATATAAATAAATTACCAATATCTATGACACTAGATCTCAATCTAAAAATGACAGTCGGATGGAAACAAATCCACTGTCGAATTATAATATAGAATAAACAAGAAAAATATAATATAAGTACAACAACTATCAACCACTGTGACTCGAAGAAAAGACCTCCTCGAAATATAAGTAGCAAGGCTGGATTTGCGCTCCTACGAATACTCATGAACATCTACACCTAGAAAGGGACTAGGTCCTCAGAGGGACATAACAAGATACATAGAAGTATGCCATAAAGTAAATACTGAATAAATAAAAGGGTGTGCTAACCATATAAGTGAATGCAATTTGAGGATAACTTTGAGTGTATAGGAAAGTATAGGCTAGACATATGCTGACGTAATTCACCAATCGTGACAACTGGCTAGTATATGCCACATATGCCCCCATAGGAGGGCGTGCTGTAATATAATAACGCCCAGCTCCGAAGAGCATGGCAGCAATATAATATATCGTCCATATCGCTCCAAAGAACGTGGCAGCAGTATAGTATATCGTCCATATCGTTCCGAAGAACGTGGCAACATTGTAGTATATATCGTCCATATCACTCTGTCGAGTGTGGCAGCAGTGTAAAGGAAGTGGGGTATCCCATACGCCTACTAGTCGTCCTTCCCGCTCAATGATCTATGTATGTTATATCCATAACACGCTATAGCTACTACACCGAGATAGAGTACAAGTATCGGTGCCGTAACTCCGGCCTACAGTCTATCGTTAGAACAATAGTCCAACCTTACAACCAAACAAGGACAAGGATTGGACCTTAGTACTACAATAGCCAATGCTCCGACTACTAATAACTGCTAAGTCTTCTAACATGTGTCACTACCACATTTCCAGATGAGGGCATTTGTGTAATTTCACTATTTTGAATAATTATGTGTTTAATTAATCTGTTGAGTTTTTAAACTATTTATATATTGTTAGTGATATTGGATTTAGGTCAAACCCTAGAACTCATTAGGACAAACCCTAATGACTAAGCCCTAATTTAAAAACCTAATTCTAGAGAAACCCTAGAATTCAAATTTTAGGGTGAACCCTCAAACTCTAGACTGACTAAACCTTAGTTAATTAGGTTCTACAGGACCTAACCAGGGGGTTTAACCTAAAACTATTCATTAGAAACCCTAACCTAGTTTAATATAAAGGGAAGCCTCTCTCAAAGCCATTCTTCATGTAGAAAGAAGAAACCCTAGCCTCTATAAGAAAAAAAAACCACTTGTTCTTCACCCCAAATTCGAGATCAAACCCTAGGGATCCTCTTTTCCTCCTCCAAAGCACAGGAAAGCAAGGTGTTGGGTCAAGAAGCCTTGGAGAAGAAGAATTTCTAGTTGGAGAAACCATCGCTATAGGTAAAACCCTATTTTTAATTCTTTTATTTCTGTTTTCTGATGATTAATGCCCATTAGGAACCCACCCTTGCTGTTGGATCTCGATTTTGTAGATCCTACATGGAGACCTAAGTAATTCTAGGGTTTAGGTGTCCCAACATTTGGTTTTCCCCAATTTTCGTGAACCCTAACCCTAGGGGGTGTACATGTAGACAGATTCCAGCACATACGTATAGATTTAATCTTGATTTTTAGGGTTTTGATTTGAGGATTTATGGGTTGTATGTAAATTCGTTTTCTGCATTTCTTGTGTTTGTAGAAATGCCCTTAAGGTTTATTTATCTAATGCATTAAGGATTTCAGCATATTTTGGCATACATCTATATACATACATTATTGCATAGGTGTATAGATGTTTCGATAATTATATATTTATGTAAAGTCGGGCTTGGAGAGATATACTGTGCATAGTCGGGTTGGGTGTATCTGGGCATGTGTGAGTGCTGTGTGTCACTGTGAACTTATGTGTGTCTGTGTATACCAGTGCCTGTATGTGAGTCTTAACAAGTTCAGACTAGAGATCAGTGTGTACTAGTGTGTTTACCTGTGCCTCAGTCAGTGTAGATACCTGTGTCCCTAGTGTTCAGTGCAGTGTAGGTATTTTAATCATGTAGGTGTGTGAGTGAGTGAAATTCCCAGGTTCTATAGTGCTGTGTGTGTGTGGAGTGATTTGTTCCAGGTTCATAGTGTATTCCCTGTGTTGAGCAGTGAATACATGGCTGTGTGTTCCTGTGAAGAGCATCAGTTAGACTAGTGCTTATTGTGAGTGTGTGAGCCTAGCTAGCTGTGTGGGTGTGCCTATCTGTGTGTATCAGTAGGAAGTCCCAGTGAAGGTTGTGTATACTGACTTGTGTGTGAGTGGATTATGTATAGGTGTGAGTATCTGTGTGCGTAGGATTAAACATCAGTGTGTGTTTTAGGCATTTCCTGTGTTACGTCGGGTTTCCCTTGTGTCTTAGTGTCTAGGTCAGGTCCCAGTGTGTGTGTATCTGTGTCCTTGTAACAGTGTGTGAGTGCCACTATGTACCTATGAGTGTAACTGTGCATGCCTATGTGTATACATGTCTGCCTATGAAGTTAGAACCTGTGTTGTGTTGTGTCAGTAACTTATAGGTGTGGTAGTATAGGAATTATGTTAATGTAAGGGGTTTAAATTGAGTATCAGTATTTTGTTTCAGTGAACTCTAGTGTGTTATATCTTAAATGCCTGTGTGTCTCAGTTAAAAGAAAACCAGTGTGAATGCAGTGTAGAAATTCAGTTCCTGTGAGTATTTATCAGTGTGGGTAGGTATGCCAATACCTGGGTGTTCTCAGTGTGCAAGAGGTTCTGTTCAGTGTGTGGACCTATGTGTACCTGTGACAGTATGTGTAAATTGGTGTGATTGAAATTCAGTGTGTGTATCCTAGGTTCCTTCAGATTTCAGAACCTGTGTAGTTGTGTGAGTAGTCTGTGTGTGTCAGTGAGAGTAGGTCTGTGTGTAGGTGTTCAGTGAGCTATGTGTGGCTGTGTGTGAGTTCAGTGGGGAGTTTTACCTGTATGTAATTTTTGGGAGAGAGTTAGAGAGGGAGCAGAGTACAGTGTGCCTGTGACTGTGTGTGTGTATATCCCTGTGAGTGCAGTGAGGACTTCTGAGAATGAGGGATAGTGAGGTCTAGGGGTTAGTGTGTACCAAATAGAACCAGTGTATCAGTTAGGTAGTAGTGTCTCAGTGAAGGTGTATTCAATGGCTGTGCTGTGTCCCTACATGTGTGAGTCCCTGTTTTTGAGAGTGAGTTATCTAGGTTCAATGTGGATTATGTGCAGTATAGGTAATTGAATTTCAGTGTGAGCATGCCTGTGTGAATAACAGTGTGTGTATATGTGTGCAACTTATGTATCAATAAGTGAGTACCTATGTGTATAAATCATTAGTATTTGGTATTGGTTAATTGGTATCATATATAGTTGGTAAGGTTAGATACCAAATAGGTATTTGGTATTAAGTTACTAGTTAAGTTATCAACTAGTATAAGCTAGGTATCCTTAGTATGGACAATTAGATAAGAATAAGACTAAGGTTGACTAGTAAACCTTAGTATGACCTAGAAACCTCGTATTTAATTAGTTAAACATGTTACTCTTTTAATTCAATATCTGACATTTATACTCCACAATTAGGTCATTGTGATCCCACTTTGGACATCGATCCTCACACTCTGCTCAGGATCACAGGCGAGTACATTCTCTGACAGTTTTCATTGTTGATTATTTCTATAATGCAGTTGTATTACATACTTGATTCCGACACTATGGATACACGGGTTAGCACCCTAGATCTCCATCATGAGGAGTCGTGATTGGAATCTATCGTGCTAGCTGGGGGATGGGGAACTATTAGTAGATTATGTGATCATATCCAAATCCTTTACATGCATCATAGCTCACCCCACTTCTCACGTTGGGTGCGGCCTGACCATCTTACATGCATCATAGCTGTTATATATGATTAACCTGACCACTACATGCATCATAGCTAACCATATGGTTAGCCTGACCTACAAGAATCATAGTTAATCATATATAATCAGCCTGATCAAGTCCCAAGCCGATCACATAATAAACTAATAATTCAAACACTTAGCTAGATGTCTATTTTTTCAGATTCACTTGTTCTAGCATTCACTATTTATTGTTCATTGCTAGATGCTCTATTGCCTATTTCCATTTTCCCCAGTACTTTACATTTCCAGCATTTAATTCCATCTTGTATTTCTTACACTGTTTATAGTCTTTGTCAATTTAATGAAACTGCTGTTAGTGCTTGTGCTTCGCTCCAATCCTGACTGGATAATATTTTTCAGAGGACCTGGAGGATCTTTGCCCCACTCATTACGGCCCAGGATTAGAGGGTGATTTCACTCCAGAAACCCCAGAGGAGTTGCCTAGCCTAGAGGAGAATGTACCTGGCAATTCTTAGATTATTTTTCTGTATTTATTGTTCTAGACTGAGACTGAGTTGTATTTATTATTCTGTGATTTTGTGAGGTCATCTAGACCCAAGATTTGAGTTGGACTTATTGTGGTTGGTTTTTATTAGAACTCTTTTCTATTCTCATCGTGCCATTATTTCTATTAGCTTGTGATTGAGTATATCATAGAACTATAGATTTTTATCATTGTCCTCCGTGCGGAGTTGAGACTATTGACAGGATATATTATATATTGAGACCTAGACAGCGTTCTACCGCCGATGCTGCGGCGTAGGCTGGACGTACCCACGACTCATGCCCAAATTCCGGGTGCGGGTCGTGACACATTTTTAGTGGTGGCCCATGCAGGTCGAGTCCTAGATTCGTATTAGAGCAATATCGTAGTGGAGCTCGCTTAGAGTATTACTACGAGCCTATTTTAGGACATAGGAATTAGGCCGAGGATATGCTCAATCACAATTAGGGAATTCTGATTCTTATGATACTACTCTTAATGATTTTCCCTTAGAAATTTACTGTCCTTCCTTGATGATATCATATCCATTGCCTTAATTAAATCTTTTGATCTGTCTTCAGGATGCCGCCGAGGAGGTCCCAGAGACTCGGAGCAGCAGATTCAGAGAGGTCTGCCACCTCTCGCCCTGCCGGACAGACATCCGCAGCACCTCCTACATCTCCAGTACATGTGGGAGTGTCTGCAGCATTCGGGGGTCCTCCACCACCTGTTCAGAGGGTCCCCATAGCTATGACGGCACCACCACCACCAGTTCAGCATCCAGGAGGTGTGCCCGTCGATGGGGCACAGATGTTCGCCTTGATTCAGGGCATGGACGATGCCCAGAGGACGTCGGCAGAGGCCCAGAGAGTGCAGGCTGAGGCACATCAGGCTCAGACAGAGATGATGAGGGTGAACATGGAGAATGCTCATCAAGTGGCTCTCCAGGCTGTGGAGAGAGTTACTCAGCAGCAGCAGCGTCCTGATCAGCACCACCAGAGGCCGGACACCATTGTGGATTTCAAGAGGATGATGCCTCGGGAGTTCAAGGGGACAGAAGGGATACTCTACGCTGATGATTGGCTAGAGGACATCGAGAGGAACTTGCGCTTGGCACAGCTTCCAGAGGCCCTCCAGATCGAGGCCGCTGGCAGCCAGATGTTCGACATTGCCTTGACGTGGTTTCGCACGGAGCCGAGACTCTTGCGCAGGGGACTCACTTGGGAGGATTTCAAGGAGCTCTTCAAGGAGAAGTTCTTTCCTGATGTTGCCCTGGGAGCTTTGGAGAGTCAGTTCCATGACTTAGCCCAGGGGAGCTCGTCCGTCGATGAGTATGCCGCGGAGTTTTCCCGCCTGAGCCGCTTTGCACCGTCGATGACTAGAGATCCGGGGGACAGGGCCCGAAAGTTCAGAAAGGGGCTGACAAGGGAGATCAAGTCTCACACGTCGGGACGTCGCACAGCTACCTACGAGGGCATATTGATGGATGCCCAGATAGCCGAGGACGACTTGGGCCTCAGGCCCAAGAGGGGACGCGATGGTTCCGGAGGAGCAAACAGTAGTGCGGGACCGGGCAAGCGTCCATACTTTCAGCAGCAACAGCAGAGACCCTTTCAGCAGCAGCATCAGGCACCAGCCCGAGGGCAGGTCCAGTAGCGGCAACAGAGACAGACTCAGCCCGCCATCCAGTGTGCGTACTGCGGGAAGATGGGACATACTAGAGATATCTGCAGGAAGAGATTGGGCTCATGTCTGTCCTGCGGATCGACGACACACCAGCTGAAGGATTGCCCTACCATTCGTTCAGGTCAGGGTGGAGCAGCCGCCAAGAGAGGACCAGATAGGGTACCTACCGTACCAGGAGGCCAACAACAGAGGGGACCACTTCCACCACAATATCAGAAGTTCGCCCAGCATCAGCAGCAGAGAGGTGTACCCCAGGGGCGAGCGTACGCCATGGTAGTCGAGAAGATCGAGCCAGCAGGAGACTTGATCACAGGTTCGGTTCTTCTCGATTGTATTCCCGCATTTACCTTATTCGACTCTGGCGCTTCCCATAATTTTTTGTCTGTATCTTATGCACTTCGACATCATTTAGACACAGAACCATTAGCTAGGACTTGCAAGATCACGACTGGTGGAGGTATTATCCTAGTCCGTGATCACTGTAAGGACCGAAGGGTGTCAGTAGGAGGCCGAGAGTTGAGTGTGAGCTTACTCGTCATGCCACTTATGGGATATGATATTGTACTCGGAATGGACTGGTTGAGTAGGCATCATGCTACTATAGATTGTTATCAAGGCAGAGTATTATTTAGACCACCAGGAGAGCCAGAGTTTGAGGTCGTCCGAGGAGCAGCGGAACAGAGCAGGAGCATATTTTACGGAGCCAGGGCGGAAGAAGAGGAATTGCCACATCCTCTGATAGCGGAGTTCCTGGATGTATTTCTAGAGGAGTTGCCAGGCTTGCCGCCAGACAGAGATGTTGAATTCTCTATAGACTTGGTTCCAGGAGCGGAGCCCATTTCACAACATGTCTATAGAGTCAACAACAGCGAGCTGGCAGAACTGAAGAAGCAAGTTGAGGAGCTGCAAGACAAAGGCTTCATCAAATCCAGTTCATCACCATGGGGAGCTCCAGTATTGTTCGTACCGAAGAAGGATGGTACGGTGCGTATGTGCATTGATTATAGAGCTTTGAACAATATCACTATCAAGAACAAGTACCCGCTGCCGAGGATAGATGATCTTTTCGACCAGTTGAGCGGGGCGAGGGTGTTTTCAAAGATAGATTTGAGGTCAGGCTATCACCAGGTGAAGGTGAAGAGAGAGGACACGCCGAAGACAGCTTTTTGGACCAGATACGGCCAGTTTGAGTTCATGGTGATGCCATTCGGTTTAACCAATGCACCGGCAGTATTCATGAACCTGATGAACAAGGTGTTCCACCAGTACCTTGACAAGTTCATGGTGGTGTTCATCGACGATATTCTTGTGTATTCTAAGACCCCGGAGGAGCACGAAGAGCACCTGAGGTTGGTCTTAGAGACTCTTAGGAGGGAGAAGCTGTACGGGAAACTCTCTAAGTGTGAATTCTTCCTTGACAAGGTCGAATTTCTTGGGCATGTGGTATCGGGTGACGAAATCTCGGTTAACCCACAGAAGATCGAGGCAGTGAAGTCATGGGCCACCCCCAGTTCGGTAGCTGAGATCAGGAGTTTTCTCGGGCTAGCAGGATACTACAGGAGGTTTGTACAAGACTTCTCCAGGATTGCAGCGCCAATGACCAGATTGACTAGGAAGGATATGGATTTTGTCTGGACAGAGGAGTGCCAGGCTGCATTTGATGAGCTGAAGAAGAGGTTGACAACAGCTCCAGTTTTGACGTTGCCAGCAGGGACAGGTGGTTTCACCATCTACAGTGATGCTTCAGGTAAGGGTCTGGGATGTGTTCTTCAGCAGCACGGAAAGGTAATTGCCTATGCTTCCAGGCAGTTACGCCCTCATGAAGAGAACTACCCCACCCACGATTTAGAGTTGGCAGCAGTTATCTTCGCTCTAAAGCTGTGGAAACATTACCTGTACGGAGAGCGTGTGGAGATCTTTACAGACCACAAGAGCTTGAAGTAAGTATTCACACAGAAGGAGCTGAACATGAGGCAGAGGAGGTGGTTAGAGTTGATGAAGGACTTTGACATCTTATTACAGTACCACCCAGGGAAAGCCAACGTAGTCGCCGATGCCTTGAGCAGGTATCCGATGGCTATGTACTTGACGACAGATAGACATTTGTTGGCTGATTTGGAAAGCTTGGAGATTGAGGTGTTAGTTCCCGGTACTGAGATTCAGATATGGGGATTGCAGATACAGTCTGAGCTGATGGACAGGATCAGAGCTGCACAGTACGATGATGAGGCATTGAGGAGTATCAGAGCACATGTTCAGGCAGGATTGTCGGACGACTTTACTATCGCAGAGGATGGCTCCTTACGACACGGCACAAGGATGTGTGTGCCGAGCGGGGAGTTGCACGAGGAGGTTTTGCAGGAGGCACACCGCTCTCAGTACTCGATGCATCCCGGTGCCAACAAGATGTATCGAGACTTGAGGGAGCACGTATGGTGGTATAGAATGAAGCGCGAGGTAGCACGCTTCGTATCCCGGTGTCTAGTGTGTCAGCAGGTAAAGGCAGACCGGCAGAGGCCAGGTGGTTTGCTTCAACCTTTACCAATTCCAAAATGGAAATGGGAGCACGTGACCATGGATTTCATTTCAGGGCTTCCACGTTCTCCAGGAGGGAAGGATACGATTTGGGTCATCGTGGATAGGTTGACCAAATCAGTCCATTTCTTACCTTTCAAGGTGGGCACATCGACAGAGAGGCTAGCAGAGATGTACGTGCGTCAGATCGTTAGACTTCATGGAGTTTCGGTGAGCATCGTCTCGGATCGGGATAGCCGTTTCACTTTCCACTTCTGGAGGAGTCTGCAGACTAGCTTGGGCACTCAGCTCAAGTTTAGTACCGCATATCACCCCTAGACAGACGGGCAGTCTGAACGAACTATTCAGACTCTCGAGGATTTCCTACGCACTTGTGTTTTAGATCTCGGATGTTCTTGGGAGGATCATCTGCACCTGGTAGAGTTCGCTTACAACAACAGCTACCAGGCCAGCATCGAGATGTCACCATTCGAGGCTCTTTATGGACGGAGGTGTCGTACACCGTTATCTTGGGACGACGTTGGAGAGAGAGCCTTGTTAGGACCAGAAATGGTCGTGGATGCAGCAAAAAAGGTGAAACTCATCAGAGACAGACTGCGAGTGGCGCAGGACAGACAGCGGCATTGGGCCGACAGCCACCGTAGACCCCTTGAGTTTCAGGTATAGATTGTTATTTTCTGGTTGTGTTATTTGTTTAGACTGCGTGTTGAGAATGTTTTGTTTTAGGTTGGCGATCTAGTATTCCTACGGATTTCTCCGACGCGTGGTACGATTCATTTTGGTCGAGGCGGGAAGCTTAGCCCACGCTACATCGGACCCTTCGGTATTCTTGCAAGGGTAGGTGCAGTGGCGTATAGACTAGACTTGCCGTCTGCATTAGAGGGAGTGCATGATGTGTTCCACGTGTCGCAGCTGAGACGGTATATGGCAGACCCTAGTCATGTACTTGATCACTCGGAGATTGAGGTTGGTCCGACGCTCAGCTACCCCAAGCAGCCCGTAGAGATCTTGGACCGCAGAGAGAAGGTGTTGCAGAACCAAACTATTCCTTTGGTTCGTATTGCATGGAGACATCACTCTCCAGGGGAGTCGACCTGGGAGAGAGAGGACGAAATGCGCGAGCAATACCCGTACCTCTTCTAGACTTGAGGTATTTCCTTTTCCTGGTTTATTCTTGTTCTGTTCAGTCCAAATTTTGAGGACGAAATTTCTTTTAGGAGGGTAGACTTGTCACTACCACATTTCCAGATGAGGGCATTTGTGTAATTTTACTATTTTGAATAATTATGTGTTTAATTAATCTGTTGAGTTTTTAAACTATTTATATATTGTTAGTGATATTGGATTTAGGTCAAACCCTAGAACTCATTAGGACAAACCCTAATGACTAAGCCCTAATTTAAAAACCTAATTCAAGAGAAACCCTAGAATTTAAATTTTAGGGTGAACCCTCAAACTCTAGACTGACTAAACCTTAGTTAATTAGGTTCTACAGGACCTAACCAGGGGGTTTAACCTAAAACTATTCATTGGAAACCCTAACCTAGTTTAATATAAAGGGAAGCCTCTCTCAAAGCCATTCTTCATGTAGAAAGAAGAAACCCTAGCCTCCATAAGAAAAAAAAACCACTTGTTCTTCACCCCAAATTCGAGATCAAACCCTAGGGATCCTCTTTTCCTCCTCCAAAGCACAGGAAAGCAAGGGGTTGGGTCAAGAAGCCTTGGAGAAGAAGAATTTCTAGTTGGAGAAACCATCGCTATAGGTAAAACCCTATTTTTAATTCTTTTATTTCTGTTTTCTGATGATTAATGCCCATTAGGAACCCACCCTTGCTGTTGGATCTCGATTTTATAGATCCTACATGGAGACCTAAGTAATTCTAGGGTTTAGGTGTCCCAACATTTGGTTTTCCCCAATTTTCGTGAACCCTAACCCTAGGGGGTGTACATGTAGACAGATTCCAGCACATACGTATAGATTTAATCTTGATTTTTAGGGTTTTGATTTGAGGATTTATGGGTTGTATGTAAATTCATTTTCTGTATTTCTTGTGTTTGTAGAAATGCCCTTAAGGTTGTTTTATCTAATGCATTAAGGATTTCAGCATATTTTGGCATACATCTATATACATACATTATTGCATAGGTATATAGATATTTCGATAATTATATATTTATGTACAGTCGGGCTTGGAGAGAGGTACTGTGCATAGTCGGGTTGGGTGTATCTGGGCATGTGTGAGTGCTGTGTGTCACTGTGAACTTATGTGTGTCTGTGTATACCAGTGCCTGTATGTGAGTCTTAACAAGTTTAGACTAGAGATCAGTGTGTACTAGTGTGTTTACCTGTGCCTCAGTCAGTGTAGATACCTGTGTCCCTAGTGTTCAGTGCAGTGTAGGTGTTTTAATCCTGTAGGTGTGTGAGTGAGTAAAATTCCCAGGTTCTATAGTGCTGTGTGTGTATAGAGTGATTTGTTCCAGGTTCATAGTGTATTCCCTGTGTTGAGCAGTGAATACATGGCTGTATGTTCCTGTGAAGAGCATCAGTTAGACTAGTGCTTATTGTGAGTGTGTGAGCCTAGCTAGCTGTGTGGGTGTGCCTATCTGTGTGTATCAGTAGAAAGTCCCAGTGAAAGTTGTGTATACTGACTTGTGTGTGAGTGGATTATGTATAGTTGTGAGTATCTGTGTGCATAGGATTAAACATCAGTGTGTGTTTTAGGCATTTCCTGTGTTAAGTCGGGTTTCCCTTGTGTCTCAGTGTCTAGGTCAGGTCCCAGTGTGTTTGTATCTGTGTCCTTGTAACAGTGTGTGAGTGCCACTATGTACCTATGAGTGTAACTGTGCATGCCTATGTGTGTACATGTCTGCCTATGAAGTTAGAACCTGTGTTGTGTTGTGTCAGTAACTTATAGGTGTGGTAGTATAGGAATTATGTTAATGTAAGGGGTTTAAATTGAGTATCAGTATTTTGTTTCAGTGAACTCTAGTGTGTTATATCTTAAAAGCCTGTGTGTCTCAGTTAGAAGAAAACCAGTGTGAGTGCAGTGTAGAAATTCAGTTCCTGTGAGTGTTTATCAGTGTGGGTAGGTATGCCAATACCTGGGTGTTCTCAGTGTGCAGGAGGTTCTGTTCAGTGTGTGGACCTATGTGTACCTGTGACAGTATGTGTAAATTGGTGTGATTGAAATTCAGTGTGTGTATCCTAGGTTTCTTCAGATTTCAGAACCTGTATAGTTGTATGAGTAGTCTGTGTGTGTCAGTGAGAGTAGGTCTGTGTGTAGGTGTTCAGTGAGCTATGTGTGGCTGTGTGTGAGTTCAGTGGGGAGGTTTACCTGTATGTAATTTCTGGGAGAGAGTTAGAGAGGGAGCAGAGTACAGTGTGCCTGTGACTGTGTGTGTGTATATCCCTGTGAGTGCAGTGAGGACTTCTGAGAATGAGGGATAGTGAGGTCTAGGGGTTAGTGTGTACCAAATAGAACCAGTGTATCAGTTAGGTAGTAGTGTCTCAGTGAAGGTGTATTCAATGGCTGTGCTGTGTCCCTACATGTGTGAGTCCCTGTTTTTGAGAGTGAGTTATCTAGGTTCAATGTGGATTATGAGCAGTATAGGTAATTGAATTTTAGTGTGAGCATGCCTGTGTGAATAACAGTGTGTGTATATGTGTGCAACTTATATATCAATAAGTGCGTACCTATGTGTATAAATCATTAGTATTTAGTATTGGTTAATTGGTATCATGTATAGTTGGTAAGGTTAGATACCAAATAGGTATTAGGTATTAAGTTACTAGTTAAGTTATCAACTAGTATAAGCTAGGTATCCTTAGTATGGACAATTAGATAAGAATAAGACTAAGGTTGACTAGTAAACCTTAGTATGACCTAGAAACCTCGTATTTAATTAGTTAAACATGTTACTCTTTTAATTCAATATCTGACATTTATACTCCACAATTAGGTCATTGTGATCCCACTTTGGACATCGATCCTCACACTCTGCTCAGGACCACAGGCGAGTACATTCTCTGACAGTTTTTATTGTTGATTATTTCTATAATGCAGTTGTATTACATACTTGATTCCGACACTATGGATACACGGGTTAGCACCCTAGATCCCCATCATGAGGAGTCATGATTGGAATCCATCGTGCTAGCTGGGGGATGGGGAACTATTAGTAGATTATGTGATCATATCCAAATCCTTTACATGCATCATAGCTCACCCCGCTTCTCACGTTGGGTGCGGCCTGACCATCTTACATGCATCATAGCTGTTATATATGATTAACCTGACCACTACATGCATCATAGCTAACCATATGGGTAGCCTGACCTATAAGAATCATAGTTAATCATATATAACCAGCCTGATCAAGTCCCAAGCCGATCACATAATAAACTAATAATTCAAACACTTAGCTAGATGTCTATTTTTTTAGATTCACTTGTTCTAGCATCCACTATTTATTGTTCATTGCTAGATGCTCTATTGCCTATTTCTATTTTCTCCAGTACTTTACATTTCCAGCATTTAATTCCATCTTGTATTTCTTACACTGTTTATAGTCTTTGTCAATTTAATGAAACTGCTGTTAGTGCTTGTGCTTCGCTCCAATCCTGACTGGATAACATTTTTCAGAGGACCTGGAGGATCTTTGCCCCACTCATTACGGCCCAGGATTAGAGGGTGATTTCACTCCAGAAACCCCAGAGGAGTTGCCTAGCCTAGAGGAGAATGTACCTGGCAATTCTTAGATTATTTTTCTGCATTTATTGTTCTAGACTGAGACTGAGTTGTATTTATTATTCTATGATTTTGTGAGGTCATCTAGACCCAAGATTTGAGTTGGACTTATTGTAGTTGGTTTTTATTAGAACTCTTTTCTATTCTTATCGTGCCATTATTTCTATTAGCTTGTGATTGAGTATATCATAGAACTGTGGATTTTTATCATTGTCCTCCATGCGGAGTTGAGACTATTGACAGGATATATTATATATTGAGACCTAGACAGCATTCTACCGCCGATGCTGCGCCGTAGGCTGGACGTACCCACGACTCATGCCCATATTCTGGGTGCGGGTCGTGACAACATGCATCACTATTAGCAGTTATACCCTATCCGTCGTATGACCTACACGTACAGGTGGCCAATCGAATACATAAGTTTGTGCCCTACATGAGACTCACAACACGCGTAAGAAATGTGTAAAGGCCTGGGGAATCATATCGATAACTCCACAACTTTAGGTGAGTCTACTAGACACTAGGTCAGACACAAGTCCTAACGTCAACGCATTCATTGACTACACCCGAGTCTCTCTCGGACGCGCATAGATAAAAATCTAAAACAATAAGCAGGCAACTAAATAATAACTGAAATTTAAACAGTAAAACAAGGCAAAGTATATTTGCCTGGAAAGAAAGCTGCGTAGTATCAATAACCCGCTCCTGAAGTCGCACAGAACAATCTAGTATCCTCGCGGTACGTGCACAAGAATGACGACGATGGTAAACGATGATGATGACGATGATTACGACTACGATGACGATGATGATGGTGATGATCATGGTAAAGATGATGGAGATGATCATGATAGTGATTACATGATAGTGATGACGAGGATGATAATGTGGGTGATGGTGATGATGAGGACGATGATGTGGATGATGGTGATGATGAGGATGGTGACTGGGACGATTAGGGTTAAGGTGTTGGTGATGATGATGATGAGATGGTAATATTGTGGTAATGATGGTGAAGAGTATGATGTTGATGATGATGATGGGTGTTGATGATGATGATACTGGTGATGGGCTGCTGTAGTCTGTCGGAATCCGGCCAAGGGGAAGGTCCGACCAAGGAGGTTGAGCAGGGAGGAAGTGGTCGATGACAGGAAGGAGCTGGGTCGAGGTCAGAGATGAAGGGAAGTGGTTGGCCGAGGGGGGAGTGGTGATGAACGTGCTGGTGGTGTTGTGGTCGAGGACAGCGGAGGGGTGGTTCTGCATGGGGATGGAGAGATGCAGGTGGCTCGGGTGGTCTGGCGGGTTGCTGAGGAAGGTCGGGATCGACGTGGGGGCTTCAGCGGCACGACGGGTGTTCAGTCGTGCTCCGGGGCAAGCGGAGCACAGCGGTCGTGGACGTCAGGTTGAGGCATGGGGAAGAGGAGGAGGTTGTCGAGGCTGATGGGTCGGCGGTGGTGACCGATGATAGTGGTGGTGGGGGTCGAGGAACCGGGGTGGTTCTATTGGTGCGGGTGGACGTGGACTCGGCGGACTGCTGCCCAGGTGGAGTAGGACTGGTCGAGGCGAGGCGGAGGATGAGGTAGTGGGTCGACGAGGATGATGCTCAGGCGAGGTACGGTGCTACTCCGGTGAGACTCCGACATTGGCAGAGAAGAAGGAGGATAATGAATTGTAACCTCCGTATCCTGAAATTCTAGCCTAAATGTTATTTTTAGGTTAATTTGGGGCTAGTGGGATTTTTCCATAATTTTTAGTTAATTAAAAACTAGTAACACTAATTTTCTAGAACTTTCAAGAATTTATTTTAGGTCCAAACTTAATTAAAAATATCCTAAACTTTTATTTTAGGTTCTAAGTAATCAAATATATTTTCTAGAATTTTTTGAGAATTTTCTGTTATTTTTAGCATTTATTTTTAGTTAATTAGGAAAAACTGAATTAAAAACTAATTTCTGAAAAAGAAAACCCAAAAAGTAATTATTTCTGCCCAGTCAGCCAACAGGGGCCCACCTGTCAGCCTCCCGCAGCGAACTGAGTGGGGCCCGCCTGTCAGTGACCTCGGGTTGGGTATGGGTGAAGCCGAGCCGACCTCGAGCCGAGCCGAGTCAGAGTTCGACTCAGACTCAGCTGAGCCGAGCCACATCGAACCGTGACAATTCGATCTGAGTGGGCAGCGTCGGTTGGCTGCCATGTGGCGCTCTCTGAGCCGTGGCTGCTCTCTCTCTCCTCTATATATATAATAGTTTAAGTTATTAATTTCTAGGGTTTTCCTTGAGCCGAATTTTGGAGAATTGCCATGTAGGGTTTCTTCATCTTCCAGAATCTATTGCACATAGCTCCGGACTCCAAACGAAGCCCAGCTTCTTGCGTTAGAATGATATTGAGGTTAGATTTTTGAATATATAAATTTTTTTACGAAATTATGATAATTAAATTCTGAAAAATTCGTAGAGTACAGCATATCCAAAAATAGATATGTTTCAATGTTTTCGCGATTTCGGGAGAACCAGGAATCAGAATCATGAACCGTTTAAAGTTTTAGAAAGGTAATATCGAGATAATTGACATATGTTTTTCCCAGAATTTATTTCGAAGTATTTATATACTGTTAATTCTGTAGAACTTCTAGGTTAGAATTTAACCATCGGTGCACAATACGAAATTTGTATGTGCCATAATTCCCAAACGAATTTGAATTCGGATGAGCCATAAATTCCAGCATATTTTTTACAATGAAATATATAGGAAATCATGCATAAAAGTCGAGTTTGTGTTGGTTGACTTTTCAGTCAGCAGATCGCCTCGATTTGCGTGCCATGAGTCTCAAGTCGATAAAAATTTAGGTTCTTTTGGGCAAAAATTAGGTTTTGACATAAAAATAAGAATAATAAGATTAAAATAATATTTTAGAGTAATTATTCCAGAATTAAATAAATTAAAATAAATTATATTTTTACATGGTAAAATTGTAATACATAGGTTATTTGGACTGTGACTTGGATTCTGATTTATACCAGCAATGGACCACAGGTGAGTACATTCTCTGATAGTTTCTTATCTATGATATCCTCTATGTTCATTATATTTAGTGTAAATATCCATATTTCTTGACACGATGGTTACACGGATTGGTATATCCGGATCTCGTCATGAGATATTACTCCTTGTATATAGTGTATCGTGTACAAGTCTTATTTCATTGTTTATCTTGTGCATGTACAAACACTGATTCTCGGGGAGACTTACTACCTTCCTAGAGAATCTTGTGCCATAGCATACTATGGTTGGATCTACTATACCAGTCGGGGTAGGGAGTATTTTAGTATAGATATGTGATCATACCCTTCATGTAGAAGTCTTGTTCTCATGTTAGTGTTGGTCATACACCGCACGTATGACTAGCCAGGCCTGTACTCGTGTACAAGTTCCCAAGCCGGTCACATGTTAAAGCTAGTACTCACAAACTTAGTCATAGTATTCTTCTTTGTTGACATATTGTTCCTTCCCGCATTTATTTACAATATTTTCCAGTATTTCCTTTATTGTATATCTCTCGTACATGTATATGCATCTTGTATATTTCTATCTATTTACTGCTATATAGTTTATATCATTGATGTAGAACTGCTGTTAGAGATGTACTTTGCTCCATCCTGACTGAAAATATTTTTCCAGACTATGCCTTAGAGGACGGGTGTCCGACATTTTATGGACCACAGGGAGAGTAGCTGCTGACTTGGACCTTGTAGCCATATGTGATTCCGGAAGGTCTAGCCGGGATCAATAGTTATTTAGTTAGTTTTTATTAGCAGTTTTTGGTACCGGATTTGTCTCCGGCATACTTTGTTGAGACTTGGATATTATTGTTGAGTTAGATTATTCTATTTAGACTTGTGTTGCAATTTGGTTTATTTATTTCTTTGATATATTATCGTGCTTTAGTTATGTGATTGATTATTGTTCATATGATATTGTGCTATCTGTGACTCCTTATGGAGTTGGATGCTCGTGTGAGAATGATTAGATAGCATTGTGACCTAGACAGCATTCTACCGCCGATGCTACGGCATAGGCTGGACGTACCCACGCACTCGTGCCCCTATACCGGGTGCGGGTCATGATATATTTTTAGTAGTGGCCCATGCAGGTCAGACTTGGCAAGTTGTGCAATGTCGTAGTAGTGCGATAACTTAGTTGTACTACTGTGTGCCTGCGATAGGATCTAGGATATAGTATACTAGGATGAGAGCGGATACTCAATCACAACTAGGAATATTTTCAATCTATCTGTCTTGTTATCCCTCCCTTCTGTTCCTTTTATCGTCTTTTGATTGATTAATTTCTTAGTATCGTAGCTTATATCAGTGATTTTGATAGAATGTAGTTAGTAATATACCCTGACAGAGACTACAATACCATGACAAAATAGACCATAAACCATATATATATTTTCTAGATTGCATGTTGTATGACTGTAGGTAGAATTTTTCCTAAGACTCTTATTATTGGGGGTTTGACCGTAGTGAAGAGTAGTGAAGAGGTTATGACTTGACAAAGAGAGACAAGGTGCCTTAAATTTCGAGGATAAACATTAATGAAGAGTTGAGAACTTAATATGGCAGAATTGACGATTTGTTAAAATTATAGATTTTATGAAGATTAGGATATGATTGAAACTGTCATTAAAATATGAGGAATTTAAGAAGATTATCATTGTATTTATTTGACTGCAAGATATAAATTTAAGATATAAATTGAATGCGGTATTTGAAGATTTTATAAGTATTACATTAATGAGTGTTGTGTGGAAAAAGAATAGAGGAGTAAATCATTAATAGATTAGTGTTTGAATTCAAATTTTGGGATGAGACCTTAGATTTTATAACTATACACCGATTGGATTTAAATTAGAGGATTGGATATTAATTTTTTTTAGTATTTAATTATCAACTTAAAATTTTGAAGAAGATTGTAATAAGAATGAAATTTGATTTTTATTTCGAGGATTTTTAGGAATATGATATTTTGAAAATTTTGCGAAATAATAATGTGGATTTACTTCATGATTATTTGGTTTGATGAATTTAATTTTGATGATAATAAATAAATAAATAAAACAATTAAGGATTTTAAATTTTGAGGACGATTTTTTTTTAAGGTGGGTAGACTTGTAACCTCCGTATCCTGAAATTCTAGCCTAAATATTATTTTTAGGTTAATTTGGGGCTAGTGGGATTTTTCCCTAAATTTTAGTTAATTAAAAACTAGTAACATTAATTTTCTAGGACTTTTAAGAATTTATTTTAGGTCCAAACTTAATTAAAATATTTAGGTTGTAAATAATCAAATATATTTTTTAGAATTTTTTGGGAATTTTCTGATTATTTTTAGCATTTATTTTTAGTTAATTAGGGAAAACAAAATTAAAAACTAATTTCTGAAAAAGAAAACCCAAAAAGTAATTATTTTTGCCCAGTCAGCAAACAGGGGCCCACCTGTAAGCCTCCCGCAGCGAATTGGGCGGGGCTCGCCTGTCAGTAACCGCGGGTTGGGTGTGGGTGAAGCCGAGCCGACCTCGAGCCGAGCCGAGCTGTATCGAACCGTGACCGTTCGATCTGAGCGGGCAGCGTCGGATAGCTGCCACGTGGCACTCTCCGAGCCGCGGCTGCTCTCTCTCTCTCCTCTATATATATAATAGTTTAAGTTATTAATTTCTAGGGTTTTCCTTGAGCCAAATTTTGGAGAATTGCCATCTAGGGTTCCATCATCTTCCAGAAGCCATTGCTCATAGCTTCAGAATCCAAACAAGGCCTAGTTTCTTGCGTTAGAACAATATTGAGGTTAGCTTTTCGAATATATAAATTTTTTTAATAAATTATGAGTATTAAATTCTGGAAAATTTGTAGAGCACAACATGTCCGAAAATAGACGTGTTTCAATATTTTCGCAATTTTGGGAGAACTAGGAATCAGAATCATGAACCATTTAAAGTTTCGGAAAGCTAATATCGAGATAATTGACATATGTTTTTATAAGAAATTAATTCGAAGAATTTATATACTGTTAATTTTGTAGAACTTCTAGGTTAGAATTTAACCATCGGTGCACGATACGAAATTTGTATCTGCCATAATTCCCAAACGAATTTGAATTCGGACGAGCCATAAATTCTAGCATATTTTTGATGATAAAATCTACAGGAAATCATGCATGAAAGTCGAGTTTGTTTCGGTTGACTTTTCGGTCAGCAGATCGTCTCGATTTGCGTGCCATGAGTCTCGAGTCGATAAAAATTTAGGTTCTTTTGGGCAAAAATTAGGTTTTGACCTAAAAATTAGAATAATAAGATTAAAATAAGATTTTAGAGTAATTATTCCAGAATTAAATAAATTAAAATAAATTATAGTTTGACATGGTAAAATTATAATACATAGGTTATTTGGACTGTGACTTGGATTCTGATTCATACATGCAAAGGACCACAGGCGAGTACATTCTCTGATAGTTTCTTATCTATGATATCCTCTATGTTTATTGTATTAAGTATAAATATCCATATTTCTTGACACGATGGTTACACAGATTGGTATATCCGGATCTCGTCATGAGATGTTATTCCTTGTATATGGTGTATCGTGTACAAGTCTTATTTTATTGTTTATCTTGTGCATGTACAGACACTGATTCTCGGGGAGACTTGTTAACTTCCTAGAGAATCCTATGCCATAGCGTACCATGGTTGGATCTACTATACCAGTCAGGGTGGAAAGTATTTTAGTATAGCTATGTGATCATACCCTTCATGTAGAAGTCTTGTTCTCATGTTAGTGTTGGTCATACACCGCACGTATGACTAGCCAGGCCCGTACTCGTGTACAAGTTCCCAAGCCGGTCACATGTTAAAGCTAGTACTCACAGACTTAGTCATAGTATTCTTCTTCGTTGACATATTGTTCCTTTCTGCATTTATTTATAATATTTTCCAGTATTTCCTTTATTGTATATCTCTCGTACATGTATATGCATCTTGTATATTTCTATCTATTTACTGCTATATAGTTTATATCATTGATGTAGAACTGCTGTTAGAGATGTACTTTGCTCTATCCTGACTGGAAATATTTTTCCAGACTATGCCTTAGAGGACGGATGTCCGACATTTTATGGACCACAGGGAGAGTAGCTACTGACTTGGACCTTGTAGCCAGATGTGATTCCAGGAGGTCTAGTCGGGATCAATAGTTATTTAGTTATTTTTTATTAGCAGTTTATGGTACCGAATTTGTCTCCGGCATACTTTGTTGAGACTTGAATATTATTGTTGAGTTAGATTATTCTATTTAGACTTGTGTTGCAATTTGGTTTATTTATTTCTTTGATATCTTATCGTGCTTTAGCTATGTGATTGAGTATTGTTCATATGATATTGTGCTATCTGTGACTCCTTATGGAGTTGGATGCTCGTGTGAGAATGATTAGATAGCATTGTGACCTAGATAGCGTTCTACCGCCGATACTGCGGCATAGGCTGGACGTACCCACGCACTCGTGCCCCTATACCGGGTGCGGGTCGGGACATAAATAGTAAGATGGGGGTTCGGCTGAGAAGTTATTTTAGGTTTTGGTTTTGAGAAATAAAGAAAAGGAAGGAAGAGTTATATTTATATACATATAAGGGGGGTTGGTTTGACCTAGGAAAATTTGACTTTGGTCAACATCCTCTTGGGTTGGGCCTTGGGCTCACATGGGGATGTTTGGGAGGGCTATAAATTATATTGTTTAAATGCAATGGCTAGGATTAAATGTGGGCCGATGTTGCACGTTGCACATTCCAAAAATTATGGAAAAATTCCTATGAAGGAGAAAGTTAGATTTCTTCATGTATTGTCCAATGGTGTAGACATCTCACTGCACTTTTGCATCAAAGCGTCCAACAATTAGAAAATTGTACAAAGATGGAAATTAGATTAAATTAATTAAATGTGTTTTATAATTAATTAGAAGTACATGGGGATGAAATTTGGTGAAACATAAGTATCATGGACGTAGAGGGCTCAGAGTAGAATTTTATCATAAATTAGGTTGTACGAAATGAGTCAAGTTTGTGTCTCCAATTTTGATTGGAACGCACAAGGATACAAAGTCATATTTATTTAGAATTAAATATAAATATCCGTGACGAATATTGTGCGACTAAACTGTAGCACAAGAGAGCATAATTATAAGTTACACAAAGGTCAGAATGGAAGGTGAGTGCGACTAGGACAAGGTTATGAAATTTGTATGAAGGCCATGGCTAGTATAGTGCTCCAATTATCGAAGCAACGGTAAGGTGCACTAGGTAATATAAATATTGTATAATTAAATAAAATGTCGTGTCCTATTTCCAATTGGATACAAACTAGTCCTAGTTTCACTATCAAAGCCAAGTAGGCCTACTTTTGGGTGAGGGAGTTTATAATCTACCCAACTTAAAATAAGGCATAACTTGTTTAAATCCTTCACTTGCGTAAGGCAAGTCAATCGCAATCTCTTTGTGATAATTAAAATTCTAATCAAATCCTTCGTAATCACTTCAAAATTAAGATAATCACTGTTCAAGTCAACATTCAACCTATCGTAATCTCTTCTCACTTTTTCAAATCATCAACATCCAAATTTAAATTAAATCCATATAACATCTTCAAGAATTAAATAACGTATATAAATTTTATACCACTATTTCCAACAATCATAATCTCCTCTGGAAAATAATTCTACTCAAATATTATTTCTATTTTCAACTTGTGAATTTTGTACTCTTCAAATATTACTTTCAATTTACGTCCTTAATATTTCACATAGGTAATCCAATAATCAAAATTTCTTCTAATTCAATCATCAAATTTAGAATTCAATCCGTCAATGTTCAAGTCTGAAATTCTATATTTATCCTCAAAGTTTAAATCGATGATTCACTCTTCAGTTTTTTTTAAAATTTAAATCGTGTACTCAAAGTATAAAATTTGGTCCGCAATATCAAGATATCAATTTTCATTAAATCCTCGTTATCTTAATCATTTTTCTAAAATTCTCCATATTTAAAATGATATAATCTCACAATCTAATCTTATTTTATCACAATCTAAAAGAATTCTCCTCAAGTTTAATAATGCTATTTCTACCCAACTTAGAATTTACCCATCTATCACCATAGGCTATACATCTAAGAAAAATATTCCTTAATTTGTTTAATCATGTTATTCAATCCTCAAACCTTAACACCAAATATATCACATATGATATGCCCTTGATTACAAAAGATAGTCACCAAATAATGCGGTTGGCCTATGGGGTATATCTAGTACTCTCTGTGTGTCAAACTTATACCAAGCACGAGATTTCGTCTTTCCGAAATAAGGGAA
Source organism: Iris macrosiphon (assembly GCA_036927795.1). NCBI lineage: Eukaryota > Viridiplantae > Streptophyta > Magnoliopsida > Asparagales > Iridaceae > Iris > Iris macrosiphon. Next base: position 122,909,490 of record JAYESA010000019.1, read on the forward strand.
GACGGAAAACAATAATAAAGAGTTCAAGGGAGAGGTAATAGAATAGAAGGGTGGGGATCAATGCGTTTAAAGAATTCAAATAGAAATTGTTAAGGCAGTTGTGGATTAAAATCCTATTTTGGTAATTCCTATTCACATGCTCATATCAGTACAGTTATGTAACTAATATGATATGCTCAGACATATCTAGAGGGCAAGTGCATTTGTCTACTAATCACTATATATCTCAATCCATGTAAAGTAGTTATGCGAAGGGCGAACCAAGCACACTATGGTTGATCAGACCGTAATACACTAATTCTAAAATATATTAGTGTAAGCATCCAATAATACATATATCGTGAACAAGCTTGATAAAAGAATAATCTCGCAAAACTAGGATATAATAGCGGCATCAATCAAGGTAGTACATAAAATATAAATACGCTGGATCATGATAAAAGAAGGTACATAGTAATTCAAGTTCACAAAAAGATAAGACTCTACAGTCTCAACAGTTGTCATACTAACTCCTTGTCTAAGTTGTTAGTCGACAAAATAGGGGTATGGGCCTCTACGTTCTACAGTCTGAATAAATATTATCTTCTTATGCAAGTCTAAAGTTAATGTCATCCAGTTATTCTTCAATAATGAGTCCAGAGGACTATGTGTTACTAGGTTGTGAGGCATACTTCCCAGATAATAAACTAATACTGTGTCAGTCTTAAAGGGAATCTACAAAATAACCTTGTTCTTATAAATAAAGTATAAACTCTTATTGGGGTATATGCGGGAAATATCTTGGTACTTATTAGGGTCTCCTATTGCATTATATAGGTAATGGTCATCTTAAGTCTTAATCATAGTGATTATAGAACAAAGGTGTCAATAGTAAGTATGAAAAAGTTAGTGGCCTTCAAGGGAAAAGAGGATATAACCTATATTGAGGTGGGGTACATGTTACGTGATTTAAAACTAAGAAAAAATATATCACAATCTAAAGGAACAACTCAACTATCAAGTTCTAACTACCAAGCACAAAATTTTCAGAATTTAAGTTTAGCAAACTATATTTCCTGCCACACTATATGTCCTAACATAGAATAAAGTCACTTGGCCTTCGATCATAAGAGTTATGTGGCACGAGTTAAAAGATGAAGAAAAGAAGAACATAATTTAGTTGTCGCACAATTAGCGAACATTAAGGTTGCAGAGGAACAAGATATGCAATTAAAATAGAGGGACTCTAGATAATATCATAGTTTTCTAAGGGGAAGGTGGTAGCTAATCTCTGTGTTCGAGGTATGATCAAGGGAAATATTATTTTATTCCTCTAGGTTTTCTAAGGTGTTGTCTGCTAATGATAGGACAATGATCCAAATTAATGGTTCTCTAATACTATCTCACTTATGAAAGTTAGGTTCAGTCCTAATATTTAACCTTGGATTCTTTTAGTTCCTCAATACTAGGGTCAAACACTATGGTCAAATTTTAAACTAATCCTCGTAGTGTTTATACTACTCTCAAGTCATACATAAATACCTTAAGGGACAATGGTAAATTAATCTATAGTTAAGGGACGCTAGGGTTCATTAGGTAGCCTAAACTTAATGATGTGTCAATGCCCTAGTTGTATTCTTAATAGGAATGTTACCCTAAATCTCATCTTATCAACAGGGATTCCTATATTCTAACATGGGCTATACTTAAGGAATATTAGGGAAGCACATGAATCAAGCATGATGCAATTATTTAAATAGAACAGACTGGAAGGAAGATAAGTCATAGTCAATTATGGATGAGATCCTATACTCTAATCCTATTTGCAGGCTTGCTCGGTACAGTAACATAACCGAGACAATATACTCCCGACCTGCATGGGCCACCACTAAAAACATGTCATACCCCAGTCCCAAAATATGTAGGAATAGGATACTTAAGCACGCCAGCCGCATGTATATGGCAACTCCAATATATGGAAACCATAACCCATGCGTACGTTGTATCTTGAACAATAATTCATAAGTAGTATATATTTATCACAAGTTACAGGGCATAACTACATCTCATCCACATAAATCAAATATAAATGAATAACCAATATCTATGACACTAGATCTTAATCTAAAAATAACAGTCGGATGGAAACAAATCCACTGCCGAATTATAATATAGAATTAACAAGACAAATATAATATAAGTACAACAACTATCAACCATTGTGACTCGAAGAAAAGACCTCCTCGAAATATAAGTAGCAAGACTGGATCTGCGCTCCTGCAAATACTCATAAACATCTACACCTAGAAAGGGACCAGGTCCTCAGAGGGACATAACTAGATACATAGAAGCATGCCATAAAATAAATACTGAATAAATAAAAGGGTGTGCTAACCATCTAAGTGAATGCAATTTGAGGACAACTTTGAGTGTATGGAAAAGTGTAGGGTAGACATATGCTGACGTAATTTACCAATCGTGACAACTGGCTAGTATATGCCACATATGCCCCCATAGGAGGGCGCTCTATAATATAATAATGTCCAGCTCCGAAGAGCATGACAGTAGTATAATATATCGTCCATATAACTCCGAAGAACGTAACAGCAGTATAGTATATCGTCCATATCACTCCGAAGAACTTGGTAACAGTGTAGTATATATCGTCCATATCACTCCGTCGAGTGTGGCAGCAGTGTAAAGGAAGTGGGGTGTCCCATACGCCTACTAGTCATCCTCCCCGTCCAATGATCTATACAGGTTGTATCCATAATACGCTGTAGCTACTACACCGAGACGGAGTACAAGTATCGGTGTCGTAACTCTGGCTCATAGTCTATCGTTAGAACAATAGTCCAACCTCACAACCAAACAAGGACAAGGATTAGACCTTCGTACTATAATAGCCTATGCTCCGACTACTGATAACTGCTAAGTCTTCTAATATGCATCACTATTAGCAGTTATACCCTATCCGTCATACGACCTACACGTACAGGTGGCCAACCGCATACGCAAGTCCGTGCCCTACATGAGACTTACAATACGTGTAAGAAATGTGTCAAGTCCTGGGAAATCATACTGATAATTCCATAACTTTAGGTGGGTCTGCTAGATACTAGGTCAGACACAAGTCCTAACGTCAACGCATTCGTCGACTGCACCCGAGTCTCTCTCGGACGCGCACAAATAAAAATCTAAAACAATAAGCATGCAACTAAATAATAACTAAAATTTAAACAGTACAACAAGGCAAGGTATACTTGCTTGGCAAGAAACCTGCATAGTATCAATAACCCGCTCCTGAAGTCGTACAAAATAATCCAGTATCCTCGAGGTATGCGCATGAGAATAACGGTAACAACGACGATGGTAAACGACGATGATAACGATGATTATGACTACGAAGACGATGATGATGGTGATGCTCATGGTGAAGATGATGGAGATGATCATGATGGTGATGATGAGGATGATAATATGGGTGATGGTGATGACGAGGATGATGATGGTGATGACGAGGATGGTGACTGGGATAATTAGGGTTAAGGTGTTGGTGATGATGATGATGAGATGGTGATGTTTTGGTAAAAATGGTGAAGAGTATGATGTTGATGATGATGATGGGTGTTGATGATGATAATGCTGGTGACGGGCTGCTGCAGTCTGCCAGAGTCCAGCCAGGGGGAAGGTCCGGCCAAGGAGGTTGAGCAGGGAGAAAGGGGTCGATGACAGGGAGGAGCTGGGTCAAGGTCAGGGATGAGGGGAGGTGGTTGGCCGAGAGGGGAGTGGTGATGATCGTATTGGTGGTGTTACGGTCGAGGACAGCGGAGGGGTAGTTCTGCATGGGGATGGAGAGATGCAGGCAGCTCGGGTAGTCCAGTGGGTTGCAGAGGGTGGTCGGGATCAACGTGGAGGCTTCAGCGGCTCGGCGGGTGTTCATTCATACTCCAGGGCAGGTGGAGTATAGTGGTCGTGGACATCTGGTTGAGGCGTGGGGAAGAGAAGGAAGTCGTTGAGGCTGATGGGTCGGCGGTGGTAACAGGTAACAGTGGTGGTGGGGGTCGAGGAACCAGGGTGGTCCTAATGGTGCGGGTGGACGTGGACTCGGCGGACTACTGCCCAGGTGGAGGGGGACTGGTCAAGGCGAGGCGAAGGATGAGGTAGTGGGTCGACGAGGATGATGCTCAGGCAAGGTACGGTGGTACTCCGGCGAGACTCCGGCGTTGGCAGAGAAGAAGGAGGATGATGAATAGTAAGATGGTGGGGGTACGGCTGAGAAGTTATTTTAGGTTTTGGTTTTGAGAAATAAAGAAAAGGAAGGAAGAGTTGTATTTATATACATGTAAGGGGGTTGGTTTGACCTAGGAACATTTGACTTTGGTCAACATCCTCTTGGGTTGGGCCTTGGGCTCACATGGGGATGTTTGGGAGGGCTATAAATTATATTATTTAAATGCAATGGCTAGGATTAAATGTGGGTCGATATTGCATGTTGCACATTCCAAAAATTATAAAAAAATTCCTATGAAGGAGAAAGTTGGATTTCTTCATGTATTATCCAATAGTGTAGACACCTCATTGCACTTTTGCATCAAAGAGCCTAACAATTGGAAAATTGTACAAAGATGGAAATTGGATTAAATTAATTAAAATTAATGTGCATGGTGTTTTATAATTAATTAGAATAGATGGGGATAAAATTTGGTGGAACACAAGTGTCATGGACGTAGAGGGCTCAGAGTAGAATTTTATTATAAATTAGGTTGTACGAAACGGGTCAAGTTTGTGTCTCCAATTTTGATTGGAACGCACAAGGATACAAAGTCGTATTTATTTAGAATTAAATATAAATGTCCGCGACGAATATTGTGCGACTAAACTGTAGCACAAGAGAGCATAATTATAAGTTACACAAAGGACAGAATGGAAGGCGGGCGCGACTAGGACAAGGTTATGAAATTTGTATGAAGGCCATGGCTAGTATAGTGCTCCAATTATCGAAGCAACGGTAAGGTGCACTAGGTGATATAAATGTTGTATAATTAAATAAAATATCGTGTCCTATTTCCAATTGGATACAAACTAGTCCTAGTTTCACTATCTAAGCCAAGTAGGCCTACTTTTGGGTGAGGGGGTTTACAGTGTATTAATATAAATATAGTTTTGGGTAATACTAGGTAATATACTAAATTGCTATATATATATTTATATATTAAACGTATTTTGGTAAATCAATACCTTATGTGTACCCTAACCTGCTAGCTAGACCATGTGTTAGTGCTACACGAGATTTGGAGTTATGGACACTGTGTTAGTGTTAGTTGTTATCTTGTTGTACACGGTATTTGAGGATATGACACATGTGCGTTTAGACACGCACACTTGACCCTGCTAGTTGACCAGTTATCACCCCTAGCATAGTTCTGAGTTTAGTATAATTATGTTTGTGTGTGTGCTAGCATAACGACTGATGCTATATTGTATTGTATTATATATATATATATATGAACATTGGATCGTTCTGCGAGACTTCGGGAGCAGGCTATTGGTATTTCCCGCTCAGGACCCCAGGCGAGTACATTCTCTGATAATTTTTGTTATTTGATCATTTCTATAATTTAAGTATTTAGAAATGTTACATCTGATTCTTGACACAGTGCTACACGGACTAGTATATAGATTGGATCTGCAGTCATGAGATGTTACATTGGTTATCGTATTAACATTGTATACGACATTGATATTAGACATTGATATTAGACATTGATATTAGACATTGTATATGATATATTGGACATTGATCATGTATCGTAACGTGTCATGGTTGGATCCACTATACTAGTTGGGGGCGAAGAAATTGTTAGTAAGAAATGTGATCATAACCCTATCGTACAAGTATAAAATCATGTTAGTGTTAATCATACACCTCACGTATGATTAGCCAGGCCATATAGCTCTTGTACATATTCCCAACCCGTTCACATATCAAAGCTACTATTTCAAACACTTAGAATAGTTACAGTTCTTCATTTTAGTTCATATACTACATTATCCTATATATGATATTGTAGTTCTTTCTCTTCATTTCATATATGCACTGACTATATCATATTGCCTATTGCATGTTCTCTTTACTATCTGCCATTGCATCTATTTATTATTTTCTCTCAGTATATAGCATTATCTATTTATTGTTTTATAGTCCTTGTTAATTAATTGGAACTGTTATTGGGTTGTACTTTGCTCCAATCCTAACTGGAAATATTTTTCCAGACTGCGACTTAGAGGACTGGTGTCCAACATATTATGGACCAAAGGGAGAGTAGCTGCAACCTTAGACCTTGTAGCTCAGGTGTGATTTCTAGGAGGTCTAGCCAGGATCACTAGTTATTCTGTTAGTTTCTTTTAACAGTTTATGGTACCGAATTTATTTTTGGCATATTTGGAGACTTGGATATTATTGTTTGAGTTAGATTATTTTTGTTTAGACTTGTGTTATATTTCAATTATTTATTTCTTTCCATATCCTATCGTGCTTTAGTTATGTGATTGAGTATTTACATATTATATTGTGATATCTGTGTCTCCTTATGGAGTTGGATATTCGTGTGAGATTGATTTTATAGTATTGTGACCTAGACGACGTTCTACCGCCGATGCTGCAGCGTAGGCTGGACGTATCCACACACTCGTGCCAAAATTTTGGGTGCGGGTCGTGACATATCGTCCATATTTTAAGTGTGCTGGCTAAGCAAGACAAGTTCATCGTAGCCACCCACCTTAGCGATGATTCGTCTCAGTCGAGCGATACTCCGAGCGAGCCTTTGAAAGTCTAAGTCTGAACTCCTGAAGGGCCAAGTCAGAAAATTATTTGCCTCAAATGAGTCTTCTCGCTAAGCAAAGTGGGTCAGGTCGTTGCACTTGCACCATTTGAATCGACTGTCCGCTTGAACGGAACGAGTCGTTACAATGGGGGGCTTCCGTAGGGATGTACACGGTTCGAATCCCCCATTGATAACTTAGTTCCTAACTCAATGGAAAGGACATATAAAAAAAAAGTCAATGTATTTTAATTTTAGAAAGTTTGATGTTATTCTATTAATTTCTGTCAAATTATTTAAATATTATTTTATTAATCAAATGAATCTAATAAACAAAAAATAATACTAATAAAATATATTCAATATTAGATTCTATTGAATGATCTCAACAAGAACATTTTAATGGTATAATTATTATATTATTTAAAATTATAAATTATAAAATATGGTAAGTTAATTAAGTTTAGTGTTTAACATATGTAGGATATATTAAGAATTAGTTACAATTTGAAGGGTAAAATGGTCAAGAATATTGGATCTTCCCTAAAATTTGAGGATCAAACACCCTTCCCTCAAATTTTTTTTTAGAAAAATGCTCAATTTGAGAGTGGGTTGGAGATGGTTTTTGAGAAAATTCTCTCATTTAGGTATTTGAGAAGCATGGTTAGCGATGGTCCAAGGCCTGTTTTGTTGCACGAAAGTATACGAAAGTACGAAAGTGAAAAAATGAAGTTCGCGTACGCATAAATTTTGACTTTCCAAAAGTTTTTTTGTTGCTAGAATTGAAAGATATGAAAGTAGAGAAAAAATAAGTTTGGTTGTTTGGATGGTAGTTGAAAGTGGATGTTAGTTGGAGATATGCTAAACCTAGATATGCTTAACCCCCCAATTATTTTTTACAAAAATAATTCTCATATAAACCTAAATATTACAATAAATTATTATTAATATAGTTTATTATTACTATTATTAATTATTATTGTAATAGTCATTATTTTAATATATTTTTTGTTGTTGTTACACAAATAATTCTCATTTTTAAATATGTACATACTACATATGTAAAAAAATTATCTACATTAGTCTAGCCATCATCATCACCATCAAATTAGTTTATAGTTAAGAAGAGGAGAGCATCTCCTCAAAAGTGTATCATCTGCATCAGATTCCATCCTGCCGGCTTCCTTCTCCCCAAATCTGATCGACGGTGCCTTAGCCGACTTCCTGCTTACCAGCGGCTCATCTCCTTGAGCATCGCGCTCGGATTCGCCTAGAACCACCACATCTCGCCTCTGTTTCGGATGTCGAGGGATGACTCGAAGGAGAATCGATAGTTCTCAAGAAACTTTCAGCCAAAAACTCATTCTCCCTTGTTGTTTGTGAGACTGTCAAAATCTTGACAGTACTAGTTTTATATAAAATTTTCAGTAAGTTAAAATTAGGACTGTCAAAATTTTGACAGTCCACATAGCTTGTGGGACTGTCAAAATTATGACAGTCCTAACAATTTGTAGGACTGTCAAAATTTTGACAGTCCTTCCAAGTGGTAGGACTGTCCAAAATTTTGACAGTCCTGATTATAACAATTTGGGCTAGCTCCAAATGAGGACTGTCAAAATTTTGACAGTCCTTCCAAGTGGTAGGACTGTCCAAATTTTGACAGTCCTGATTATAACAATTTGGACTAGCCCCAAATGAGAACTGTCAAAATTTTGACAGTCCTCATTGTTTGTAGGACTGTCAAAATTTTGACAGTCCTTCCAAGTGGTAGGACTGTCAAAATTTTGACAGTCCTGATTATAACAATTTAGGTTAGCCCCAAATAACTTTTAGAATGACAAACTTGTAATTTTTTGTAAATTTCTAATGGGCTAGTCCCGAATAAAATGTGCAGTGCCCTTATCAAAAGCCAAAAATAAGGAAAGTAAAATGTGGAGGAGAGAGTAGGAGACATGAACTGGGACAGGTCTTGTCAAGCACTTTCGACCAACACTTTTTAAGTCAAGCCAAACACCGGATCTCATGTTACTTTCACAACTTTCACCAAAAGTTGGCAGTTTCAACTGAGTTTCAAGGAACCAAATAGCACCTAAGGTTTACTTGGATTAAGGGAACAAAATAGGAAGATATCAGTGGGATTCAAATTTTAATCCAAGCAAATCCTAAGTGAATGAAAGTTAAGTAAAACGGGACTCAATACATATAATTTTATTTCGGTTTGAGAGAGTGATTTAAGTGGGGTATATTTAATAACTTTTGTTTAGATATAAAGTTTTAATGAGAGAAGAATTAAAACAAATATAACAGTTATCAAAATATTCTTATTTTTATTAAATATTATTTTTAGTGGGAGTATGAGTAATAAGATAAAGCGAGAAAAGACGACGCGTATAGGAGACGGAGCAGCTGTAGGATCGAATAAGCATCTCTAGAGGGGGAGGGGGGGTGAATAGAGTACATGTATATACAGTGGAATAAAAATATCCCAATAAAAATAAACACAGTTAGCTAATAGTCTAAATATAAAATAACAGTAAGTAAATAAAGAGAGAGAGAGAGAGAGAGAGAGAGAGAGAGATCAACAGTCGCAAAAACAATGATGTATCCTAGTTTTTCTCTAAGAGGACTAGTTCTGGCCCGAGAACTCTAGGTCGGAGTTGAAATCCATTATCCAGTGAAACACAAGTTTTGATCTGAAGGCTTACAACTTCGTACAGACACGAGTTTTGATCCGAAGGGCTCGAATACTTCTCGAAGTGTTTGAACTTCTTGACAAGCTCCTTTTTACAACTCTTGACAACTTCCGAGCGCGCACTGGCACTTAAGGCTTAGGAGTTGTAAATAGCTTGGGATAGAAAATTGAATAGGCTTTTGAACTGAAGTAATAGAGAAGAGAAGAGAGAGTAAATGAGTGAGTGATAAGAATGGTAATTTTTTTTCTCTATTTATAGTATATTTGTAAACTGACTTCGGGGCAAATTTGGATGCCAAACGTTCGAATTTTTGAACGTTGGAGCAGAATCTACAAGAGGATCTGGTTTCTAGGAAATACTAAGTCAGGGAACCGAGTTCGGTTCAAACTCGCACCGAGTTCATCCCGAGTTCATTCTAAGTTCGTTTCTCTTAAACCTGGTTAATTTCATAATGAGGTTGGGTTGGTTTGGGCTAACTCAGTTTTAGAAACATGTTTGGGCTAGTTTCAAAATAGGAAACATTTTTGCTAAATAATCTGGGTTTAGAAAATGTTTTGGGGTAGCCTCTAAATGCCAAGTGCGACTCGATGTACATTTTTTCCTATACTCAAATTTTTTTTTTTTTACATTGACTCGATACTTGAAGAAAAATTGTATCCCATACTCTGAAACTGTAGTTGTGGAAGCATATTGTCTTCGTATTGATTCTCGTAGGTTATATCAAGTCTGAGTTTTAGACAATTATCAAAATAAGGTATGACCATGACCAATGGGCCAACAATCTCCCTCATTTTGGTAATTGATAAACTCTGACTGATATAACAGAGAATAAAACTTGCTTTGTATTGCTTGATATAGTACTACTCCCCCGTTATCATTTGATCAAAATTGGGAAAAGCTCTCCCGCAATTGTTGATGTCAAGAAAAAATAACAAGGGTGAAGTAACATAGATATAAGCAGTTGAAATTTAAGTAAGCAAAAATTGGCATTAAATCAACATTAATATAAGTATTTAGATAAGCAATTGATTATGATTCATTTCACAATCACATAAATTAAAGAAGTAGAATCATACTAAATAATCAAAAATAGTTTTAACCATAAACTGAAGTCATAAACTAGTTCAAAAGTCTGAAAAGTTCTACATAAAATACCTGTGCAAAAGCATAATAGACTAAAGCAGTCCAAAAGAGCAAATATCACTAAAATATAGCATAATGATCTATATCACTCGTCATCTCCAGTCGTCGGGTCTCTAGTCTCAGTAGAACGGTTGGGATCATAGAATGCAGCAGCTGGATCCAAGTAAGGCTGAACATGTGGGTCAACAATCCGGTCTCCGTCTCGTGAAGGATCAAGAACCATATGTTAGGGTCCGCCAGGGATATGAGAGAAGGCGTATTGTATGTCCGCCAAGGTGTTGGACATCGCTTGGAAACAAAGAGTGGTCCGATAGTCTGTCTGCCTATGACGGTCATCCTTGAGAGTATGACACTTTAGTGCAAGTCTGTGATGCTCATCCTGAAATCTAATGTGATATCGCATCCAGGGAGGTAGGTGGTTCTGGAGCAGCAGGTGGTTCTGGAGCAGCAACAAGGTTTAACCTGGTTCATGGTTTATTTTTTTGGGTTGGTTCAAGTTATGAGAACCCTTGGTTCAACCCTCAACCCTACCATATATAAGCCAACCTCTCCTTCTCTATCTTCAATTCTTCATTCTTTCTCTCTCTTTAGTTTTCTCTCCCCTTTTCCATAGGCAAATACACGTTGCAGGAGAAATGGAGAAACCCTCGATATTATTGGTTCTTTATGTTTGTTATGTGTTTCTAAGCACTTTTAATACTTGAACTTTTTGATTTTGATGGATGGATTTGAATACATCTACATTTTTAAATTAGAATTTTTATGGGTGCTATGTGTTTTTCGTTGTTTTGATCTACTAAAATATGGTATTTTAGAAAATTAGTTTTTTGTGGTTGATGGAGCACTTTATTTCGAGCATTTTGGCTTTGTTTCACTTGATTCAGAGTTAAAATGAATTTTTATGAAGAAAATAATTTTTAGTTTTTGGAGATTTCGCCATGGCCGGACCTGCGATTGGAGAAGATGATGTTCACATACGGCCAACGAGCTATGCGGTTGAGAGTGTTATGTGGCCTGAGAGGGTTATGCGGCCTAAACTCTTTGCCTCATACTGACATCATACGTCCATCTTGTTGGAAGCATAACTGCTTATTTACATAAGTGTCCCTGAACTCCTTGTGTTTTCACTTGCTGAACGAATAAGAAATTCCCTAAGTCCAAAGAGCATATGCGACCGAGATTTCATATGCGACCGAGTTACTTATGCGGCAATTAGAGCATGCGGCCACTTTCCTTGGACGCATGATTCTGGACCGTTGGCACTTATTTTTATGATTTTTTCCTTTCTCTCTGACATACTTTATTGAATTATCATATCAGTCACATCAATCACTTTTTGTCATTATTATCGATACTTTATTTATTAGCCATCACTTTAACACTTGTCCCAAGGAGTAGACTTTAACCCTAAGCATGTGACCCTGACTTCATATGCGGCTCTGAATCCATATGCGGCCAAGTGATTCATGTGACCCCAACTTCATATATGGCCAGGACTTTTCTTGCTACATAGAGACATATGCGGCCAAGACTTCATATGTGGCCTAGAGACCCAAGCGGCCTTAATTGTTTGATTGAATATTTTTCTTATTCTTTATGATTTATATTTAGGTTAATGCTAGTGTTATAATTCTAAGGAAGAATGGATTTAATAACCAGACCTCGTTCCAGACATGACCATAAGCTAAGATTGGCCATGAACATGCATGAGTTGAACTGAGATTTCAGTATGAACTCGACTAAGTGGATAGTGACTAATTGGCTATGTGCATGACCTAAGCTTCGTGTTATAATATGATCTTGATTCATGTGACCCAATGTATAATTGGTAATTGGACTCAAATATTGTATCCATGCTGATATAAATTATTACCTGAAAGTGTATAAGATCGAATGTGCGCCGAGGTGCCACACACCGTGTCACGTGTTAAGTGATTCATATTTGGGTTATGCATCAAGAATGCCTCCAAATTTCTGAATGCGTGATATTATAAATATGTATATTGTTTCCCCCAGCCCAAACATGATATGTGAGTCAACTACTAAAGTGTGGCTAGGATGTTGTTTGACTGAATATTGCATACACGCTCGGATGAATCCAGATTAAACTTCCATGGATTCGTATCTAGCATGCTCGTACTTTGTATGATATATTAAGGGAAATTTTTAAGTGACCACGCCTTGAGATTTAGAACACAATATAGGGCTAATTAGGTAACTAAAAGTGGTAGTAACATTTGGAGGGAACGGTATCCTGAGATCATGCCAACGTACCTTCCCATATAGATTCATTCTAAGTGCGCTGTGGGCTGGCCACCACAGATACTGTATATCATCTGTCTTAGTGGAGTATAATATCTGACCAATTATAAATAATGTTGAGCCACTGTTTCACTATAGGAACATTGAAACCGCTAATACCGTATTTTTAGAGCAGTGGCCCTACGAGGAGCTGGTGCATCCTGAAGTGCCTGTATATTCCTTATTTGGCTCGGTTATCTCATATTCGACAATAGGATAATCTGAGGATACCTATTATGCATTATATTTGAGATAACCTCAGACTCCATAAAATAGCAAGTCGTACAAGTAATTGGCCGATATAAAAAAATGGACTTGGTTGTGACTGTATTATTCGGTTAGTAGCCTAGAAAAATTGACTATCATAGTGTGATGGTTCAACCCTTATCCTTTTTTGGTTATTGGGTTGGGTCTTTACGCTACGATATGCCATGGACCTAAGTTACGTCACTGAACCTATGTATTATTATATAATTATTTCTTGAGTTTTTATTTCTCCATTTCATCCTTCCTTTGTGGTACTTGCTATTTGGTGTCTAACCCCACTGGTTTTGCATGGCCAGGTGTCACGCCCCAGTCCCAAAATACCGAGGGACCGGACGCGTGATAATGGCCAGCAGTACGCACCGATGGACAACCCAATTTACTGGATCCATCAGGGCATACTTAAGCTGTAGTACAACAATAAGGGTCTAGATATACTAATCTCATCCACAGAAATGAATACAACAATATCAGAATCATAAAGAAGATCAATCTCAATATAATATAAACTCGGGGAAATAACCCGATAATGAGTCTGAATACATCTGTCAAGATACAAGAATAAAGATAACCACAACAAATACTGAGTATGGAACAGTATATACTCAGAAGATACCCTCGGTGATCACGCGTCTACTGGATCTGGTACTGCTCCAATGTCTGCTCCTGATAATGCTCCTGCTCCATAAACCTCTGGATCGATCTTGTCTGCAATATCTGGGGACATAATCCGGATCCAGGTCCTCGGGGGACAGCAAGGTACAGAAAATACAAGCCAAAATAAATGCAGTAATGAAACAAATAGGATAAATATATAACCAGCTAAGTGATATGCAAGTTGAGAACATTATTCCATACTCGGGCTGAAACTACTACAGGATCAGTGTCGGAGAAACCCATAGCAGTATTTTCTCGAAGGGCCAGAACTGGTGCCATAGCTCTGTGTCAGAGACTAAGACACATCCAGATGTCAATATATAATATAATCAGCCTTTCATATGGTAATACTCTCCCCACCCAATGAAATCTCACGTCTCATGTCCATGACACGCAGGATCAAGACTAATGCAATAAGTCATACTATATCTAAGAATATAATGTCCAAGTCCTGTATCCTATACAGAATCCCCACGAATATCTCGGAAAAATCCTGTCTCATGAATAGTGTCAAGTGTCCTGAGTCAAGCGTACTTGGTAAGACAAGTACGAGAATATATAGTGTCGCGAATGTCCATCTCTAGATGACCGTACCCAATACCGCGTACGGTGTTGGCACCCGACTAATAATCGGATGCTAAGTACGTCACACGGTCCTAGGTTAAGCATGCTCAGCAATAAAATGAAGCAAGAAAAATATGTAACAATACTGCAGAGTTTGGCAAGGTACACTTGCCTGGTAAGGAAGCTGCGATGTACCAATAACCTACTCCAGAAGTCGCGCAGAACAAATCCAATATCCTATGTATTACAAATTTATCACGTCAAAAGATAATTTATTTTAATTTATTTAATTCTGGAATAGTTACTCTAAAATCTTATTTTAATCTTATTATTCAAATTTTTATGTTAATTCCTAAATTTTGTCCAAAGAAACTGAATTTTATCAACTCGAGACTCATGGCACGCAAATCGAGGCGATCTGTTGACCGAAAAGTCAACCGACACAAACTCAACTTTCATGCATGATTTCCTGTAGATTTCAGCGTCAAAAACATGCTGGAATTTACGGCTCGTCCGAATTCAAATTCGTTTGGGAATTATGACACATACAAATTTTGTATTGTGCACCGATGGTTAAATTCTAACCTAGAAGTTCTACAGAATTAACAGTATGTAAATACTTCAAATTAAATTCTGGGAAAAATATATGTCGATGATCTCGACATTAGCTTTCCGAAACTTTAAACGGTTCATGATTCTGATTCCTGGTTCTCCCGGAATCGCGAAAACATCGAAACACGTCTATTTTCGGATATGCTGTGCTCTACGAATTTTCCAGAATTTAATACTCATAATTTAGAAAAACAATTTATATAATCAGAAAGCTAACCTCATTATCGTTCTAACAAAAAAAACTAGGCCTCGTTTGGAGTCCGGAGCTAGGAGATATCGTCTTTTTAATTCGTCATAACTAGTAGAAAATGAGGCTGAATTTATGACGAATTTTGACTATTTTTGGACGAAAAAGAGAGGAATTTGGGAAAAAATATGAAGGATGAGGTATTTATAATGGTTGAGACTACTTAATTAAATACAACTAGGATTGGTTAATTTGGATAGGATTATGATGAATTTAAATAAGGATATGATATACATTAAGTTGTATTCCTAGTAGGTTCATGATTTGAATTAATTTAAAGTAGAGTTTGAATCTATCTCAATAATTTATAATCTTGAATATAATTAAATATAATACAAATAATTTATAAAATCTTATTAATATCTATTAACACTAAATTAGCATATATCTAATATTAAGACTATATATATCCAAATAAATCCTAATTAATTTCAAAAATCTAAAATAACCTAAAAATAATTCTAAATAAATATTTATATAAGTAAATATATCAAGAAATTCATTTGCTAATTAAATAACAGAATACTCTAAAGAAATTCAATACCTATAATAATATAAAATATACACAAAATATCTATTTTGGGTGAGGGGGTTTACAATCTACCCAACTTAAAACAATTTCGTCCTCGAAATTAAAATAGAACATGGTTTCTCTCTATCTAATCTCACTTGATCACAATCTAAAAGAATTTACCTCAAGTTTAATAATGTAATTTCTACCCAACTTAGAATTTATCCATCTATCACATAAGGCTCTTACATTTAAGAAAAATATTCCTCAATTTATTTTCTCATGTCATTTAATCCTCAAAACTTTAACACCAACTATATCATATGTGATATGCCCTTAATCAATTATGAAAGATAGTCACCAAATAATATGATTGGCCTATGGGGTATATCTTGTACTATCCGTGTATCACTTATATCCAAGCACGAGATTTCGTCTTTCCGAAACAAGGGAAGACGGAAAGCAACGGAAAAGAGTTCAAGGAGGGGTAATAGAATGGAAGTATGGGAATCAAAGCGTTTAAAGAATTCAAATGAGAATTATCAAGACAGTTGTGGATTAAAATCTTAATTTGGTAATTTCCTATTCGCATGCTCACATCGGTGCAGTTATGTAACCGATACGATATGTCAGACATGTCTAGGGCAAGTATATTCGTCTACTAATCACTACATATCTCAATCCACGTAAAGTAGCGTTACGAAGGGCGAATCAAGCGCACTAAGGTTGGCCAGACCTTAATATACTGATTCTGAAATGTATTATTGTGGGCCTCCCCAATAATACCTATGTCATGAACAAGCTCGACAAGGAATAAGCTTGCAAAAACTAGGCTATAATAGCAGCATAAGTCAAGGTAGTATAACAATTATAAGTACGCTAGATGATGATGAAAGGAGGTACAAATTAATTCAAGTTCACAAAACAACACAAAATAAGCAATAATAAATAAAGAATACCCAGTCTGTTACAGTCATCATACAACCTCCTTATCTAAGTCGATAGTCGACCTAATAGGGACAAGGACCTCTAAATTCCATTGTCTGAATAAACACTATCTTCTTACGCAAGTCTAAAGTTGTGTCATCCTTGTTTACTTCGTCAATGGGTCAATAGGGCCAGGTGGTACTATGTTGTGAGGCATACTACCCAACTTATAATAAACTAATACTGAAATCTCTTAAGGATATCGTGGAAACTCTTGTTTAAGGTCTACGAGAAGGGTCTTGGTACCTATTAGGGTATCCTACTATATTACATAGGTCATGGTCGTCTTAAGCCTTAGTCTTAGTACTTATAGGACAAGCGTCGATAGTGAGGATAGAAGAGTTACTAGCCGTTAGGGGGAAAGGGATCTAACTGGTATCGAGGTGGGGGTACTAATTACGTGACTTAGAGCTAAGGGGTAATCATTGGGTCATAATCTACATTACTAACTTTAACTGTCAAGTTCTAATTACCAATCACATAATTCAAAAATTCAAGAGTAACAACCAAAATAAACAATAAGGAGCGCACAGGAGTCAAGGCAGGATGTAAGTTAAGAAATTAATTCGAACCCGATATAGATGTCAAGAATGATTCAAGCAAGTGGATGAGATCCTTATCCTATTCTTATTGCAGGCTTGCTCGGTCCCTAAGTTGAAACCGAACAATTTAGTCGGACCTGCATGGGCCACCACAAAAACCATGTCACGCCCCAGTCCCAAAATACCGAGGGACCGGACGCGTGATAATGGCCAGCAGTACGCACCGATGGACAACCCAATTTACTGGATCCATCAGGGCATACTTAAGCTGTAGTACAACAATAAGGGTCTAGATATACTAATCTCATCCACAGAAATGAATACAACAATATCAGAATCATAAAGAAGATCAATCTCAATATAATATAAATTCGGGGAAATAACCCGATAATGAGTCTGAATACATCTGTCAAGATACAAGAATAAAGATAACCACAACAAATACTGAGTATGGAACAGTATATACTCAGAAGATACCCTCGGTGATCACGCGTCTACTGGATCTGGTACTGCTCCAATGTCTGCTCCTGATAATGCTCCTGCTCCATAAACCTCTGGATCGATCTTGTCTGCAATATCTGGGGACATAATCCGGATCCAGGTCCTCAGGGGACAGCAAGGTACAGAAAATACAAGCCAAAATAAATGCAGTAATGAAACAAATAGGATAAATATATAACCAGCTAAGTGATATGCAAGTTGAGAACATTATTCCATACTCGGGCTGAAACTACTACAGGATCAGTGTCGGAGAAACCCATAGCAGTATTTTCTCGAAGGGCCAGAACTGGTGCCATAGCTCTGTGTCAGAGACTAAGACACATCCAGATGTCAATATATAATATAATCAGCCTTTCATATGGTAATACTCTCCCCACCCAATGAAATCTCGCGTCTCATGTCCATGACACGCAGGATCAAGACTAATGCAATAAGTCATACTATATCTAAGAATATAATGTCCAAGTCCTGTATCCTATACAGAATCCCCACGAATATCTCAGAAAAATCCTGTCTCATGAATAGTGTCAAGTGTCCTGAGTCAAGCGTACTTGGTAAGACAAGTACGAGAATATATAGTGTCGCGAATGTCCATCTCTAGATGACCGTACCCAACACCGCGTACGGTGTTGGCACCCGACTAATAATCGGACGCTAAGTACGTCACACGGTCCTAGGTTAAGCATGCTCAGCAATAAAATGAAGCAAGAAAAATATGTAACAATACTGCAGAGTTTGGCAAGGTACACTTGCCTGGTAAGGAAGCTGCGATGTACCAATAACCTGCTCCAGAAGTCGCGCAGAACAAATCCAATATCCTATGTATTACAAATTTATCACGTCAAAAGATAATTTATTTTAATTTATTTAATTCTGGAATAGTTACTCTAAAATCTTATTTTAATCTTATTATTCAAATTTTTATGTTAATTCCTAAATTTTGTCCAAAGAAACTGAATTTTATCAACTCGAGACTCATGGCACGCAAATCGAGGCGATCTGTTGACCGAAAAGTCAACCGACACAAACTCAACTTTCATGCATGATTTCCTGTAGATTTCAGCGTCAAAAACATGCTGGAATTTACGGCTCGTCCGAATTCAAATTCGTTTGGGAATTATGGCACATACAAATTTTGTATTGTGCACCGATGGTTAAATTCTAACCTAGAAGTTCTACAGAATTAACAGTATGTAAATACTTCAAATTAAATTCTGGGAAAAATATATGTCGATGATCTCGACATTAGCTTTCCGAAACTTTAAACGGTTCATGATTCTGATTCCTGGTTCTCCCGGAATCGCGAAAACATCGAAACACGTCTATTTTCGGATATGCTGTGCTCTACGAATTTTCCAGAATTTAATACTCAATTTAGAAAAACAATTTATATAATCAGAAAGCTAACCTCATTATCGTTCTAACAAAAAAAACTAGGCCTCGTTTGGAGTCCGGAGCTAGGAGATATCGTCTTTTTAATTCGTCATAACTAGTAGAAAATGAGGCTGAATTTATGACGAATTTTGACTATTTTTGGACGAAAAAGAGAGAAATTTGGGGAAAAATATGAAGGATGAGGTATTTATAATGGTTGAGACTACTTAATTAAATACAACTAGGATTGGTTAATTTGGATAGGATTATGATGAATTTAAATAAGGATATGATATACATTAAGTTGTATTCCTAGTAGGTTCATGATTTGAATTAATTTAAAGTAGAGTTTGAATCTATCTCAATAATTTATAATCTTGAATATAATTAAATATAATACAAATAATTTATAAAATCTTATTAATATCTATTAACACTAAATTAGCATATATCTAATATTAAGACTATATATATCCAAATAAATCCTAATTAATTTCAAAAATCTAAAATAACCTAAAAATAATTCTAAATAAATATTTATATAAGTAAATATATCAAGAAATTCATTTGCTAATTAAATAACAGAATACTCTAAAGAAATTTAATACCTATAATAATATAAAATATACACAAAATATCTATTTTGGGTGAGGGGGTTTACACCAGGTCTCGAGCTAGCACCCGAGGATCCAGTATACTATCCCCCAACTCATAGTGCATACCGGGAACATGGTCGGAGAGGATAATGAGTGGCTTCTCTTCTTCCCTACTCGTCATTATATATTTACTTCTTTTGGGCGTTTAGCCACCGGCACCTATTAGCCAGCACGTCTAGACATTAGTTTCCTTACATAATTGTATTAAATCAGACTGCAGCTGATCACTATCATGTACTTTTGTTACTCTTCCAACTTCTTATTTGGCACAACTGGTCTTTAAAATATTTTGAGAAGCGTTTGGGACGTCTTATTGCTTTATCATATATGCTCTATGGTTACTGTTTCTTATTTGAATGATTGAGAAATAGAAACTCCTGACCATAGGAGACTTGATTGTAACATGCAACCCTTGTCTTATTACAGTCATGATTGTGGTACGATATATAGTACCTTTTACGGGGTAGCTGGCCATGTCCGTCTCCGTATTCCGGTATCGGGGGGTGACAAAAAGTGTAGACAATCTATTGATCTCATTCTTGTCTGCTTTGAGTTCCTTCTTAGTGTCCTTGTATTTATCTAAAAGTGTCTTGTGGTAATTAAGAAGATCACTAAAAGCATCACCCAATTCATCAAAAGTAAAGTCATCATAAATGGGTTGTCTGATACCTTATTGAAAGCTATTAGACAAACATTGGCTGCGTCTTGTGATTGATCATCGTCTGAGTTGCTGGCTTTACTTTTGTGCCAAATGCTTGTGTTCACATACTTTCAGGAGGAAAGTCATTTTGCGAATTTTTCATATATGTTCCCCTTCTTTGCTGACAGACAGTCTTTCTTGATGTGTCATTTCTTCTTGCATCCGTAGAAGAATTGTTCTTCATCATCATTGTTGTAGTCTTTGCTTTTCTTATTGAACTTTAAAATTTTTTTGAATTTTCTGACCATGAGAGCTTGTTCTTCACTGTCAGAGTCATTATCTTCGGAGTCTTCATCGACGCTCCTCTTGTGACACGCTTGTCGCGACCCGCGCTCGATATAGGGGCACGAGTACGTGGGTACGTCCAGCCTACGTTGCAGCATCGACGGTAGAACGTTGTCTAGGTCACAATACTATCTAATCAATCACACACGAATATCCAATTCCATAAGGAGACACAGATATTACAATATAATTATAATATAATATAAAAATACTCAACCACATAACTAAAGTACGATAAGATATCGAAGAAAATAAACGAAATACAACACAAGTCTAAACAAAATAATCTAACTGCAAACAATAACATCCAAGTCTTAAAGTATGCCGAAAACAAATTCGGTACCATAAACTGCTAAAAGAAACTAACTGAATAACTAGTGATCCTAGATAGACCTCCCGGAATCATACCTGAGCTACAAGGTTCAAGGCTGCAGCTACTCTCCTTGTGGTCCATAATATGTCGGACACTAGTCCTCTAAGTCATAGTCTGGAAAAATATATCCAGTCAGGATTGGAGCAAAGTATAACCCGATAACAGTTTCAATTAATTGACAAGGACTATAAAATAATAAATAGATGATGCTATATACTGAGAGAGAATAATAAATAGATACAATGGCAATAGTAAAGAGAACAGGCAATATAGACAATATGGTATAGTCAGTGCATATATGAAATGAAGAGAAAGAACTACAATATCATATACAAGGTAATATAGCATATGAAACTAAAATGAAGGACTGTAACTATTCTAAGTGTTTAAAATAGTAGCTTCGATATGTGATCGGTTTGGAAATATGTACAATAGCTATATGGCCTGGCTAATCATACGTGAGGCATATGATTAACACTAACAATATTTTATACTTGTATGATAGGATTATGATCACATCTCTCACTAGCAATTTCCCCGCCCCCAACTAGTACAGTGGATCCAACCATGACACGTTATGATACACGATCAATTTTCAATATATCATGTACAATGTCTAATATCAATGTCGTATACAATATCAATACGATAACTAATGTAACATCTCATGACTGCAGATCCAATCTATATACTAGTCCGTGTAGCATAGTATCAAGAATCAGATGTAACATTTCTAAATACTTGAATTATAGAAATTATCAAATAACGGAAATTATCAGAGAATGTACTCGCCTGTGGTCCTGAGCAGGCAATACCAATATCCCGCTCCCGAAGTCTCGCAGAACGATCCAATGGTCCTATATACATAATATAATAATAATATAATATCAGCCATTACACTAGTACAACTGCACTTAGAAACTAATACAAGCAGGGGTGGTACTAGTCAACTAGCAGGGTCAAGTGTGCACGTCTAAATGCACATGTGTCATGTCCTTGAATACAGTGCACAACAAGATGAACAACTAACACTAACACGTATCCAAATCTCCAAATCTCGTATAACACTAACACATGGCCTTAGGTTAGGGTGCACAAGGCAGTGAGTTACCAAAATACGTTATATATATATATATATATATATATATATATATATATATATATATATATATATATATATATATATATATATATATATCACCTTAATACATTGCCTAATATTACCCACCACTTATATTATACTAATACACCTAGGTCTACACAAAATATAGAATATGTGACACCCACTACTAACAACCAAAATTTCCATAAAGTATATAATAAACCTAATTACTATTCAAGTACTTATTAAACCTAATTACCATTAATACTAATTACTATTAAACATGCACACACACACACACTAGTCACTAGGGTTCACCCAAATGCAGTGTCACGCAACAACACAACATGAAAGAAAAGATGACAGGTTCAAACCTCGGTGTGCACGTGATCAAGGAGGGTGACGCTGACCGGAGATGGTGCTCGAGCTCCTGCGGGGTGAGATGGTCGAGGGTGATCGGTCGGGGAGATCTGCTCGGTTCTGGCGAGGGTGGCCGCATGTCATGGGAAGATGCTGGACTGTCGTGGTGTAGTCGGGGTGGCTCGGTGGTGATGACGAGGTGGTGGATGTCTTAGATGGCTGTAAACTGGGTGACCGCTGCTCATGGGCCGGTGATGGTGGTGGTGACGATGGTGATGTTAATGGTGGTGATGATGATGATGATGATGATGATGGTGATGATGTTCCAGGGATGGCGGAGTGTGGTGAGACGACAGTGATCGGTGAGGAGGAGTCGAGGGCTGGTGATGGTGGTGGTAAAGATGGTGATGTTAATGGTGATATTAATGGTGATGGGGGCGATGGTGTTGGTCGACTGCTGTGGGGTTGCAGTCGGCTGCTGCTCAGGCGGAGCAGAGGCCGTGAAGTCGTGGGAAGATGGTGAATAGGTCGGGAAGGAGTCGACGGTGAGGAGGCTGTGTTGAGGTGGTCAGGAAGTCGGGAACGGTGACCAGAGATGGGAGGTCGTGGTGGTGGAGCTGTGGTGCTCGGGGACGGTCGGATTGATCGGAGAAGGAGGCTGCGTGAAGTGGAGACTCGGGCGGAGACTCAGGAGGGGGGAGCTGCTGTGGTTGCAGTCAGTGGAGGACAGTCGGGAAGGGTCGATGCTCAGGCGAGATGATCCCCGAAGGGGAGAGAAGGGAAGAGAATAGTTTTAGGGCTAGGTTTCGGTTTATAGGAAGAAGGATGGTGATGATCATGTAGAAAATAATAGGGAGGTGATTGTTTTTGTATGAGGGAGAAGAGGGTGATAAAAATCTAGGAATTAGGGCCGGCCATGTATTTCTTGGGATGGGGTTGACTTTTACATGAAGGAATTTGGATGGCTAGGATTGAGTGTATTTGA
This sequence comes from Iris macrosiphon, assembly GCA_036927795.1. Classification (NCBI taxonomy): domain Eukaryota; kingdom Viridiplantae; phylum Streptophyta; class Magnoliopsida; order Asparagales; family Iridaceae; genus Iris; species Iris macrosiphon. The sequence goes on from JAYESA010000019.1 coordinate 122,933,150, forward strand.
ATGGAGGGCTAAGATGGCTAGGGGGAGAGATTTGATTGTTGCACACTCCAAAATAATAAAAAAATGCATGTGATCGGTCAATAAAGGAAAAATAATGTTTTTTCATGTGTTGGGTCCAATGGGAGGTGGACACCTCACTGCACTTTTGCACAAAAGCCCCTAACAATAAAAAAATTGTACAAAACTAGGGTTTTGGGATTGAATGAGGGAAAATACCATGTTTGGTGTGATGTAGTGATTTAAAAGGGTATGTGGTATTTAGTATGAACCTTAAGGGTGTGAGTGAGGGCTTGGCTTGGTATTGGGTCTAGTTTTGGGTTAGGTTGGGTCCTTACACCAATTTAATTAAAATTAGTGTAAATGGTGTGCTTAAATTAATTGGAAGTATATGGAGTTTAAATTAGGTGGGACACAAGTGTAATGGTCGTAGAAAACTCAAAATAGAATATTATCATAATTTGGGTTGCATAAAATAAGTCAAGATTGTGTCTCCAATTTCGATTGGAACAGACAAGGATGCAAAGTTAAATTTATTAGAATTTAAAAATAATGTCTGTGACGAATATTGTGTAACTAAAATGAAGCACAAGAGAGGATATTTATGAGTTACACAAAGATCGAAATGGAAGACGGGCACATCTAGGACAAGGGTGTAAAATTTATTGGAAGACAAAAGCTAGTGTAGCGCTCCTAATATCGAGGCAATGGTAAGGTACAACAATTGAATTAAAAATCACAGTAATAAATTATAACCCCAATAATTAATCCCGAATAATACTAATTAAAATCCATAATCCTATATTTGGTCAGGGGTTCATTTAGTAGGTCTCTAGGTCTAGTCCACTAACCCATTCGTTAATGAACACTATACAATATATATATATACATATTATGCAATCATTTAAAAATAAAAAAATCTATACACAATACTTATACTAAATAAAATAACAAAATTACCCCTATTTTAGAATGTGGTAGTGACAGCGCTTTAAGTGCAATTGTCTTCTCCTTGGTTGCTGACTCTTCGAGGTCTTGGAGGTCCAACTCATGTGTCATTAATTTGCCAATGAGTGTCTCCAGTAACATTATAGTGAGGTCGTTCCCTTCGATGATCGCTGTAGCCTTGGGGTTCTAGTTCTTGGTGAGTTCCCGAAGAACTTTTTGAATCTTCTCATGGTTGTTGTATTCTTTGCCAAGGGATGACAAATAATTTACAATGTCAAGGAACCGAGTGAACATTTGTATAATGGTCTCGTTGGGCTTTATATTGAAGGCTTCATACTCTTGAGTAAGCCAAATGATCTTAGATTCTTTGACTTGTGACGTCCCTTCATGTGTAACTTCAAGTAGTTTCCATACTTTATGTGATATCATGCAAGTGGATACCCTGTTGAAATTTGTCCTGTCTACATCACAAAATAAGGCATTAATAGCACGGCCATCTAAACTAGCTTGCCTTTTCTCGTAGTCAGTGTACTTGTCATGTGGCTTCTCTATAAGTGCACCATCTACAATAATTCTTGGTGGCTTTTTGTAGCTATCAGTAATGACTGCCAATAAATCAAAGTCAAGTAATTTTAAATAAAAGCTCATTCGTGTCTTCCAATAAGTATAATTGGTTCCATCAAATAGCGGGGGTCTATTTGTGGATTAGCCCTCACTTGTGAAGATAGATTTTATGTTAGACATGTGTATTACTTTAGAGGGTATAGTCTAAGCACAAGTATAATATAACCTTCTCTGATACCAATTCTAGGATCGAATAAGCACCTCTAGAGGGTGGATAAATAGAGTGCGTGTATATGCAGCATAATAAAAATTACCCAATAAAAATAAACACAGTTAGCTAACAGTCTAAATATAAAATAACGGTAAGTAAATAAAGAGAGAGAGATCAACAGTCGCAAACACAATGATGGATCATGGTTTTTCTCTGAGAGAACTAGTCCAGACTCAAGAACTCTAGCTCGGAGTTGAAATCCACTATCCAGTAAAACACAAGTTTTGATCCGAAGGCTTGCAACTTCGTACAGACACGAGCTTTGATCCGAATGACTCGAACACTTCTCGAAGTATTTGAACTTCTTGACAAGTTCCTTTTTATAACTTTTAAAAACTTTTAACCGAGCACGCACTGACACTTAAGGCTTAGGAGTTATAAATAGCTTGGGATAGAAAATTGAATTGGCTCTTGAACTGAAGTAGTAGAGGAGAGAGTGAATGAGTGAATAAGAATGGTGAATTCCTTCTCTATTTATAGTATTTTTGTAAACCGAGTTTGGGGTAAATTCAGATGCCAAACATTTAGATTTTTGAACGTTGGAGCCGTGTCGACATAAGGAACTGGTTTCGAGGAAATACTAAGTCAGAAAACCGAGTTCGGTCTGAACTCGCACCGAACTCACACCGAGTTTATTCCGAGTTTGTTTCTCTTAAACCTGGTTAATTTTAGAATATGGTTGGGTTGGTTTGGGCTAACCCATTTTTAGAAACAGGTTTGGGCTAGTTTCAAAATACAAAATATTTTGGCTAAAATATTCTGGATTTAGAAAATATTTATGGTAGCCTCTAAATGCCAAGTGCGACTCAATATACATTTTTTCTATACTCAAAATAAATAAAAAAATTACATCAACTCGATACTTGAAGGCAAATTTCATCCCATACTCCGAACTGTAGATGTAGCAGCATATTATCTTTGTAATAATTCTCGTAGGTTATATCAAGTTCGAGTTTTAGACGAATATCGAAATAAGGTGTCACCATGACCAATGGGCCAACAGCAGCATGTTAAAAACAAAAAAAATGGAGGAGAAATCATGATATCTTATATGAAAAATAAGGAGTATTCACGACTTTTTAAACAAAATCCCTCATTTTCTCTTGATACCCCATCCCCGATTTGGGAGTTGGAAAAATGAACAAAGAAAAGCTAAACAACCATCTTAACCCTCTATGACCCCTCCCCCCTAAAGCATTCCCTCAGACATGGCTGAATTTTGACCTTTCACTTAATTTTTCTTAACTCTCTTCACACTCAATCCAAGCAGACTATGTGTAGGAATCCTAGAGGGGGTGAATAGGGTAATAAAAAATACTGACTCAATTAATTAATAATAATACATAATTAAGAGAGTGAGAAATTAAACATGCGATGTGAAGGAAGTCCAGTCTCGGAAACTCATGTCCAGCTTTAATCCACTATTTAAACAACTTATTATACATGAACTTTGATCTGAAGGCTCACCAACTTCTTACATACGAGCTTTGATCTGAGTTCTTGCCAACTTATTCTTTAACAAGAAAGGGTTTTGATCTTCAATAACACTTGGAAGATCCAGAATACAACTCTTGAATACTATAACACTTTAGTGGATGGCAAATCGAAAGCTTGATAAAGTAAAGGGGTTTTCTTTTGGTAGTTGAGAAAATTTAAGGCTCAAATGGATGGTTTAGAATGAATAGGTAACAAGCATTTATATACAAAGCCAAGAGAAAGAAATCCAAAAGAAACTTTCTGCTGGCAGTCAGATCTTCCGATGGTATTCTACGGAGTACTGACAAAATTTTGATAGCCTACAGTAACGACTATAAATATACCCATAAGATGCATTTAATAATGGTTTCAAACTGTTGGATTTGAATTTAAAGTGTCAGTTTTTCCATTCATATCATGTGGCAGTATTCCGTGTTATTCCGACAGATGTTCCGAAAATAACAAAGAAAACTAATTAGAAGCTAACGGATTATCCGATTGTGTTTTACGGTGTTCCGAAAGATGTTTCAACAATTACACAAAAAATTTATTGGAATCTACTGGATCATCCGACGGTATTCCGCAGTATTCCAACAGATATTTCAAAACCAACATAGAAAACTTATTGTAAGTTATCGGATCATCCGATGGAATGTCGCAAAATACCGACGGTATTCTAATTTCTTTAAATAAAGTTTCCTATGAATTTAAACTAACCTAGCTTTGGTTTTTTCCATCCATGACTTATGTTTACAAAAATATCCTATATACTTATTATAGACTCTTGAAGATGCAGAGGAGCACAATCTTTGATGGGTCTTGAAGCATCGTCTTGAGTCTTTAGGAAGGTTAGAACGCGATAGGTCTTGAACCGGGATGAAGGAAATTTGTGCTGTAACGTAATTCCAATTAAGTCTGCATAGGAAGTTAGACTTGTAACCACCACTTCCACTTGTATATTTTTTTTTGTTATTTCACTATTGTTTGTTAATTATATAGTATAACTATATTAGTATAGTTTGTATGCTAGCTAATGAGAATTTGTTAAGTGTTCGTTAGTGCTAATTAGTGTTAGTCATGACTTTAGTTAATTAGAATTTATTTAGTTAGTGTCATGGATATAATATTCCCTTATTAGTTAGCTAAAATACTTTCCTTAATTAATTAGATTCCTACTTAATCCAAATAGATTTTCTTCATGTCAATTTTAGAACTTAATTAGAGAATATAGAATGTCGACATCGCCAAAAATAAGTGTGGTTTTGTACAGTTAAACTTTTTATTTATTGCGAATTGACAAATAGTACACAAGAATCCCTAATACAAAAGAAAAAGTATAAAAAAATTGGACAAGTATGACGGTGGAGATCGAGCACTACAGCAGCTCCTTTACTGACGATTCGTGACCAAGGAGGTTGACGAGGCTTCGACGCTTCTGTCTTCTTCTCCTATTATCTGTTTTTGTGGTGGTGGCCTATCTTGTTTATGTGGAAAATGCCTATTATTTATAGCCTTAGGAAGGCATACATGTAGGCGTACGTACGCGGGCTGCATGTTGGCGTATGGCACGACAGATGTATGTTAGTTAAGGCTGTCACATGGCAAGTAGATATCTGGGTTTGCTGATGCCCATAATACTCGTGATACGTGTCTTGCACTAATTTTAATAGCTGTGATCGCACCATGGGACTGCTGTCGCTCGGCGCATGAAGAACTCTGAGGGAGTAGTGATGCATAGCACTGCTGGCACTACTGGCACATAGGAACACTGGTGAAATAGTGGCACATGGCACTGCGGGCACATAGGGACACAGAAGAAGTAGTGGCGCATGGAACTGCGGGCACTTTGGCGCATGAGACTGGATTACTTTGGCACATAGCTGTGGATCACGTTGGCGTATGGTTGTGGATCACTTTGGCGCATGATTATGGATCACTTTAGCACATGGTCGTGGATCACTTTGGCGCATGGTTGAGATTTTCTATGCTTCTATATGACCCCCTTCAAAGTTTCTAAACTTAAAATTTGTATATTTTAATTTTGGAATATTTGGAAGAAAAGCATGGGAGAGATAGGCGCAGAAACTGTATTAGAGCATATGTGAAGCATTCTTATGTAAGAGGCATCGGGTTTTTGTACGCATAAGATGTGGCTACTTAGTTTGGCGCAACTGACTGTTTGGCGCAGCAGACTCTGCCTCTTTGTTCGAGCCCTAAGCTGGCAGAGTGAGCATGTATCAAGGTGCCTTCAATGCACCTATTTTATTGGTGGATTCATCTATTAATTTCTTGATTCATCCCGTTGATGGTGCCCAACTATCCGGGAGCTTTATTGGGTTCTTTGACTATAAATAGGAGGCTTAGGAAGGATGAGAGCAATGTTCTTCTTCCTTTTCTCCCCCTGATGCCTCTGCAGAAGCTAAGAATGGGGAGATTTGTTAAGTGTTTCATCGACCCTCTCCCTCTGATGGTTGATCATCTGTCTGCAGTCGACGGAGGTAAGGGTATGAACATTTTACTGGCTGCTGCCATGAACACTCTGACACTGCCTGTTCGTGTGCCAGACTTTGGTCAGTCTACGCACAGACGTTCTTCTCCATCTGATGTGCATGGTCGCTGCAGGGCTTCGTCCTGAAGATGCGTTGACGGTGAGATTTCCCTCGGTAGCATGGGTGACGCTGTCTTCGGGCACTCTTCTGGGGCATGCGCCAAGAAGCTAGGCGCGACCATACTGCATGGGTGCATTCACCTCTACGTGGTGATGATTGCTCATCTATAAACTGGTCCTGACCACTGTGTGCCCCTCCTGAGCGAATGGTTGACTTGACTGTCGTGAGTGTGGCGCATGTTCTTACGGACTTATGCCTTCTGACATTCATTTTCTTTGCCAATATTCTGACTTTCAGTATATGCTCATCTTGTAAGGTCTTTCTCAGATTGCTTGAGTCCAAATATAGTATGGAAGGATATCATAATTGCTGTTATTTATAATGAACAAGCACATTACCTAGAGGATTGTCCGCGATCTTCCAACCTAGCTCACTATATCTTCTCTCCGTATACAGCCAGGGCATGACTGTTGGATCTCGGGTCGAGTCCTAGCGGTCCATCTCAGTGGCAGCGACGGAACTAGTTATCCTAATATGGATTTCTAGTTGCGTCCTTTCACACGACAAAATTGAGTCTGTAGAAACTTGGCTCTGCGTTCCAAGCTTCCTTGCTATCCATCAATATTGATTCTTTTTTCGCACTGTGGCTTGCACTGAGGTGTCTTGCTGAAGTGATGACCCAGAATGCGTTGAGCTGCCGGCTTTACACGTATTGGCACCAGAAATAGCATAATGGGGTCTCCTTCTTTTCAAATGTACCCATGATCTTGAATATTCATAAAAAATCTTTAAATTTGATGGACTTTCATATGTACACATGATCTTGAATATTAATAAAAACTTTGCCTCCTTTTCTGATGTAAAAGCATGAAATATGCTGGGGAATTGTTCGCATAATTTTACGCATGAAATATGCTGGGGAATTGTTCGCATAATTTTACAGTCAAATTCCCCAACCTACATGAAGTCACTCTCTGCGTAAAACATGGCTTCAAAATTGTCCATGTAAAGCAGAGCTTCAGGGCTGTCTTGCGTAAAACATGGCTTCAGAGCTGCCAGCGTAAAGTTTAGTGCTGTCTGCGTAAAGCAGAAACTTCAAGGCTGTTTGGCGTAAAAGGTTGTTATACCTTCCTGCGTAAAGAATGGCTGTGATGATGATTTTTCACACAGACTCAGAAATAAGTTTTTACGCTCAAGACAAGATAAAATTAGAAGCCACGTCAAAAGCTGTTCCTTGTACAGAGCTCGAGGCATATCTCTGCATTTAATGCACGAGATTTTGTTCTATTTGTCAGGACTGGGAGAGCTAAAACTGTGACTAATACGCTCACATCACCATCCTTGCATTTTACGCCAACCAGACTATTTTCAACTATAGGAGTATGCCGTATGCTATCTCCTAGAAATACGCCAACTAGGATTTTACGCCAGGCTATTTTCAACTATAGGAGTACACCGTATGCTATCTTCTCGAAATACGCCAACTCGGCTATATTTGCAAAGGTACGTGATAAGGCTATTTAGCCCAGAATATGCTCAAGACCTCATTCGTGAAGGATAACTGGCTATTTTATACTGGTCATCTATTATCATCAAGTTTTACGCAGGAAAAGTTACCTACGTGGCTTGCATGCCATAATCTTTGAGAAGTAGTTATACGCGTTACCTTATAAAGGGATACGTGTCACACACAGATTCAGAAGATTATTTGAACGTGGGTAGCAGTTGTGATAATCGCAGCGTAAAGGAAGTCTTCTTCTTCACAGTTTGGCTTTTACACCAAGGAGACAGCTACTTAGCTTTTACGCCAACAAGACAGCTATTTGGCTTTTACGCCAACCAGGCTTTTATGCCTACAAGACAGTTATTTGGCTTTTATGCCAACCATCTTTACGCAGGGGCAGTTACCTATGTGGCTTGTATGCCGTAATCTTCGAGAAGCAGTTATATACGTTACCTTATAAAGGGATACGTGTCATACGCATATTCAGAAGACAATTGGAACGTGGGTAGCAGTTATTATAACCGTCGCATAAAAGATGCAACTTTCTTCACAGTTTGGCTTCTACGCCAACTGGGCAGTTATTTGACTGATCTCTATAAATTGAGACCCCTGGTCACAGGGAAAAGGGGATCAGAAAAACCTGGGGATCAGACTGTCAAGGGACGAGGAGGAGAGAAGAACAGAGGACGGGATCAACATAGAGGCAAGAGATCAGAAAGGAGGAGGGGGAGGAATCATATTCTATCATGTCCGTATGACCTCTGAATAGATATGTTTAACTAATTTAAAACTTTAAAACCTATCATGTCCATATTACCTCTGATAGTATTTTGTATTCAAATTGAGTTGAATCCTACCTGCAACTTTCCTTTGACTGGCTTTTGCCTTCAGTTCTGAGAGAGTTTGAAGCTTCTTCTACAGCACTTCTTCATCATCGTGTGGTCCAAGGGACAAAGTGATCGACCGCAGATCAGACTCCTATAGCAATACTTCCCAAAAATTATTTTATTGTACTTAACATCCTCGTATAGGATTAGTTGTACTCTTTTTCTTGTTTGTAAGCAAAAAAGAAAGGTTTTGTATAAACCTTCTTCTTATTCATTTGTTTATCATCAAACAAAAATGACGACTCTGTTGGGGAAGACTTTCTCCTCTGACGAGAAAACAATTGCTCAGCACGATGCTGTATCCATCGGATCGACGAAGAAGACTTTGGTCGCCCAGTTCGACCAATCTGCATATGAAGATATGCTTCATGCAGGGGGTAGCTCTCATCCCTCCCCTGTCCAGAACAACAGGAAGCTGCAAAAAGTGTGGATGCCTAAGACGTCCTCTACCCTTCCTGGAAGCTATCACTTTCTGATCAACTAGGTTGTGACAACACAGCCAACGCACCCCGTGCGTAAAAATTTGTCTTCCGTTTGTAACGTGGCAGACAAGACTTCTGGCAAAGCCTCAGTGCCAATCCAGAAGTTTCAGACACGTCCTGTGCGTAAAACTTTGTCTCCCATCTGTGACATGGTAGACACAACTTCTGGCAATGCCTCAGTGCCAATCCAGAAGTCCATAAGAGTTTGCCATGTTCATATTACCTTTGAGCAAACCTTCCAGATTCGGCAATCGATTATCATGTTCATCTTACCTCTGATATTGGTTGTCATCTCAACTTAGCACCCGTACTTAATTCTAAGTACGCCAGTGGTGTTAAGTACACAAGAGTTTGCCATGTTCATATTATCTCTGAGCAAACCTTCCAGATTTGGCTATCGATTATCATGTTTATCTTACCTCTGATATCGGTTGTTATCTCAACTTAGCACCCATACTTAATACTAAGTACGCCAGTGGTGTTAAGTCCACAAAAGTTTGCCATGTTCAAATTACCTCTGAGCAAACCTTCCATATTTGGCTATCGATTATCATGTCCATATTACCTCTGATATCGGTTGTCATCTCAACTTAGCACCCGTACTTAATTCTAAGTACGCCAGTGGTGTTAAGTCCACAAAAGTTTGCCATGTTCATATTACCTCTGAGCAAACCTTCCAGGTTCGGCTATCGATTATCATGTCCATATTACCTCTGATATCGATTTTTATCTCAACTTAGCACCCTTACTTAATTCTAAGTACGCCAGTGGTGTTAAGTCCACAAAAGTTTGCCATGTTCATATTACCTCTGAGCAAACCTTCCAGGTTCGATTATCGATTGTTATGTCCATATTACCTCTGATATCGGTTGTCATCTCAACTTAGCACCCGTACTTAATTCTAAGTACGCCAGTGGTGTTAAGTCCACAAAAGTTTGCCATGTTCATATTACCTCTGAGCAAACCTTCCAAGTTCGGCTATCGATTATCATGTCCATATTACCTCTGATATCGGTTGTCATCTCAACTTAACACCCGTACTTAATTCTAAGTATGCCAGTGGTGTTAAGTCCACAAAAGTTTGCCATGTTCATACTACCTCTGAGCAAACCTTTCAAATTCGGCAATCGATTATCATGTCCATATTACCTCTGATATCGGTTGTCATCTCAACTTAGCACCCGTACTTAATTCTAAGTACGCTAGTGGTGTTAAGTTCACAAAAGTTTGCCATGTTCATATTACCTCTGAGCAAACCATCCAAATTTGGCTATCGATTATCATGTCCATATTACCTCTGATATCGTTTGTCGTCTCAACTTAGCACCCGTACTTAATTCTAAGTACGCCAGTGGTGTTAAGTCCACAAAAGTTTGCCATGTTCATCTTAACTCTGAGCAAATCTTCCATATTCGGCTATCGATTATCATGTCCATATTAACTCTGATATCGGTTGTCATCTCAACTTAGCACCCATACTTAATTCTAAGTACACCAGTGGTGTTAAGTCCACAAAAGTTTGCCATGTTTATATTACCTCTGAGCAAACCTTCCAGGTTCGGCTATCGATTATCATGTCTATATTACCTCTGATATCGGTTGTCATCTCAACTTAGCACCCGTACTTAATTCTAAGTATGCCAGTGGTGTTAAGTCCACAAGAGTTTGCCATATTCATCTTACCTCTGAGCAAACTTCCCTATTTGAGTGTCGATCACCTGTTCCTCTGACTTGACTACGTCTGGGGGTAGACATACCACCTAAACCAATACTGTTAGATGCTAGCCATGTTCACATTTACCTCTGAGCTATCATTCTAACGATCTCCTCGGCGGATCAACCAACCCACAGGTCCATCTATATTCTCTTGGCTATTAGTTCACGTCCACATTACCTCTGAACTACTACCCTCACATCCTCCCCAGTAACGCTAGCCATATACATGTTACCTCTGAGCTGTCGTCCCACCAATTTCTTCAGCTGAGCAATCTTTAGGTCTATCTTCATGTTAGGATAGACCATATTCAACAAATCACTCCTCAGTGAATTTTTTGGACATTTGTTCACGTCCATATTACCTCTGAACTGCTGTTCTAATATTTTTTCTGACCGAGCTAGCCATGAATATGTTACCTCTGAGCTGTCATCCCACCAATTTCTCCAGCTGAGCAATCTATAGGTCTATCTTCATGTTAGGATAGACCGTATTCAATAAATCACTCCTCAGTGAATTTTTTGGATATTTGTTCATGTCTATATTTTCTCTGAACTGCTGTCCTAATATTTTTTCTGACCGAGCTAGCCATATACATATTACCTCTGAGATGTCATCCCATAAATTTCCCCAGTGAAGCATTCCTCAGGTCCACTTGCACACTCTCGCAGTGACCACTAAAACCAATCTCATTAGATGCTAGCCATGTTCACATTACCTCTGAGCTATCGTCCTACCAATCTTCCCAGCGGATCAACCCTCAGGTCTATCTTTATTCTTGGATAGACCACACTCAGCAAACCACCCCTAGTGAGTGTCCCAGATATTAGTTCACGTCCATATTACCTCTGAACTATTATCCTAACATTTCTCCCTGGCTGAGTTTGCCATGTCCAAGTGACCTCTGAGCAAACATTCCTGGTTTTGGCTATCGATCATCACGTTCATATTATTTCTGATATCGATTGTCATCTTCTCTCATCACCCATCCTCACCAAGGTACACCAGCGATGTTATGTCTATAAAAACTGCCACGTCCATATTACCTCTGGCAGGGCTTGTCTTAAACCTATTAATTGCACTAACGTGCACAAGAAGTAATAAGTCTACCCAAAAACCCCCCGGTGGGATGTCCTCAAGGGAAACAAATAGTTCAAGTCTGCATTACCTCAGAACTACTTTTTTCCCCCAGCAGAGAAAAAGTTAGTTCATATTCATATTGTTTTTGAACTACGTCTCTCTACTATCCCACATAATCATATCTTACCATGTCCACATTACCTCTGAGTAAGATATTTCCAGAACTTTTCCATGTCCATATTATCTCTGAGTAAAGTTCTTCTCTTCGACTTTCTACTATCATGTTCACATAACCCCTGATAGGGCTAGTCGTTTCAACTTATCACCCATACCCAATCCGGAGTATGCCAGTCATGATAAGTCCACAAAACCTATCAAGTTCATATTACCTCTGATAGGGTTTGTTTCTAATCTATTACTCACACCCCAAAGTGTACAACAGGGTAATAGGTAAACCAAAAATCCCTCAGTGGGATGTCCTTAGGACCGTACATAACCTCTTTGTATGGCCATTGATCAGCTCACGTCTATGTCATCTCTAAGCTATCGTCCCCACATACGCCAACCTGACGAACTTAGCAAAAAGAGGCGGACAGTGAATATGTGCCGATTTCATGCTTCTTATTCAAAGTATTCCAGAATTAGCCAAGTCCGAAAACTTTGAAGGGGGTCTTATAGAAGCATAAAATATGCTGGTGAATTGTTCGCGTAATTTTACAGTCAAAATCCCTAACCTACATGAAGTCACTCTCGGCGTAAAACATGGCTTCAAAACTGTCCGTGTAAAGCAGAGCTTCAAGGCTGTCTTGCATAAAATATGGCTTCAGAGCTGCCCGCGTAAAACATGGCTTCAAGGTTGTTTGGCATAAAAGGTTGTTATACCTTCCTGCGTAAAGAACGACTGTGATGATAATTTTGCACAGAGACCCAGAAATGAGTTTTTACGCTCAAGACAAGACAAAATTAGACGCCATGTCAAAAGCTGTTCCTTGTACAGAGCTCGAGGCATATCTCTGCATTTAATGTACGAGATTTTGTTCTATTTGTCAGGACTGGGAGAGCTAAAACTGTGACTAATACGCTCACATCACCATCCTTGCATTTTATGCCAATTAGGCTATTTTCAACTATAGGAGTACGCCGTATGCTATCTCCTCGAAATACGCCAACTAGGCTTTTACGCTAGGCTATTTTCAACTATAGGAGTACGTCGTATGCTATCTCCTCAAAATACGCCAACTCGGCTATATTTGCAAAGGTACGTGATAAGGCTATTTAGCCCAGAATACGCTCAAGACCTCAGTCGTAAAGGATAACTAGCTATTTTATGCTGGTCATCTATTATCATCAAGTTTTACGCAGGGGAAGTGTCACGCCCCAGTCCCAAAATGACGAGGGACTGAGCACGTGAGCAATGGCCAGCAGCACGTGTCACTACCACATTCTGAAAACAGGGGTATTTTTGACTTTTTGGAAATATTAATATTATTGTAGTTATAATTAATTAATTGCATGAATAGTATATATTTAAATTAAATAACTGTGTGATGTGTACTTTAATATATTATATTATAGACAGTGTTCATTGTGTTTGTGATGGTAGACTTGACCTAGAAGCTAGTAGATGAGCACCTGTCAGAATTATGGAATTTTGAGGTTAATTGTTTTATCTTAAAATTAAATTATTGGAGATTGTAATTAATTACTGTATTTTATTTAATATTTTTGCGCATTGCCTTTGCTTCGATATTTGGAGCATTATCCAGACTTTTGTCTTCCAACAAATTTCACAATCTTGCCCTAGACATGCCTGCCTTCAATTCTGCTGTCCTTGCAACTCATAATTGTGCTCTTTGTACATTATTTCTGGCCGCACAAAAATCGTCGCGGACGTTTATTTTAAATCACTATTTTTGTATCGTTGTGCGTTCCAATCGAAAATTGGAGGCCATCTTGACCTATTTTTTGTGCGGCCTAAATTAGGGAAATATTCTGTTCTGAGTCTTCTTCATTATTGGTATTGATGACCTGACCTGATTTTGGCTCCATGTACTCCTAATTAATTGTTGAACACAACTTGCATTTATTTCTATTTAAATTGAGGATATTATTTAAACCAATTCTAAAATTCCAATTTAATTCCAGTGCCCTGTTATTTGAGCCCATACCGATCATACAGTGCCCCCTGACCCTACAACACCGGACTCCGAATCGCCCGCCAAATTTTTGTCATTTTATGTGTTTGTGTAATTTCCCAAATTTAAGGGGGTTAATTTGTAAATATGCATTTTGGTGTCAACACCCATTGATTAAACCAATGAGGGAGCCTATTAATTTTAATTAAAAACCCTCATTTTCCTCATGATTAAATTTCTTTCATGTTTAATCTGGACCACCCAATTAATGGGCCAATCCCAACCCTTCATTCCAACACCCTCATCCCTATATAATGTCTACATCAAACCCTAATCCCAAGAAACCTAGAAAACACCACCTCCCCAAGCCCCCCTAACCGTAGCTCTCTCTTCCTCATTTTTTTCTTTTTGTTTTCTTCTTCCTTCTTCTCTTCTTCTCCTTCTTCTTCTTCTTCTTCCTTCTTCATTAATTTTTAAATTTCAAATTGAAGAGAAGGGGGGGGAAATCCCATCTTCACCTATACTGTACACCCGAGCCCCTTCCCTGTGTACTCCGGCCGGCCATCAGGCCACCCGGCCAACCTCCGCGGTCAACCCGACGACCCTCACGAACTCATCTGCCGGCCGAGCCCCGAGCAACCGAGCTCCGACCCCTCGCTGCACCTCCAGCCGAGTGTCCGGATGCACCCCGACACGCCGGCCAGTCCTCCCTGCTGCGCTCGAGCCCCCTCCCGCTGCTCTTCCTCCCCCGCCGGACAGTTCCCCGGCGCTGCTTCCCTCTCCATCTCCACCTATCTCCTCTCCCATCCCCTCCCTCTGCCGACCATCCTCCGGCGGCCAACCTCTACTCCCCCACCATCAACACCATTCACCACCACCATCAATACCATTACCTCCACTACCTCCTCCCTAGGTACAACGCTCCGGCCGGCCAGCTAGCCAACTCCGGCACTGCACAGATCCGGCTGCTCTCCCCATTCCTCCCTGCCGAAGCCCCCTCAGGTCCGGCAGCCACCTATCCCCGCCATCTTCATCATCCAACACCACCACCACCTCCATCTTCATCATCTACACTACCTTTCTCATTCACAGTAAGTTCCTTCTCCCCACTCTTTCCTTCTTTGCATATATATATATATATGCTTAGGTATATGTATTTGTATATATTGATTAATGTATAGTATAGTGTATGTATTAATGTATAAATATTGCGTATTAGTGTATATAGTATATTTTTAAAATTGTATATGTATATGTATAGCATTTAATCAATTAATGTTTAATAGTATATGTATTAGTATCTATTTATTTAATGCGTAGAAATATATATATGTATATAAATACGTATATTGGTGTGTGTATTAGAATAATACTTAGTGTATATGTATTCATATACATACATGAATTGTTTTGGTATATTTCATATAGAATATACGTAATAAAATACGTATTTTGGTATAAATGTATAAATGTGTAAATGAATGTTATTTATTTTATCAATAACTAACTGTATAATGTAATGGATGTATTTAAATATGAATAAGTATATCATGTATTTTTATTTAAATAATTGTATAAGTATGTATTAATTAAGGCATATATATATGTATATTGGTATGAAATTGTGTATGTGTACGAATTAAATAATATATTTTTAATATGTATATTTTGGTATATGTTTAAAAACATTTTGGCATATATAAATAAATGTGGCATAACATATATTTTGGTATAATTATATATATATATTATATACGTATTTAAATTGGTATTAATATTTTCTGAGTAGATATGTATATTTATATATGTACCCCTACTAGGTAACCCTAGTTGACTAGTGCCCTGCCTGGCATGGCCCTGAGGCCAGTGTTTATAGACTGTGTGTTAGCGTAGCTTCTGATACAAGTGTTATTGTGATATGTTTTTAGGACTGTTGGGTTACCCAGGGGATACTCTGGAACAGGACATCCATAAATACCAGCTAAGGACCGAGGCAAGTACATTCTCCGATAATTTCCAATTCTTGATAATTTCTATAAGTTCAACAATCATGAAATGTTACAACTGAATCCTTGACACTGTGCTACACGGACTAGTATAGCTTGGATCTGCAGTCATGAGATGTTACCTTAATTTTCGTATTGACATTATACACGATATTGACATTGACATTGACATTGACATTGACATTAGACATTGATAATTAGACATTGTACATAATATATTAGACAATGTTCGTTTATTCGTGACGTGTCATGATTTGATCCACAGTACTAGTTGGGGGCGAGGAAATTGCTAGTGAGAGATGTGATCAAATACCCATGGTATAATTAGATATTATTGGTGTTAATCATACCCCCACGTATGATTAGCCAGACTGTAGCAATCGTACATGTTCCCAAGCCGATCATATTTCGAAACTACTATTTCAAACACTTAGAGTAGATTACAGTTTCCCTATTTAAATCATATACTACATCACCCGTATATGATACTGTTCCTTGTTCTTTCATTTTCATACATGCACTGACTGTATCATATTGCCTATTGCCTGTCTCTCTTTACTTGCCATTGCATTTTATTTCACTGTCTTCTCAGTAGCTAGCATGACATGTTTATTGTATTATAGTCCTTATCAATTAAATGGAACTGTTATTTGAGATTGTGCTTTGCTCCTTCCTGACTGGAAACATTTTTCCAGACTATGCCCTAGAGGACCGCTGTCCGACACTTTATGGACCATATGGTGAGTAGCTGCAGACTTGGTAGTAGTTGTGATTCCGGGAGGTCTAGCCGGAATCACTAATTTTTCTAGTTTTTTGATTAGTTCTTTTAGTAGGCTATTGGTACCGGATTTGTCTCCGGCATTTTTGATGATTCTTGGATATTGTTGAGTTAGAATATTACTTGTGGATTTGTGTTGTGTTTAATTTTAATTTCTGTTTCGAAATCTTATCGTGCTGTAATCTTGTGATTGAGTATGTGTTCATCTTATTTGTGTCATCCGTGCCTCCTAATGGAGATTGGATGCTTGCGTGACATTAGCTAGATAGTATCAAGACCTTGACAGCGTTCTACCGCCAACACTGCGGTGTAGGCTGGACGTACCCACGCACTCGTGCCCCTAAACCGGGTGCGGGTCGTGACAGCACGCACCGATGGACGACCCAATTTAATGGATCCATCAGGGCATGCTTAAGCTGTAGTCTAGCAGTACTAAGTACAAGTCTCAGGTATTACTAATCTCATCCACAGAACAACACAGATTAATTGCCAGAAATAATGCAATGGAAATAAATATGCAATAACAATTAAGGTTATCTCGGGAAACAAATCCGAGAATTATTCTGTTACAATTAAGGAAAAATAGACATGAATTGAAATGCTGGAAATGAAAATACTGTGTAGCTGAAGCCGGTGCTCAGGTGAAGTCTTCGGCCACTATCTCGTCCTCGGTTCCGGGTTCTGCTCCAAGGAGTGCTCCTGTACCGTACACCTCTGGGTAGTTCTCTTCAGCTGTACCTGGGGACATAATCCGGATCCAGGTCCTCAGGGGACAGCAAGGTACAGAAAATACAAGCCAAAATAAATACGGTGCAGCAAATAAAATAATCATCAGGGTAAACTAAGTAACCAACTATGTGATATGCAATATGAGAGCAGCACTAGAACTCAGGCTGAAGCCACTACAAGCTCTGTGTCGGGGAGCCGGTAGCGGCAATAACTATGAACTACACTATGTTATATACTATGTTTTATATATAATATCAGCCTGTAGTCTGTGTGTCTCTCCCCACCCAATGTAATCCCACGTCTCATGTCCACGATGCCTCATGTCCATGTCACGCACGATTATAACTAATGCAGCAAGTCTGATAGCTATGAATCAATTGTCTAAGAATGTAAAGTCTATGTCATAAAATATGCATCCTATACAGAATCACCTTGATTGTCTCAGGAAGACTCTGTCTCATGAAATAGTGTCAAGTGTCCTGGGTTCTGAAGTACTTGATAAGACAAGTACGAGCATAAGGGTATCGATTATCCATCTCTAATGACGTACCCAACACCGCGTACGGGGTTGGCACCCGACTATGATCGGACACTAAGCACGTCACACGTTTCCTAGGTTAAGCAGTTACAACAAGTTTATATTTAATTCCACAATAAATCCATTAAAACACTATGTCAAGAATTACTGAGATTTGGCAATCTTTACTTGTCCATTATTGCATAATTAAATCCAGAAAATAATTAGCGAGCTGCAGGGTTTGGCAAGGTACACTTGCCTGTGGTTCCTGTTCCAATTGCGGCTCTGACTTCAGCTGAAATTGCAGGCGGTACTCCGATTGCTGAAACAAACATCACCATCAGATCCAGAAAATATCAATCAGCTAGAAACGCCCGTCCTTGGGTCCAATTTGGAGACAAGGACAGAAACGGCAGTTTCGGGCCAAAACGGGGTCCACCGGTGGGCCCGCTTTGCACCGAAAAAATGCGTCCGGGTCAACGGTCTCCAAATTCACCAAACTTAGTGTCAACAGGTCAGGAACGCTGATACGAACCCAACGGAACTTTCAGATTTGAATTCCGATGAGCCGATCACGAAATCGCCCGTCGAGCGGGCCTGTAGGGCCCATGACACGTGATTTTGTCAACGTTCTCAGAATCGAACCAAACTTGACCCACAGGACCAGCGTATCTCTACGAGTCTGATGGCGCAAGTTTCGTCTCGATCCGACATGTGTACACAAAGTTAGGTCGAATTGCAGAAAAGACGGATACGGGCGATGTCCGCGGATACGCGTTGATTCCGGTGTGCACGCACACCCGAATCAGCTTCCGCGAAATCCCACACGTCCGTATCGACGAGGCGCACGTATCTGTGAAGACCGTGCGCGACCAAGTCGTCCCGTTTTGCGGGGCGTACTCGGTTCTGGGGTGAAACGGGGTCTGGGTTTTTCCTGTTTTTGGATCGCGGTGTGCGATCACCACAGGACGCGATGCCCCGAACGGTTTGTCCGGACACCGAGAGGGTCATACAGGCTTCGCAACACAATTTGCGGAATCGAAAACGGAGCTACGAGCAAAAAGTTACACGCACCTGAAGGGGCCCGAGAAACCGGGGTCAAAATCGTGTCCGACACGTGTCCGATACGGTCGGACACAGGAAATAGGAACTAGGGTTAGGGTTTGGGTCTGGCCGGGGCTGCGGTGGCGGAGGGGCGGCGCTGCGGCCGGAGGCGGCCGAAGGGCGGCGCTGGCGGCACGCCGGAGCGGGCGGAGGACGGGCACGGCGGCCGGAGGGCGTCGGGGCCTGCTCGAGCTGCTGCTGTGCTCGCTGCGGCTGCCGGCGGTGGGGGAAGCCGCCGGAGATGGGGGAAACGGAGGAGGGAGCTGCGGCGGGTGGCGCATCGTCGACGAGGCGGCGCTGGCGGTGTAGTGGCGGTGGCGGCGTATTGGGTTGAGGCGGTGAGGGCTCGACGGTGGCGGGTTTCTTATAGGGGAGGGAGAGGGAGGAGCGGCCGGGGAAGGCGGCGACGTGGCGGGCTGCGCGGCGCTGGCGGAGGGGTGGCCGCGGGCGGGGCGGCGGAGGAAGCGGGCCGCCGCGGGTCGTGCAGCGTGGGGAGGGAGACGGGTCGGTCGGGTGCGGGTCGGGCGGCGGTCAGACCCGACCCGACCCGGTGGGGAGCGGGCTGGGTTCGGGTCTGTTGGGCCGGGCTGGGCTGGGTATATATATTTTTTTAAAAATAATAATAATAAATAATTAATAGTAATTAATTAATAATTAAATAATTAATTAAATAAATACTGTTTAGGCATTTAAAAATAGGTCCGGGGTCCGATAAATTCCAAAAAAATTGCCCTAAGTCCAGTTTTTTATTTTACATCCAAAAATATTATTTTCATAATATTTTAATACTGTTTAATATCAATTAAAAATCATTGAATAATTAAAACCCTGTTTTTAAATTACAGAAAAATCCCAGAAAATTCCAGAAAATTGTGAAAAATCCAGTTTTTTTAAAATTTTGAAAATTCAGGGGGTTTACAATCTACCCCCCTTAAGAGGATTGCGTCCTCGCAATCAAAGAATAACCGGTCAGCAGAGATGACACGGTATCGTTCGAAACACATCACAAGATACTTAGGGAAATACCGTTTCCCTAAAAATGAAAGTTATACACTTTCCAGAGAAAATCTAGTTAAAGCAAGAAAATTACAACTTTTTAAAAAAAACCAGGTTATTATTAACAAGTTGCAATTTACTAGGTTGGGGCTGAGGTCACGAACCAACGGGCACGAGCTAAAACAAGACTAGAAACGGATAACTACAAATCACTTACTCGCATCAACGTCCTGCACCGTCAGCGCATAAGCTTGTCCTCGTCCTTGAGGTAGATTCCTCTGCTGCTGTTGGGCTTGCTGGAAGAGTGTCGCCTGAGGTGCCAGAGGTGGCCTCGGTGCTGGCAAAGCTGGTTGGTTTGCCCTTGGTGCTCCATCTCGATGCTGGGGACAGTCCTTGGCTATGTGTTGATTGGTGCCGCAAATCAGGCACAATCCTAACTTGCGTCTGCAGTCCCTCTCGACATGACCTAGCTTGCCGCAGTAGTGACAGGTAGGAAGGGTCTGCGAAGCTGCCCTGGGTGGCGGGTTCGTGTGAGATTTCTTTGCAGATTCTCCCGGTGATGATCTGTCTGGTGCTGAGGTGATTGGCCGCTTGAGGCGAGACTCTCTCTTGGTGACGCATTCCATGCGTCGGGCTGCAGCGAGAACGTCCGAGTATGATGTTGGTGCAACGGACCCAATTAGTTTCTGCATCTCAATGTTCAGTCCGTCGAAGAATTTCTCGGCCTTCTCTTCCTCTGTCGGGATCAGGGTTGAGGCGAAGCGGCTCCGACGAATGAATTCTGCGTTGTACTCTTCCACCGTCATCGAGTCTTGGGTGAGGCGATTGAATTTGTCCTGCAGTTCTGATCGAGCGATAGCCGGAATGTACATCTCTTGGAAGAGTCTGGAGAACTCTTCCCAAGAGACTCGGTCTGGTCCGAGTCGTGCCTCCTCAGACAACCACCAGTGGTGCGCGTTGCCTGTCAACTGCATGCGGACGGCGGTCATCCAGCGTTCCCGTGGAAGCTCAGCTGCTTCAAGTTGATGCCGTATGTTGGTGAGCCACTCATAAACTTCTGTGGGCTCCTCTTTTCCAGAAAAAGTGTGGGGCTTCAGTTGGCGAAAGTCAGTGATAGAGCCTGTAGATGGCCGTCGAGCTGGTAGGTTAGCCTGCTCCAGTACAGTTACGATGCTGTCCCTCCAGAAGTTAGCTTCGCAACGCTGAGCCTCGTGTTGGACTTGTTGCTGGGCTTGCATCATCACGTAGATCATTTGAAATATCTGCTGTCCGTCAATTGGCTGTCCTTGTGGGAGCACGGGCGTTGGTGGAACGAACTGCGACGGAGGTGGAATGTCATCACGTCGGAATCGGGAGGTAGGTTGACCTGCCTGCTGGCTCTGTTGAGTTGGTGGAACTTCTTCGACTGGTGTCACTTCGTCGTCATAGGTGACACCTGTAGCTTGGGGTGTTCCGACGGGAGTCTCGTTGCATTCTTGTGGGTCCATTTTCCTGTATCAAAAATAACCAATAAGAGGCGCACAGGAATCAAGGCAAGATGCAAGTAAATTATTTGAAGTCGATATAGAGATCAAAAATGATTCAAGCAAGTGGATGAGATCCTAAAAACTTATCCTATCTTATTGCAGGCCTGTTCGGTCCCTAAGTTGAAACCGAACAATTTAGTCGTAGACCTGCATGGGCCACCACAAAAACCATGTCACGCCCCAGTCCCAAAATGACGAGGGACTGAGCACGTGAGCAATGGCCAGCAGCACGCACCGATGGACGACCTAATTTAATGGATCCATCAGGGCATGCTTAAGCTGTAGTCTAGCAGTACTAAGTACAAGTCTCAGGTATTACTAATCTCATCCACAGAACAACACAGATTAATTGCCAGAAATAATGCAATAGAAATAAATATGCAATAACAATTAAGGTTATCTCGGGAAACAAATCCGAGAATTATTCTGTTACAATTAAGGAAAAATAGACATGAATTGAAATGCTGGAAATGGAAATACTGTGTAGCTGAAGCCGGTGCTCAGGTGAAGTCTTCGGCCACTATCTCATCCTCGGTTCCGGGTTCTGCTCCAAGGAGTGCTCCTGTACCGTACACCTCTGGGTAGTTCTCTTCAGCTGTACCTGGGGACATAATCCGGATCCTGGTCCTCAGGGGACAGCAAGGTACAGAAAATACAAGCCAAAATAAATACGGTGCAGCAAATGAAATAATCATCAGGGTAAACTAAGTAACCAACTATGTGATATGCAATATGAGAGCAGCACTAGAACTCAGGCTGAAGCCACTACAAGCTCTGTGTCGGGGAGCCGGTAGCGGCAATAACTATGAACTACACTATGTTATATACTATGTTTTATATATAATATCAGCCTGTAGTCTGTGTCTCTCCCCACCCAATGTAATCCCACGTCTCATGTCCACGATGCCTCATGTCCATGTCACGCACGATTATAACTAATGCAGCAAGTCTGATAGCTATGAATCAATTGTCTAAGAATGTAAAGTCTATGTCATAAAACATGCATCCTATACAGAATCACCTTGATTGTCTCAGGAAGACTCTGTCTCATGAAATAGTGTCAAGTGTCCTGGGTTCTGAAGTACTTGATAAGACAAGTACGAGCATAAGGGTATCGATTGTCCATCTCTAATGACGTACCCAACACCGCGTACGGGGTTGGCACCCGACTATGATCGGACACTAAGTACGTCACACGTTTCCTAGGTTAAGCAGTTACAACAAGTTTATATTTAATTCCATAATAAATCCATTAAAACACTATGTCAAGAATTACTGAGATTTGGCAATCTTTACTTGTCCATTATTGCATAATTAAATCCAGAAAATAATTAGCGAGCTGCAGGGTTTGGCAAGGTACACTTGCCTGTGGTTCCTGTTCCAATTGCGGCTCTGACTTCAGCTGAAATTGCAGGCGGTACTCCGATTGCTGAAACAAACATCACCATCAGATCTAGAAAATATCAATCAGCTAGAAACGCCTGTCCTTGGGTCCAATTTGGAGACAAGGGCAGAAACGACAGTTTCGGACTAAAACGGGGTCCACCGGTGGGCCCGCTTTGCACCGAAAAAACGCGTCCGGGTCAACGGTCTCCAAATTCACCAAACTTAGTGTCAACAGGTCAGGAACGCTGATACGAACCCAACGAAACTTTCAAATTTGAATTCCGATGAGCCGATCACGAAATCGCCCGTCGAGCGGGGCCTGTGGGGCCCACGACACGCGATTTCGTCAACGTTGTCAGAATCGAACCAAACTTGACCCACAGGACCAGCGTATCGCTACGAGTCCGATGGCGCAAGTTTCGTCTCAATTCGACGTGTGTACACAAAGTTAGGTCGAATTGCAGAAAAGACAGATACGGGCGATGTCCGCGGATACGCGTTGATTCCGGTGTGCACGCACACCCGAATCAGTTTCTGCGAAATCCCACACGTCCGTATCGACGAGGCGCACGTATCTGTGAAGACCGTGCGTGACCAAGTCGTCCCGTTTTGCGGGGCGTACTCGGTTCCAGGGTGAAACGGGGTCTGGGTTTTTCCTGTTTTTGGATCGCGGTGTGCGATCACCACAGGACGCGATGCCCCGAACGATTTGTCCGGACACCGAGAGGGTCATACAGGCTTCGCCACGCAATTTGCGGAATCGAAAACGGAGCTACGAGCAAAAAGTTACACGCACCTGAACGGGCCCGAGAAACCGGGGTCAAAATCGTGTCCGACACGTGTCCGACACGGTCGGACACAGGAAATAGGAACTAGGGTTAGGGTTTGGGTCTGGCCGGGGCTGCGGTGGCGGAGGGGCGGCGCTGCGGCCGGAGGCGGCCGAAGGGCGGCGCTGGCGGCGCGCCGGAGCGGGCGGGGGACGGGCACGGCGGCCGGAGGGCGTCGGGGCCTGCTCGAGCTGCTGCTGTGCTCGCTGCGGCTGCCGGCGGTGGGGGAAGCCGCCGGAGATGGGGGAAACGGAGGAGGGAGCTACGGCGGGCGGCGCTGGCGGTGTAGTGGCGGTGGCGGCGTGGTGGGTTGAGGCGGTGGGGGCTCGACGGTGGCGGGTTTCTTATAGGGGAGGGAGAGGGAGGAGCGGCCGGGGAAGGCGGCGACGTGGCGGGCAGCGCGGCGCTGGCGGAGGCGTTGCCGCGGGCGGGGCGGCGGAGGAAGCGGGCCGCCGCGGGTCGTGCAGCGTGGGGAGAGAGACGGGTCGGTCGGGTGCGGGTCGGGCGGCGGTCAGACCCGACCCGACCCGGTGGGGAGCGGGCTGGGTTCGGGTCTGTTGGGCCGGGCTGGGCCGGCCCAACGGGCTGGGCTGGGTATATATTTTTTTTATAAAAAATAATAATTATAATTATAATAATAAATAATTAACAGTAATTAATTAATAATTAAATAATTAATTAAATAAATACTGTTTAGGCATTTAAAAATAGGTCCGGGGTCCGATAAATTCCAGAAAAATTGTCCTAAGTCCAGTTTTTCATTTTACATCCAAAAATATTATTTTCATAATATTTTAATACTCTTTAATATCAATTAAAAATCATTGAATAATTAAAACCATGTTTTTAAATTACAGAAAAATCTCAGAAAATTCCAGAAAATTGTGAAAAATCCAGTTTTTTTAAAATTATTAAAATTCAGGGGGTTTACAATCTACCTCCCTTAAGAGGATTGCGTCCTCGCAATCAAAGAATAACCGGTCAGCAGAGATGACACGGTATCGTTCGAAACACATCACAAGATACTTAGGAAAATACCGTTTCCCTAAAAATAAAAGTTATGCACTTTCCAGAGAAAATCTAGTTAAAGCAAGAAAATTACAACTTTTTAAAAAAAACCAGGTTATTATTAACAAGTTGCAATTTACTAGGTTGGGGCTGAGGTCACGAACCAACGGGCACGAGCTAAAACAAGACTAGAAACGGATAACTACAAATCACTTACTCGCATCAACGTCCTGCACCGTCAGCGCATAAGCTTGTCCTCGTCCTTGAGGTAGATTCCTCTGCTACTGTTGGGCTTGCTGGAAGAGTGTCGCCTGAGGTGCCAGAGGTGGCCTCGGTGCTGGCAAAGCTGGTTGGTTTGCCCTTGGTGCTCCATCTCGATGCTGGGGACAGTCCTTGGCTATGTGTTGATTGGTGCCGCAAATCAGGCACAATCCTAACTTGCGTCTGCAGTCCCTCTCGACATGACCTAGCTTGCCGCAGTAGTGACAGGTAGGAAGGGTCAGCGAAGCTGCCCTGGGTGGCGGGTTCATGTGAGATTTCTTTGCAGATTCTCCCGGTGATGATCTGTCTGGTGCTGAGGTGATTGGCCGCTTGAGGCGAGACTCTCTCCTGGTGACGCGTTCCATGCGTCGGGCTGCAGCGAGAACGTCCGAGTATGATGTTGGTGCGACGGACCCAATTAGTTTCTGCAGCTCAATGTTCAGTCCGTCGAAGAATTTCTCGGCCTTCTCTTCCTCTGTCGGGATCAGGGTTGGGGCGAAGCGGCTCAGACGAATGAATTCTGCGTTGTACTCTTCCACCGTCATCGAGTCTTGGGTGAGGCGATTGAATTTGTCCCGCAGTTCTGATCGAGCGATAGCCGGAATGTACATCTCTTGGAAGAGTCTGGAGAACTCTTCCCAAGAGACTCGGTCTGGTCCGAGTCGTGCCTCCTCAGACAACCACCAGTGGTGCGCGTTGCCTGTCAACTGCATGCGGACGACGGTCATCCAGCGTTCCCGTGGAAGCTCAGCTGCTTCAAGTTGATGCCGTATGTTGGTGAGCCACTCATGAACTTCTGTGGGCTCCTCTTTTCCAGAAAAAGTGCGGGGCTTCAGTTGGCGGAAGTCAGTGATAGAGCCTGTAGATGGCCGTCGAGCTGGTAGGTTGGCCTGCTCCAGTACAGTTATGATGCTGTCCCTCCAGAAGTTAGCTTCGCGACGCTGAGCCTCGTGTTGGACTTGTTGCTGGGCTTGCATCATCGCGTAGATCATTTAAAATATCTGCTGCCCGTCAATTGGCTGTCCTTGTGGGAGCACGGGCGTTGGTGGAACGAACTACGGCGGAGGTGGAATGTCATCGCGTCGGAATCGGGAGGTAGGTTGACCTGCCTGCTGGCTCTGTTGAGTTGGTGGAACTTCTTCGACTGGTGTCACTTCGTCGTCATAGGTGACACCTGTAGCTTGGGGTGTTCCGACGGGAGTCTCGTTGCATTATTGTGGGTCCATTTTCCTGTATCAAAAATAACCAATAAGAGGCGCACAGGAATCAAGGCAAGATGCAAGTAAATTATTTGAAGTCGATATAGAGATCAAAAATGATTCAAGCAAGTGGATGAGATCCTAAAAACTTATCCTATCTTATTGCAGGCCTGTTTGGTCCCTAAGTTGAAACCGAACAATTTAGTCGTAGACTTGCATGGGCCACCACAAAAACTATGTCACGCCCAGTCTCAAAATGACGAGGGACTGAGCACGTAAGCAATGGCCAGCAGCACGCACCGATGGACGACCCAATTTAATGGATCCATCAGGGCATGCTTAAGCTGTAGTCTAGCAGTACTAAGTACAAGTCTCAGGTATTACTAATCTCATCCACAGAACAACACAGATTAATTGCCAGAAATAATGCAATGGAAATAAATATGCAATAACAATTAAGGTTATCTCGGGAAACAAATCCGAGAATTATTCTGTTACAATTAAGGAAAAATAGACATGAATTGAAATACTGGAAATGGAAATACTGTGTAGCTGAAGCCGGTGCTCAGGTGAAGTCTTCGGCCACTATCTCGTCCTCGGTTCCGGGTTCTGCTCCAAGGAGTGCTCCTGTACCGTACACCTCTGGGAAGATCTCTTCAGCTGTACCTGGGGACATAATCCGGATCCAGGTCCTCAGGGGACAGCAAGGTACAGAAAATACAAGCCAAAATAAATACGGTGCAGCAAATGAAATAATCATCAGGGTAAACTAAGTAACCAACTATGTGATATGCAATATGAGAGCAGCACTAGAACTCAGGCTGAAGCCACTACAAGCTCTTTGTCGGGGAGCCGGTAGCGGCAATAACTATGAACTACACTATGTTATATACTATATTTTATATATAATATCAGCCTGTAGTCTGTGTGTCTCTCCCCACCCAATGTAATTCCACGTCTCATGTCCACGATGCCTCATGTCCATGTCACGCACGATTATAACTAATGCAGCAAGTCTGATAGCTATGAATCAATTGTCTAAGAATGTAAAGTCTATGTCATAAAACATGCATCCTATACAGAATCACCTTGATTGTCTCAGGAAGACTCTGTCTCATGAAATAGTGTCAAGTGTCCTGGGTTCTGAAGTACTTGATAAGACAAGTACGAGCATAAGGGTATCGATTGTCCATCTCTAATGACGTACCCAACACCGCGTACGGGGTTGGCACCCGACTATGATCGGACACTAAGCACGTCACACGTTTCCTAGGTTAAGCAGTTACAACAAGTTTATATTTAATTCCACAATAAATCCATTAAAACACTATGTCAAGAATTACTGAGATTTGGCAATCTTTACTTGTCCATTATTGCATAATTAAATCCAGAAAATAATTAGCGAGCTGCAGGGTTTGGCAAGGTACACTTGCCTGTGGTTCCTGTTCCAATTGCGGCTCTGACTTCAGCTGAAATTGCAGGCGGTACTCCGATTGCTGAAACAAACTTCACCATCAGATCCAGAAAATATCAATCAGCTAGAAACGCCTGTCCTTGGGTCCAATTTGGAGACAAGGGCAGAAACGGCAGTTTCGGGCCAAAACGGGGTCCACTGGTGGGCCCGCTTTGCACCGAAAAAATCCGTCCGGGTCAACGATCTCCAAATTCACCAAACTTAGTGTCAACAGGTCAGGAACGCTGATACGAACCCAACGGAACTTTCAGATTTGAATTCCGATGAGCCGATCACGAAATCGCCCGTCGAGCGGGGCCTGTGGGGCCCACGACACGCGATTTCGTCAACGTTCTCAGAATCGAACCAAACTTGACCCACAGGACCAGCGTATCGCTACGAGTCCGATGGCGCAAGTTTCGTCTCGATCCGACGTGTGTACACAAAGTTAGGTCGAATTGCAGAAAAGACGGATACGGGCGATGTCGGCGGATACGCGTTGATTCCGGTGTGCACGCACACCCGAATCAGCTTCCGCGAAATCCCACACGTCCGTATCGACGAGGCGCACGTATCTGTGAAGACCGTGCGTGACCAAGTCGTCCCGTTTTGTGGGGCGTACTCGGTTCTGGGGTGAAACAGGGTCTGGGTTTTTCCTATTTTGGATCGCGGTGTGCGATCACCACAGGACGCGATGCCCCGAACGGTTTGTCCGGACATCGAGAGGGTCATATAGGCTTCGCAATGCAATTTGCGGAATCGAAAACGGAGCTACGAGCAAAAAGTTACACGAACCTGAAGGGGCCCGAGAAACCGGGGTCAAAATCGTGTCCGACACGTGTCCGACACGGTCGGACACAGGAAATAGGAATAGGGTTAGGATTTGGGTCTGGCCGGGGCTGCGGTGGCGGAGGGGCGGCGCTGCGGCCGGAGGCGTCCGAAGGGCGGCGCTGGCGGACGCCGGAGCGGGCGGGGGACGGGCACGGCGGCCGGAGGGCATCGGGGCCTGCTCGAGCTGCTGCTGTGCTCGCTGCGGCCGCCGGCGGTGGGGGAAGCCGCCGGAGATGGGGGAAACAGAGGAGGGAGCTGCGGCGGGCGGCGCGTCGTCGGCGAGGCGGCGCTGGCGGTGTAGTGGCGGTGGCGGCGTGGTGGGTTGAGGCGGTGGGGGCTCGACGGTGGCGGGTTTCTTATAGGGGAGGGAGAGGGAGGAGCGGCCGGGGAAGGCGGCGACGTGGCGGGCAGCGCGGCGCTGGCGGAGGCGTGGCCGCGGGCTGGGCGGCGGAGGAAGCGGGCCGCCGCGGGTCGTGCAGCGTGGGGAGGGAGACGGGTCGGTCGGGTGCGGGTCGGGCGGCGGTCAGACCCGACCCGACCCGGTGGGGAGCGGGCTAGGTTCGGGTCTGTTGTCATTTAAAGGATAGTTATCCGTCATCGAGTCTTGGGAATGAGCACGTGACATTGTAAACCCCCTGAATTTTCATAATTTTAAAAAAACTGGATTTTTCACAATTTTCTGGAATTTTCTGGGATTTTTCTGTAATTTAAAAACAGGGTTTTAATTATTCAATGATTTTTAATTGATATTAAACAGTATTAAAATATTATGAAAATAATATTTTTGGATGTAAAATGAAAAACTGGACTTAGGACAATTTTTCTGGAATTTATCGGACCCCGGACCTATTTTTAAATGCCTAAACAGTATTTATTTAATTAATTATTTAATTATTAATTAATTACTGTTAATTATTTATTATTATAATTATTATTATTATTTTTAAAAAAAATATATATA
Organism: Iris macrosiphon; assembly: GCA_036927795.1. Classification (NCBI taxonomy): domain Eukaryota; kingdom Viridiplantae; phylum Streptophyta; class Magnoliopsida; order Asparagales; family Iridaceae; genus Iris; species Iris macrosiphon. Next base: position 122,962,399 of record JAYESA010000019.1, read on the forward strand.
CCCAGCCCAGCCCGTTGGGCCGGCCCAGCCCGGCCCAACAGACCCGAACCCAACCCGCTCCCCACCGGGTCGGGTCGGGTTTGACCGCCGCCCGACCCGCACCCGACCGACCCGTCTCCCTCCCCACGCTGCACGACTCGCGGCGGCCCGCTTCCTCCGCCGCCCCGCCCGCGGCCACGCCTCCGCCAGCGCCGCGCTGCCCGCCACGTCGCCGCCTTCCCCGGCCGCTCCTCCCTCTCCCTCCCCTATAAGAAACCCGCCACCGTCGAGCCCCCACCGCCTCAACCCACCACGCCGCCACCGCCACTACACCGCCAGCGCCGCCTCGCTGACGACGCGTCGCCCGCCGCAGCTCCCTCCTCCGTTTCCCCCATCTCCGGCGACTTCCCCCACCGCCGGCAGCCGCAGCGAGCACAACAGCAGCTCGAGCAGGCCCCGACGCCCTCCGGCCGCCGTGCCCGTCCCCCGCCCGCTCCGGCGCGCCGCCAGCGCCGCCCTTCGGCCGCCTCCGGCCGCAGCGCCGCCCCTCCGCCACCGCAGCCCCGGCCAGACCCAAATCCTAACCCTAGTTCCTATTTCCTGTGTCCGACCGTGTCGGACACGTGTCGGACACGATTTTGACCCCGGTTTCTCGGGCCCCTTCAGGTGCGTGTAACTTTTTGCTCGTAGCTCCGTTTTCGATTCCGCAAATTGCGTTGCGAAGCCTGTATGACCCTCTCGGTGTCCGGATAAACTGTTCGGGGCATCGCGGCCTGTGGTGATCGCACACCGGGTTCCAAAAACAGGAAAAACCCAGACCCCGTTTCACCCCGGAACCGAGTACGCCCCGCAAAATGGGACGACTTGGTCACGCACGGTCTTCACAGTAATTCTGGATTTAATTATGCAATAATGGACAAGTAAAGATTGCCAAATCTCAGTAATTCTTGACATAGTGTTTTAATGGATTTATTGTGGAATTAAATATTAACTTGTTGTAACTGCTTAACCTAGGAAACGTGTGACGTGCTTAGTGTCCGATCATAGTCGGGTGCCAACCCCGTACGCGGTATTGGGTACGTCATTAGAGATGGACAATCGATACCCTTATGCTCGTACTTGTCTTATCAAGTACTTCAGAACCCAGGACACTTGACACTATTTCATGAGACAGAGTCTTCCTGAGACAATCAAGGTGATTCTGTATAGGATGCATGTTTTATGACATAGACTTTACATTCTTAGACAATTGATTCATAGCTATCAGACTTGCTGCATTAGTTATAATCATGCGTGACATGGACATGAGGCATCGTGGACATGAGATGTGGGATTACATTGGGTGGGGAGAGACACACAGACTACAGGCTGATATTATATATAAAACATAGTATATAACATAGTGTAGTTCATAGTTATTGCCGCTACCGGCTCCCCGACACAGAGCTTGTAGTGGCTTCAGCCTAAGTTCTAGTGCTGCTCTCATATTGCATATCACATAGTTGGTTACTTAGTTTACCCTGATAATTATTTCATTTGCTGTACGGTATTTATTTTGGCTTGTATTTTCTGTACCTTGCTGTCCCCTGAGGACCTGGATCCGGATTATGTCCCCAGGTACAGCTGAAGAGAACTACCCAGAGGTGTACGGTACAGGAGCACTCCTTGGAGCAGAACCCGGAACCGAGGATGAGATAGTGGCCGAAGACTTCACCTGAGCACCGACTTCAGCTACACAGTATTTCCATTTCCAGCATTTCAATTCATGTCTATTTTTCCTTAATTGTAACAGAATAATTCTCGGATTTGTTTCCCGAGATAACCTTAATTGTTATTGCATATTTATTTCCATTGCATTATTTCTGGCAATTAATCTGTGTTGTTCTGTGGATGAGATTAGTAATACCTGAGACTTGTACTTAGTACTGCTAGACTACAGCTTAAGCATGCCCTGATGGATCCATTAAATTGGGTCGTCCATCGGTGCGTGCTGCTGGCCATTGCTCACCTGCTCAGTCCCTCGTCATTTTGGGACTGGGGCGTGATATGGTTTTTGTGGTGGCCCATGCAGGTCTACGACTAAATTGTTCGGTTTTAACTTAGGGACCGAACAGGCCTGCAATAAGATAGGATAAGTTTTTAGGATCTCATCCACTTGCTTGAATCATTTTTTATCTCTATATCGACTTCAAATAATTTACTTGCATCTTGCCTTGATTCCTGTGCGCCTCTTATTGGTTATTTTTGATACAGGAAAATGGACCCACAAGAATGCAACGAGACTCCGGTCGGAATACCCCAAGCTACAGGTGTCACCTATGACGACGAAGTGACACCAGTCGAAGAAGTTCCACCAACTCAACAGAGCCAGCAAGCAGGTCAACCTACCTCCCGATTCCGACGCGATGACATTCCACCTCCGCCGCAGTTCGTTCCACCAACGCCCGTGCTCCCACAAGGACAGCCAATTGACGGGCAGCAGATATTTCAAATGATCTACGCGATGATGCAAGCCCAGCAACAAGTCCAACACGAGGCTCTGCGTCGCAAAGCTAACTTCTGGAGGGACAACATCGTAACTGTACTGGAACAGGCCAACCTACCAGCTCGACGGCCATCTACAGGCTCTATCACTGACTTCCGCCAACTGAAGCCACATACTTTTTTTTGGAAAAGAGGAGCCCACAGAAGTTTATGAGTGGCTCACCAACATACGGCATCAACTTGAAGCAGCTGAGCTTCCACGGGAACGCTGGATGACCGCCGTCCGCATGCAGTTGACAGGCAACGCGCACCACTGGTGGTTGTCTGAGGAGGCACGACTCGGACCAGACCGAGTCTCTTGGGAAGAGTTCTCCAGACTCTTACAAGAGATATACATTTCGGCTATCGCTCGATCAGAACTGCGGGACAAATTCAATCGCCTCACCCAAGACTCGATGACGGTGGAAGAGTACAACGCAGAATTCATTCGTCTGAGCCGCTTCGCCCCAACCCTGATCCCGACAGAGGAAGAGAAGGCCGAGAAATTCTTCGATGGACTGAACATTGAGCTGCAGAAACTAATTGGGTCCGTCGCACCAACATCATACTCGGACGTTCTCGCTGCAGCCCGACGCATGGAACGCGTCACCAGGAGAGAGTCTCGCCTCAAGCGGCCAATCACCTCAGCACCAGACAGATCATCACCGGGAGAATCTGCAAAAAAATCTCACACGAACCCGCCACCCAGGGCAGCTTCGCAGACCCTTCCTACCTGTCACTACTGCGGCAAGCTAGGTCATGTCGAGAGGGACTGCAGACGCAAGTTAGGATTGTGCCTGATTTGCGGCACCAATCAACACATAGCCAAGGACTGTCCCCAGTATCGAGATGGAGCACCAAGGGCAAACCAACCAGCTTTGCCAGCACCGAGGCCACCTCTGGCACCTCAGGCGACACTCTTCCAGCAAGCCCAACAGCAGCAGAGGAATCTACCTCAAGGACGAGGACAAGCTTATGCGCTGACGGTGCAGGACGTTGATGCGAGTAAGTGATTTATAGTTATCCGTTTCTAGTCTTGTTTTAGCTCGTGCCCGTTGGTTCGTGACCTCAGCCCCAACCTAGTAAATTGCAACTTGTTAATAATAACCTGGTTTTTTTTAAAAAAGTTGTAATTTTCTTGCTTTAACTAGATTTTCTCTGGAAAGTGCATAACTTTTATTTTTAGGAAAACGGTATTTTTCTAAGTATCTTGTGATGTGTTTCGAACGATACCGTGTCATCTTTGCTGACCGGTTACTCTTTGATTGCGAGAATGCAATCCTCTTAAGGGGGGTAGATTGTAAACCCCCTGAATTTTCATAATTTTAAAAAAACTGGATTTTTCACAATTTTTTGGAATTTTCTGGGATTTTTCTGTAATTTAAAAACAGGGTTTTAGTTATTCAATGATTTTTAATTGATATTAAACAGTATTAAAATATTATGAAATAATATTTTGGATGTAAAATGAAAAACTGGACTTAGGACAATTTTTCTGGAATTTATCGGACCCCGGACCTATTTTTAAATGCCTAAACAGTATTTATTTAATTAATTATTTAATTATTAATTAATTACTGTTAATTATTTATTATTATAATAATTATTATTATTTTTAAAAAAAATATATATACCCAGCCCAGCCCGTTGGGCCGGCCCAGCCCGGCCCAACAGACCCGAACCCAGCCCGCTCCCCACCAGGGTCGGGTCGGGTCTGACCGCCGCCCGACCCGCACCCGACCGACCCGTCTCCCCCCCCCACGCTGCACGACCCGCGGCGGCCCGCTTCCTCCGCCGCCCCGCCCGCGACCACGTCATTTTGGGACTGGGGCGTGACATGGTTTTTGTGGTGGTCCATGCAGGTCTCGAACCCTGAAAACACATCACCGTTGGGTTCGTCATTTTGGGACTGGGGCGTGACATGGTTTTTGTGGGGCGTGACATGGTTTTTGTTGACGGATACGGGCGATGTCTGCGGATACGCGTTGATTCCGGTGTGCACGCACACCCGAATCAGCTTTCGCGAAATCCCACACGTCCGTATCGACGAGGCGCACGTATCTGTGAAGACCGTGCGTGACCAAGTCGTCCCGTTTTTGCGGGGCGTACTCGGTTCCGGGGTAAAACGGGGTCTGGGTTTTTCCTGTTTTTGGATCGCGGTGTGCGATCACCACAGGACGCGATACCCCGAACGGTTTGTCCGGACACGAGAGGGTCATACAGGCTTCACAACGCAATTTGCAGAATCGAAAACGGAGCTACGAACAAAAAGTTACACGCACCTGAAGGGGCCCGAGAAACCGGGGTCAAAATCGTGTCCGACACGTGTCCGACACGTCGGACACAGGAAATAGGAACTAGGGTTAGGGTTTGGGTCTGGCCGGGGCTGCGGTGGCGGAGGGGCGGCGCTGCGGCCGGAGGCGGCCGAAGGGCGGCGCTGGCGGCGCGCCGGAGCGGGCGGGGGACGGGCACGGCGGCCGGAGGGCGTCGGGGCCTGCTCGAGCTGCTGCTGTGCTAGCTGCGGCTGCCGGCGGTGGGGGAAGTCGCCGGAGATGGGGGAAACGGAGGAGGGAGCTACGGCGGGCGGCGCGTCGTCGGCGAGGCGGCGCTGGCGGTGTAGTGGCGGCGTGGTGGGTTGAGGCGGTGGGGGCTCGACGGTGGCGGGTTTCTTATAGGGGAGGGAGAGGGAGGAGCGGCCGGGGAAGGCGGGTGACGTGGCGGGCAGCGCGGCGCTGGCGGAGGCGTGGCCACGGGCGGGGCGGCGGAGGATGTAAAATTTTCTGGAATATTGTAAACCCCCCTGAATTTTCATAATTTTAAAAAAACTGATTTTTCACAATTTTCTGGAATTTTCTGCGATTTTTCTGTAATTTAAAAACAGGGTTTTAATTATTCAATGATTTTTAATTGATATTAAACAGTATTAAATATTATGAAAATAATATTTTTGGATGTAAAATGAAAAACTGGACTTAGGGCAATTTTTCTGGAATTTATCGGACCCCGGACCTATTTTTAAATGCCTAAACAGTATTTATTTAATTAATTATTTAATTATTAATTAATTACTGTTAATTATTTATTATTATAATTATTATTTTTAAAAAAAAAATATATACCCAGCCCAGCCCGTTGGGCCGGCCCAGCCCGGCCCAACAGATCCGAACCCAGCCCGCTCCCCACCGGGTCGGGTCTGGTCTGAACGCCCGCCCGACCCGCACCCGACCGACCCGTCTCCCTCCCCACGCTGCACGACCCGCGGCGGCCCGCTTCCTCCGCCGCCCCGCCCGCGGCCACGCCTCCGCCAGCGCCGCGCTGCCCGCCACGTCGCCGCCTTCCCCCGGCCGCTCCTTCCTCTCCCTCAACTATAAGAAACCCGCCACCGTCGAGCCCCCACCGCCTCAACCCACCACGCCGCCACCGCCACTACACCGCCAGCGCCGCCTCGCCGACGACGCACCGCCCGCCGTAGCTCCCTCCTCCGTTTCCCCCATCTCCGGCGGCTTCCCCCACCGCCGGCAGCCGCAGCGAGCACAGCAGCAGCTCGAGCAGGCCCCGACGCCCTCCGGCCGACGTGCCCGTCCCCCGCCCGCTCCGGCGCAGCCGCCAGCGCCGCCCTTCGGCCGCCTCCGGCCGCAGCGCCGCCCCTCCGCCACCGCAGCCCCGGCCAGACCCAAACCCTAACCCTAGTTCCTATTTCCTGTGTCCGACCGTGTCGGACACGTGTCGGACACGATTTTGACCCCGGTTTCTCGGGCCCCTTCAGGTGCTTGTAACTTTTTGCTCGTAGCTCCGTTTTCGATTCCGCAAATTGCTTGCGAAGCCTGTATGACCCTCTCGGTGTCCGGACAAACCGTTCGGGGCATCGCGTTCTGTGGTGATCGTACACCGCGATCCAAAAACAGGAAAAACTCAGACCCCGTTTCACCCCGCAAAACGGGACCACTTGGTCACGCACGGTCCTTCACAGATACGTGCACCTCGTCGATACGGACGTGTGAGATTTCGCGGAAGCTGATTCGGGTGTGCGTGCACACCGGAATCAACGCGTATCCGCGGACATCGCCCGTATCCGTCTTTTCTGCAATTCGACCTAACTTTGTGTACACACGTCGGATCGAGACGAAACTTGTGCCATCGGACTCATAGCGATACGCTGGTCCTGTGGGTCAAGTTTGGTTCGATTCTGAGAACGTTGACGAAATCGCGTGTCGTGGGCCCCACAGGCCCCGCTCGACGGGCGATTTCGTGATCGGCTCATCGGAATTCAAATCTGAAAAGTTCCGTTGGGTTCGTATCAGCGTTCCTGACCTGTTGACACTAAGTTTGGTCAATTTGGAGACCGTTGACCGGGACGCGTTTTTTCGGTGCAAAGCGGGCCCACCGGTGGACCCCGTTTTTGGCCCGAAACTGTCGTTTCTGCCCTAGTCTCCAAATTGGACCCAAGGACAGGCATTTCTAGCTGATTGATATTTTCTGGATCTGATGGTGACGTTTGTTTCAGCAATCGGAAGTACCGCCTGCAATTTCAGCTGAAGTCAAAGCCGCAATTGGAACAGGAACCACAGGCAAGTGTACCTTGCCAAACCCTGCAGCTTGCTAATTATTTTGTGGATTTAATTATGCAATAATGGACAAGTAAAGCTTGCCAAATCTCAGTAATTCTTGATATAGTGTTTTAATGGATTTATTGTGGAATTAATATAAATATGTTTTAACTGCTTAACCTAGGAAACGAGTGACGTGCTTAGTGTCCGATCATAGTCGGGTGCCAACTCCGTACGCGGAGATGGATAACGTCACATAGACATGGTTATCGAGACCCGATAATGCTCGTACTTGTCTTATCAAGTACTTCAGAACCCAGGACACTTGACACTATTTCATGAGACAGAGTCTTCCTGAGACAATCAAGGTGATTCTGTATAGGATGCATGTTTTATGACATAGACTTTACATTCTTAGACATTTGATTCATAGCTATCAGACTTGCTGTATTAGTTATAATCGTGCGTGACATGGACATGAGGCATCGTGGACATGAGACGTGGGATTACATTGGGTGGGAAGAGACACACAGACTACAGGCTGATATTATATATAAAATATAGTATATAACATAGTGTAGTTCATAGTTATTGCCGCTACCGGCTCCCCGACACAGAGCTTGTAGTGGCTTCAGCCTGAGTTCTAGTGCTGCTCTCATATTGCATATCACTTAGCTGGTTACATAGCTTACCCTCTTGTTTAATTAACTGCTGCACTGTATTTATTTTGGCTTGTATTTTTTGTACCTTGCTGTCCCCTGAGAACCTGGATCCGGATTATGTCCCCAGGTACAGCTGAAGAGAACTACCCAGAGGTGTACGGTACCGGAGCACTCCTTGGAGCAGAACAAGGAACAGAGGACGAAGTATTGGCCGAAGACTTCACCTGAGCACCGGCTTCAGCTACTCAGTATTTCCATTTTCAGCATTTCAATTCCTGTCTATTTTTCCTTAATTGTAACAGAATAATTCTCGGATTTGTTTCCCGAGACAACCTTATTTGTTATTGCATATTTTTCCATTGCATTATTTCTGGCAATCAATCTGTGTTATTCTGTGGATGAGATTAGTAATACCTGAGACTTGTAACTTATTACTGCTAGACTACAGCTTAAGCATGCCCTGATGGATCCATTAAATTGGGTTGTCCATCGGTGCGTGCTGCTGGCCATTGCTCACGTGCTCAGTCCCTCGTCATTTTTGGGACTGGGGCGTGACATGGGTCGAATTACAGAAAAGACGGATACGGGCGATGTCCGCGGATACGCGTTGATTTTGGTGTGTACGCACACAGAAGTTCATGAGTGGCTCACCAACATACGGCATCAACTTGAAGCAGCTGAGCTTCCACGGGAACGCTGGATGACCGCCGTCCGCATGCAGTTGACAGGCAACGCGCACCACTGGTGGTTGTCTGAGGAGGCACGACTCGGACCAGACCGAGTCTCTTGGGAAGAGTTCTCCAGACTCTTCCAAGAGATGTACATTCCGGCTATCGCTCGATCAGAACTGCGGGACAAATTCAATCGCCTCACCCAAGACTCGATGACGGTGGAAGAGTACAACGCAGAATTTATTCGTCTGAGCCGCTTCGCCCCAACCCTGATCCCGACAGAGGAAGAGAAGGCCGAGAAATTCTTCGACGGACTGAACATTGAGCTGCAGAAACTAATTGGGTCCGTCGTACCAACATCATACTCGAACGTTCTCGTTGCAGCCCGACGCATGGAACGCGTCACCAGGAGAGAGTCTCGCCTCAAGCGGCCAATCACCTCAGCACCAGACAGATCATCACCGGGAGAATCTGCAAAGAAATCTCACACGAACCTGCCACCCAGGGCAGCTTCGCAGACCCTTCCTACCTGTCACTACTGCGGCAAGCTAGGTCATGTCGAGAGGGACTGCAGACGCATGTTAGGATTGTGCCTGATTTGCGGCACCAATCAACACATAGCCAAGGACTGTCCCCAGCATCGAGATGGAGCACCAAGGGCAAACCAACCAGCTTTGCCAGCACCGAGGCCACCTCTGGCACCTCAGGCGACACTCTTCCAGCAAGCCAACAGCAGCAGAGGAATCTACCTCAAGGACGAGGACAAGCTTATGCGCTGACGGTGCAGGACGTTGATGCGAGTAAGTGATTTGTAGTTATCCGTTTCTAGTCTTGTTTTAGCTCGTGTCCGTTGGTTCGTGACCTCAGCCCCAACCTAGTAAATTGCAACTTGTTAATAATAACCTGGTTTTTTTAAAAAAGTTGTAATTTTCTTGCTTTAACTAGATTTTCTCTCGAAAGTGCATAACTTTCATTTTTAGGGAAACGGTATTTCCCTAAGTATCTTGTGATGTGTTTCGAACGATACCGTGTCATCTCTGCTGACCGGTTATTCTTTGATTGCGAGGACGCAATCCTCTTAAGGGGGGTAGATTGTAAACCCCCTGAATTTTCATAATTTTAAAAAAACTGGATTTTTCACAATTTTCTGGAATTTTCTGGAATTTTTCTGTAATTTAAAAACAGGATTTTAATTATTCAATGATTTTTAAGTGATATTAAACAGTATTAAAATATTATGAAAATAATATTTTTGGATGTAAAATGAAAAACTGGACTTAGGGCAATTTTTCTGGAATTTATCGGACCCCGGACCTATTTTTAAATGCCTAAACAGTATTTATTTAATTAATTATTTAATTATTAATTAATTACTGTTAATTATTTATTATTATAATTATTATTATTATTTTTTTAAAAATATATATATACCCAGCCCCAGCCCGTTGGGCCGGCCCAGCCCGGCCCAACAGACCCGAACCCAGCCCGCTCCCCACCGGGTCGGGTCGGGTCTGACCGCCGCCCGACCCGCACCCGACCGACCCGTCTCCCTCCCCACGCTGCACGACCCGCGGCGGCACGCTTCCTCGCCGCCCCGCCCGCGGCCACGCCTCCGCCAGCGCCGCGCTGCCCGCCACGTCGCCGCCTTCCCCGGCCGCTCCTCCCTCTCCCTCCCCTATAAGAAACCCGCCACCGTCGAGCCCCGCACCGCCTCAACCCACCACGCCGCCACCGCCACTACACCGCCAGCGCCACCTCGCCGACGACGCGCCGCCCGCCGCAGCTCCCTCCTCCGTTTCCCCCATCTCCGGCGGCTTCCCCCACCGCCGGCAGCCGCAGCGAGCACAGCAGCAGCTCGAGCAGGCCCCGACGCCCTCCGGCCGCCGTGCCCGTCCCCCGTCCGCTCCGGCGCGCCGCCAGCGCCGCCCTTCGGCCGCCTCCGGCCGCAGCGCCGCCCCACCGCCACCGCAACCCCGGCCAGACCCAAACCCTAACCCTAGTTCCTATTTCCTGTGTCCGACCGTGTCGGACACGTGTCGGACACGATTTTGACCCCGGTTTCTCGGGCCCCTTCAGGTGCGTGTAACTTTTTGCTCGTAGCTCCGTTTTCGATTCTGCAAATTGTGTTGCGAAGCCTGTATGACCCTCTCGGTGTCCGGACAAACCGTTCGGGGCATCGCGTCCTGTGGTGATCATACACCGCGATCCAAAAACAGGAAAAACCCAGACCCCGTTTCACCCCGGAACCGAGTACGCCCCGCAAAACGGGATGACTTGATCACGCACGGTCTTTACAGATACGTGCGCCTCGTCGATACGGACGTGTGGGATTTCGCGGAAGCTGATTCGGGTGTGCGTGCACACCGGAATCAACGCGTATCCGCAGACATCGCCAGTATCCGTCTTTTCTGTAATTCGACCAAACTTTGTGTACACATGTCGGATCGAGACGAAACTTGCGCCATCGGACTCGTAGTGATACGCTGGTCCTGTGGGTCAAGTTTGGTTCGATTCTGAGAACGTTGACGAAATCGCGTGTCGTGGGCCCCACAGGCCCCGCTCGACGGGCGATTTCGTGATCGGCTCATCGGAATTCAAATCTGAAAGTTCCGTTGGGTTTGTATCAGCGTTCCTGACCTGTTGACACTAAGTTTGGTGAATTTGGAGACCGTTGACCCGGACGCGTTTTTTCGGTGCAAAGCGGGCCCACCGGTGGACCCCGTTTTGGCCCGAAACTGTCGTTTCTGCCCTTGTCTCCAAATTGGACCCAAGGACAGGCGTTTTTAGCTGATTGATATTTTCTGGATCTGATGGTGATGTTTGTTTCAGCAATCGGAGTACCGCCTGCAATTTCAGCTGAAGTCAGAGCCGCAATTGGAACAGGAACCACAGGCAAGTGTACCTTGCCAAACCCTGCAGCTTGCTAATTATTTTCTGGATTTAATTATGCAATAATGGACAAGTAAAGATTGCCAAATCTCAGTAATTCTTGACATAGTGTTTTAATGGATTTATTATGGAATTAAATATAAACATGTTTTAACTTCTTAACCTAGGAAACGAGTGACGTGCTTAGTGTCCGATCATAGTCGGGTGCCAACTCCGTACGCGGAGATGGGTAATGTCACATAGACATGGTTATCGAGACCCGATAATGCTCGTACTTGTCTTATCAAGTACTTCAGAACCCAGGACACTTGACACTATTTCATGAGACAGAGTCTTCCTGAGACAATCAAGGTGATTCTGTATAGGATGCATGTTTTATGACATAGACTTTACATTCTTAGACATTTGATTCATAGCTATCAGACTTGCTGCTTTAGTTATAATCGTGCGTGACATGGACATGAGGCATCGTGGACATGAGACGTGGGATTACATTGGGTGGGGAGAGACACACAGACTACAGACTGATATTATATATAAAACATAGTATATAACATAGTGTAGTTCATAGTTATTGCCGCTACCGGCTCCCCGACACAGAGCTTGTAGTGGCTTCAGCCTGAGTTCTAGTGCTGCTCTCATATTGCATATCACTTAGCTGGTTACATAGCTTACCCTCTTGTTTAATTAACTGCTGCACTGTATTTATTTTGGCTTGTATTTTCTGTACCTTGCTGTCCCCTGAGGACCTGGATCCGGATTATGTCCCCAGGTACAGCTGAAGAGAACTACCCAGAGGTGTACGGTACCGGAGCACTCCTTGGAGCAGAACAAGGAACAGAGGACGAAGTATTGGCCGAAGACTTCACCTGAGCACCGGCTTCAGCTACTCAGTATTTCCATTTTCAGCATTTCAATTCCTGTCTATTTTTCCTTAATTGTAACAGAATAATTCTCGGATTTGTTTCCCGAGACAACCTTATTTGTTATTGCATATTTTTCCATTGCATTATTTCTGGCAATCAATCTGTGTTATTCTGTGGATGAGATTAGTAATACCTGAGACTTGTAACTTATTACTGCTAGACTACAGCTTAAGCATGCCCTGATGGATCCATTAAATTGGGTTGTCCATCGGTGCGTGCTGCTGGCCATTGCTCACGTGCTCAGTCCCTCGTCATTTTTGGGACTGGGGCGTGACATGGGTCGAATTACAGAAAAGACGGATACGGGCGATGTCCGCGGATACGCGTTGATTTCGGTGTGTACGCACACCCGAATCAGCTTCCGCGAAATCCCACACGTCCGTATCGACGAGGCGCACGTATCTGTGAAGACCGTGCGTGACCAAGTCGTCCCGTTTTGCGGGGCGTACTCAGTTCCGGGGTGAAACGGGGTCTGGGTTTTTCCTGTTTTTGGATCGCGGTGTGCGATCACCACAGGACGCGATGCCCCGAACGGTTTGTCCGGACACCGAGAGGGTCATACAGGCTTCGTAACGCAATTTACGGAATCGAAAACGGAGCTACGAGCAAAAAGTTACACGCACCTGAAGGGGCCCGAGAAACCGGGGTCAAAATCGTGTCCGACACGTGTCCGACACGGTCGGACACAGGAAATAGGAACTAGGGTTAGGGTTTGGGTCTGTTGGGCCGGGCTGGGCCGGCCCAACGGGCTGGGCTGGGTATATATTTTTTTTAAAAATAATAATAATAATTATAATAATAAATAATTAACAATAATTAATTAATAATTGAATAATTAATTAAATAAATACTGTTTAGGCATTTAAAAATAGGTCCGGGGTCCGATAAATTCCAGAAAAATTGCCCTAAGTCCAGTTTTTCATTTTACATCCAAAAATATTATTTTTATAATATTTTAATACTGTTTAATATCAATTAAAAATCATTGAATAATTAAAACCCTGTTTTTAAATTACAGAAAAATCCCAGAAAATTCCAGAAAATTGTGAAAAATCCAGTTTTTTTAAAATTATGAAAATTCAGGGGGTTTACAATCTACCCCCCTTAAGAGGATTGCGTCCTCGCAATCAAAGAATAACCGGTCAGCAGAGATGACACGGTATCGTTCGAAACACATCACAAGATACTTAGGGAAATACCGTTTCCCTAAAAATGAAAGTTATGCACTTTCCAGAGAAAATCTAGTTAAAGCAAGAAAATTACAACTTTTTTTAAAAAACCAGGTTATTATTAACAAGTTGCAATTTACTAGGTTGGGGCTGAGGTCACGAACCAACGGGCACGAGCTAAAACAAGACTAGAAACGGATAACTACAAATCACTTACTCGCATCAACGTCCTGCACTGTCAGCGCATAAGCTTGTCCTCGTCCTTGAGGTAGATTCCTCTGCTGCTGTTGGGCTTGCTGGAAGAGTGTCGCCTGAGGTGCCAGAGGTGACCTCGGTGCTGGCAAAGCTGGTTGGTTTGCCCTTGGTGCTCCATCTCGATGCTGGGGACAGTCCTTGGCTATGTGTTGATTGGTGCCGCAAATCAGGCACAATCCTAACTTGCGTCTGCAGTCCCTCTCGACATGACCTAGCTTGCCGCAGTAGTGACAGGTAGGAAGGGTCTGCGAAGCTGCCCTGGGTGGCGGGTTCGTGTGAGATTTCTTTGCAGATTCTCCCGGTGATGATCTGTCTGGTGCTGAGGTGATTGGCCGCTTGAGGCGAGACTCTCTCCTGGTGACGCGTTCCATGCGTCGGGCTGCAGCGAGAACGTCCGAGTATGATGTTGGTGCGACAGACGTAATTAGTTTCTGCAGCTCAATGTTCAGTCCGTCGAAGAATTTCTCGGCCTTCTCTTCCTCTGTCGGGATCAGGGTTGGGGCGAAGCGGCTCAGACGAATGAATTCTGCGTTGTACTCTTCCACCGTCATCGAGTCTTGGGTGAGGCGATTGAATTTGTCCCGCAGTTCTGATCGAGCGATAGCCGGAATGTATATCTCTTGGAAGAGTCTGGAGAACTCTTCCCAAGAGACTCGGTCTGGTCCGAGTCATGCCTCCTCAGACAACCACCAGTGGTGCGCGTTGCCTGTCAACTGCATGCGGACGACGGTCATCCAGCGTTCCCGTGGAAGCTCAGCTGCTTCAAGTTGATGCTGTATGTTGGTGAGCCACTCATGAACTTCTGTGGGCTCCTCTTTTCCAGAAAAAGTACGGGGCTTCAGTTGGCGAAAGTCAGTGATAGAGCCTGTAGATGGCCGTCGAGCTGGTAGGTTGGCCTGCTCCAGTACAGTTACGATGCTGTCCCTCCAGAAGTTAGCTTCGCGACGCTGAGCCTCGTGTTGGACTTGTTGCTGGGCTTGCATCATCGCGTAGATCATTTGAAAGATCTGCTGCCCGTCAATTGGCTGTCCTTGTGGGAGCACGGGCGTTGGTGGAACGAACTGTGGCGGAGGTGGAATATCATCGCGTCGGAATCGGGAGGTAGGTTGACCTGCCTGCTGGCTCTGTTGAGTTGGTGGAACTTCTTCGACTGGTGTCACTTCGTCGTCATAGGTGACACCTGTAGCTTGGGGTGTTCCGACGGGAGTCTCGTTGCATTCTTGTGGGTCCATTTTCCTGTATCAAAAATAACCAATAAGAGGCGCACAGGAATCAAGGCAAGATGCAAGTAAATTATTTGAAGTCGATATAGAGATAAAAAATGATTCAAGCAAGTGGATGAGATCCTAAAAACTTATCCTATCTTATTGTAGGCCTGTTCGGTCCCTAAGTTAAAACCGAACAATTTAGTCGTAGACCTGCATGGGCCACCACAAAAACCATGTCACGCCCCAGTCCCAAAATGACGAGGGACTGAGCACGTGAGCAATGGCCAGCAGCACGCACCGATGGATGACCCAATTTAATGGATCCATCAGGGCATGCTTAAGCTGTAGTCTAGCAGTACTAAGTACAAGTCTCAGGTATTACTAATCTCATCCACAGAACAACACAGATTAATTGCCAGAAATAATGCAATGGAAATAAATATGCAATAACAATTAAGGTTATCTCGGGAAATAAATCCGAGAATTATTCTGTTACAATTAAGGAAAAATAGACATGAATTGAAATGCTGGAAATGGAAATACTGTGTAGCTGAAGCCGGTGCTCAGGTGAAGTCTTCGGCCACTATCTCGTCCTCGATTCTGGGTTCTGCTCCAAGGAGTGCTCCTGTACCGTACACCTCTGGGTAGTTCTCTTCAGCTGTACCTGGGGACATAATCCGGATCCAGGTCCTCAGGGGACAGCAAGGTACAGAAAATACAAGCCAAAATAAATACGGTGCAGCAAATGAAATAATCATCAGGGTAAACTAAGTAACCAACTATGTGATATGCAATATGAGAGCAGCACTAGAACTCAGGCTGAAGCCACTACAAGCTCTGTGTCGGGGAGCCGGTAGCGGCAATAACTATGAACTACACTATGTTATATACTATGTTTTATATATAATATCAGCCTGTAGTCTGTGTGTCTCTCCCCACCCAATGTAATCCCATTGTCTAAGAATGTAAAGTCTATGTCATAAAACATGCATCCTATACAGAATCACCTTGATTGTCTCAGGAAGACTCTGTCTCATGAAATAGTGTCAAGTGTCCTGGGTTCTGAAGTACTTGATAAGACAAGTACGAGCATAAGGGTATCGATTGTCCATCTCTAATGACGTACCCAACACCGCGTACGGGGTTGGCACCGGACTATGATCGGACACTAAGCACGTCACACGTTTTCTAGGTTAAGCAGTTACAACAAGTTTATATTTAATTCCACAATAAATCCATTAAAACACTATGTCAAGAATTACTGAGATTTGGCAATCTTTACTTGTCCATTATTGCATAATTAAATCCAAAAAATAATTAGCGAGCTGCAGGGTTTGGCAAGGTACACTTGCCTGTGGTTCCTGTTCCAATTGCGGCTCTGACTTCAGCTGAAATTGCAGGCGGTACTCCGATTGCTGAAACAAACATCACCATCAGATCCAGAAAATATCAATCAGCAAGAAACGCCTGTCCTTGGGTCCAATTTGGAGACAAGGGCAGAAACGACAGTTTCGGGCCAAAACGGGGTCCACCGGTGGGCCCGCTTTGCACCGAAAAAACGCGTCCGGGTCAACGGTCTCCAAATTCACCAAACTTAGGGTCAACAGGTCAGGAACGCTGATACGAACCCAACGGAACTTTCAGATTTGAATTCCGATGAGCCGATCACGAAATCGCCCGTCGAGCGGGGCCTGTGGGGCCCACGACACGCGATTTCGTCAACGTTCTCAGAATTGAACCAAACTTGATCCACAGGACCAGCGTATCGCTACGAGTCCGATGGCGCAAGTTTCGTCTCGATCTGACGTGTGTACACAAAGTTAGGTCGAATTGCAGAAAAGACGGATACGGGCGATGTCTGCGGATACGCGTTGATTCCGGTGTGCACGCACACCTGAATCAGCTTCCGCGAAATCCCACACGTCCGTATCGACGAGGCGCACGTATCTGTGAAGACCGTACGTGACCAAGTCGTCCCGTTTTGCGGGGCGTACTCGGTTCCGGGGTGAAACAGGGTCTGGGTTTTTCCTGTTTTTGGATCGCGGTGTGCGATCACCACAGGACGCGATGCCCCAAACGGTTTGTCCGGACACCGAGAGGGTCATACAGGCTTCGCAACGCAATTTGCGGAATCAAAAATGGAGCTACGAGCAAAAAGTTACACGCACCTGAAGGGGCCCGAGAAACCGGGGTCAAAATCGTGTCCGACACGTGTCCGACACGGTCGGACACAGAAAATAGGAACTAGGGTTAGGGTTTGGGTCTGGCCGGGGCTGCGGTGGCGGAGGGGCGGCGCTGCGGCCGGAGGCGGCCGAATGGCGGCGCTGGCGGCGCGCCGGAGCGGGCGGGGGACGGGCACGGCGGCCGGAGGGCGTCGGGGCCTGCTCGAGCTGCTGCTGTGCTCGCTGCGGCTGCCGGCGGTGAGGGAAGCCGCCGGAGATGGGGGAAACGGAGGTGGGAGCTGCGGCGGGCGGCGCGTCGTCGGCGAGGCGGCGCTGGCGGTGTAGTGGAGGTGGCGGCGCGGCGCTGGCGGAGGCGTGGCCGCGGGCGGGGCGGCGGAGAAAGCGGGCCGCCGCGGGTCGTGCAGCGTGGGGAGGGTGTAAACCCCCTCTCCCAAAATTAGGGTTACTTGGGTTATGTAGTGGAATTAGGGCTGTTTTGAACCCAATTAGAATTTAGAACACGACATTGATTTAACTGTACATTATTTTATCGCGTAGCGCACCTTACCGTTGCCTCGTTAATTGGAGTAGTACACTGGCCATTGTCTGTCTACAAATTCCATAACCATGTCCTAGACTTGACCACCATATATTCTGACCTCTATATAATTTATAATCATATCTTCTGGTGCGACATTTTAATCGCACAATAAACGTCACGAACGTTATTTCGTAATTCTAAATAAAACACATCCTTGTACCCATGTGCGTCCCAGTCGAAATCGGGAACACAATCTATACCGTTTTGTACCACCCGAATTTTATTAATATTCTACACAGTATCTTCTATGCCCCAGACACTTGTGTCCGACCTAATTTTATTCCCAGGTACTCCAAATTAATTCCAGAACATCGCGCGCGTTTAATTAATTTAATTAAATCTAATTTCTGACTTGGTACAATTTTCTCGATTGTTGGGGACTTTTATGCAAAACGTATTGAGGTGCCCCCACCATCGGACAATACGTGAAGAAATCCAATTTTCCCTTCACGTGTATTTTTCTATAATTTTTTGGGATGTACAGCGCGCAAACATCGTGTCCGTTATTTTAATCTACCCTTGCATTTAATTAAGGTGATCTCTAGCCCTCCAAACATTCCCAAATGAGCCCAAGGCCCATCCCTAGGAGAGGGTTGACCAAGTCAAACTATTCCTAGGTCAACCCAACCCCAAGTGCATATAAATGCATCACTTCTTTTACTTTTTCCCTTTTATTTTTCTAAACCTAAAACTAAGTGTTCAGCCGACCCCTCCCCCAATCCCTGTTCATCTTCTTCCTCCTCCCAATTTCTCCCTGACCGGAACCGAGCAGCCCGAGCATCGCCGGAGGCCGCAGCCATCTCCTTCTCTCTCCTCCATCTGTATCATCCCTGACCCCTGTACTCTACTGTTATCGACGTCGACCGGAGCAGCGATGTCCAGCCGGCTCGACTCCGCTGTCCGCCGCGCCGACTGAACGCCACCCCTCTTCCTTCCTCGCTGGCCGGAGCAACTCCTCCGCCTGAGCAGACTTCACCCCGACCAACATCTCATCCTCGTCTCCTTCCTCCCGCAGAGCTCGTCTCACCGGAGCTGACTTTCCCCCGACCACCTGAGGCTACCACCACCATTCACCAGCCTCTTCCCCGTGTCCCTGCTACTCCTCGACCATGGCCCCTCCTTGACCAGACCACCCTGGATGGACCTTCCCCTGGCCGGACTACCCTTCCTCGCTGGCCGGAGTTCAGCAAGCTACCATCTGCATCCTCATCATCGACACTCTTCATCATCATCCCCTCTCATTATCACCATCATCACCACCTCAAATAATCACCATCATGAGCATCACCATCATTATCGTCGCCATAGTCGTAATTATCACCCTTATCGTAGTTTAATACCTCAGCATAACCCCGCATCGTCGTCATCATTGTCATTGTCACCTCCTTATCATCGACATCATCAAACAACCTCATCACCCTCAACCCTAACCATCATTCTCGCCATCACCAGTATCCTTATCACCATCTTAGTCATCTGCAACCATCATTGTCACCAATAACTTAACCTAATCACCCTTAGGCATCGTCCTCTTGGTCATCACCATCCTCCACATCATCGCCCTCATCACCACCTATATATTTATACCACCACCATCAACAGTAAACACCATCACCATCATCGTTCTTGTCATCACCATCGCCATCGTCGTCGTCATGAACCCGTCACCCTTGCCCGACAACCCGCAGCAGTCATCCCCGATTTCTATACCTGGCACGCTGACACCGAGGACTGATTGGATTGGTTCTACGCGACTTCCGGAGCTGGGTATTGGGACTACACAGCCGCCTGTCAGGCAAGTATACCTTGCCTTTGTTATACTGTTTAAATTCTGTACATTAGATGCATGTTTATTATCTTAAATTGTGCGCGTCCGAGAGAGACTCGGGTGCAGTCAACGGATACGTTGACGTTAGGACAGTGTCTGGCCTAGTGTCTAGTAGACCCACCTAGAGTCGTGGAGTTATCGGTATGACTCCCAGGCCTTGACACATTTTCGTACACGTGTTGTGAGTCTCATGTAGGGCACGGTCCTGCGTATGTGGTTGGCCACCGATACGTGTAGGCGTGCGACGGATAGGGTATAACTGCTAATAGTGATGCATGTTAGAAGACTTAGCAGTTATTAGTAGGTGGAGCATAGACTGTCTTGATACAATGGCCCGATCCTTGTCCTTGTTTGGTTGTAAGAATGGGCTACTGTTCTAGTGATAGACTATGACGCGTGTTGTGGATACAACATGCATAGATCATTGGGCGGGGAGGACAACTTGTAGGTGTATGGGACACCCCACTTTCTTTCCACTGATGCCACACTCGACGGAGTGATATGGACGATATATACTACACTGATGCCACACTCGACGGAGTGATATGGACGGTATATACTACACTGATGCCACACTCTTCGGGGTGATATGGACGTTATATTATACAGATGCCATGCTCTTCGGAGATGGACGTTATCATACTGTGCCCTTCTATGGGGGCATATGTGGCATATACTAGCCAGTTGTCACGATTGGTAAATTACGTCAGCATATGTCAGCCTACACCTTCCCATATACTCAAGTTGTCCTCAAAGTGCATTTCACTTAGATGGTTAGGTCACCCTTGAGTTTTCACAGTATTTACTTTATGGCATGTGTTTAAGTATTCTTGTTATGTCCCTCTGAGGACCTGGTTCTCTGCCAGGTGTATCTGTTCATGAGTATTGCAGGAGCGCGGATTCGGACTGGTTGCGTACGTTCCGAGGAGTTCTCTTCGAGCCTCGTGATTGTTAGAGGATATATTTATATTGTGTGTATCTTGTTTATTCCTCATTCTAGTCCGGTAGTGGATTTGTTTCCATCCGACTACCCTCTTTAGATGCTTTACATTTGAGATCTAGTTATGGTTATTGGTTATGTTCTTTTATATGATTCTATGGATGAGATTAGATTATACCATATGATTTGTGATGGATTTATACCACTTGTGGATATTGTTATCCATATTACAGCGTACGTGGGTTATGGTTTCCATATATTGGAGTGCCATATTCATACGGCTGGCATGATTACGTATCCTGGTCCTACGTATTTTGGGACTGGGGCGTGACATGTTTTTGTGGTGGCCCATGCAGGTCAGAGCATATTGTCTCGGTTACGTTACTGTACCGAGCAAGCCTGCACCTAGGATTAGAGTATAGGATCTCATCCACAACTGACTATGACTCATCCTCCTTCCACTCCATTCCGATTGAATAATTGCATCTTGATTGATTCATGTGCTTTCCCCTTAGTTCCTTGAGTGTAGCCTTCTCCTAGAATATAGAAGACCCTGATGTTAGATGATAAGTAGGGTAACCTTACTGTTAAGAGCAGCTAGAATCCTGACATGTCACTAAGTTTAGAATAATTAAGTAAACCCTAGCACCCCTTACCTATAGATTGATGTACCATTGCCCTTGATATATGTATGATGACTTAAGAGTAGTATAGGAACTACTAGAGCTAGTTAGAGATTTGATCCTAATGGTTGACCCTAGTATTGAGGAACCAATAAAAAATCTGAGATTGAATGTAGGGACTGAACCTAATGCGCATAGTGAGATAGTGTTAGGATGTAGATTCTTGTCGTGATATTAGCAGACAGTACCTCAGGAAGCCCAGGGCAACGAGTATGACATTCCCCTTGGTCACACCTCAAATACGAAGATTTGCTCACCACCTTCCCTTAGAAAACCATGATGTTATCTAGAGTCCCTCTATGGTAATTTCCTATCTTGTCCCCTGCAACCTTAATGTTCGCCAATTGTGCGACGATTTAAACTGTGTTTTTCCTCCTTCATCCTTCAACTTGTGCCACTTGACTCCTCTGGTTATAGGCCAAGTGATCTTATTCTATGTTAGGATATATAGTCTGCTAGGGCTATAGTTTGGTAATTTGAACCTTGAATGATGTGCTGGGTAGTTAGAGCTTAATAGTTGAGTTGTTCCTTTAGAGTGTGATATAATTATTCTTAGTTTTAAATCACGTAACATGTACCCCACCCCAATATAGATTATATCCTCTTTCCCTTGAGGACCAGTAACTTCTCCATTCATACTATTGATACTTGTTCTATAAGCACTATGATTAAGATTTAAGGTGACCATTGCCTATATAATGCAACAGGAGATCCTAATAAGTACCAAGTTCTTTTCCGTATATACCCCAATAAGAGTTTATACCTTATTATTTTGCCGGATCTCCTTAAGGCTATCGTAATATTAGTTAATGTTTTAATGGGGTAGTGTGTCCCACAACCTAGTAACACCTAGTCCTCTTGCTTCATTAATATAGTGTAACTGAATGACATAAACTGTAGACTGTATGAGAAGATAACGTTTATTCAGACTGTAGAAATTTGAGACCCGTACCCCTATTTGGCCGACTAGCGGCTTAGATAAGGAGTAGCATGACAACTGTAGAGATTGTAGAGTCTTAATTTTGTAACTTGTTGGTTTTGTGAGCTTAAATTATTTTTGTACCTCCTTCCATCAATAATCTGGCATACTTATATATTTTGTACTACCTCGACTTATGCTGCTATTACAGCCTAGTTTTTGCAAGCTCATCCTTTATCAAGCTTGTTCCTGACATATGTATTATTGGACGCGTACACTAATACATTTCAGAATCAGTGTACTACGGTCTGATCAACCATAGTGCGCTTGGTTCGCCCTTCGCATAACAACTTTACGTGGATTGAAATATATAATGGTTAGTAGACTGATGTACTTGCCCTCTAGGTATATCCGAGCATATCGTATCCGTTACATAACTGTACTGATGCGAGCATGTGAATAAGAATCACCAAAATAGGAATTCAATCCACAACTGCCTTGATAATTCCCGTTGAATTCTTTAAACGCCATGACCCCCATACTTCTAATCTATTACCTCCCCCTTGAACTCCTCATTGTTGTTTTTTCGTCTTCCCTTATTTCGGAAGGACGAAACCTCATGCCTAGCATAAGTTGATACACAGATAGAATTAGAGATACCCTATAGGCCAAATTACCTTATTTGATGATTATTTTGTAACCAAGGGCATATCACATGTAATATATTTGGTGTTAAAACTTTTAAGGATTGAGTAGCATGATTAAGAAAAATTGAGGAATGGGATTTCTTAAAATGTAAGAGCCTTATGTGATAGATGGGTAAACTCTAAGTTGGGTAGCAGTTGCATTTATCAGCTTGAGAGGAATTTCTTTAGACTGTGATTGAGCAAAAACTTGATTAAAGGGTTCAAGTCATTTTTAATTTTTAAAAGAACTTTGGACGAATAAGTAAGAAGATGAGGATCAATAAATTTCAATTTTTAGCACATGATTTGAATTTAGAGTATTGAAGGTCAACAATTTAAACCTCGAGGAAAAATAAATAGAACTCTAAACATGGACATGGACGGATTAAATCTCAAATTTGAGGATTAAATTAAAAAGAAATTTTTGATTGCAGGATTACCTATTTGAACTATTGAGGGTATAAAGTGAATTTAAATTGGAAGAATACAAAAGTTCATAAGCTGTAAAATAGGAGGAAAAAATTTGATTAGAATCAATTCTAAAATAGATTTTGGTAATCGGAGATCGCGATATAAATTTTGATATGCGAAGATGTTATATGGATTGAAAACAAATTTGGATGTTGATGAGGAAGTACGATAGGTTGAATTTTGATTTGAACAGAGACCATCTTAATTTTGAAATGATTACGAAGGATTGATTAGAATTTTAATTATCACAAAGATGTCGCGATTCACTTGCCTTAGGTATGTGAAGGAGTTAAACCAATTATGCCTTATTTTAATTTCGAGGACGAAATTATTTTAAGTTGGGTAGGTTGTAAACCCCCTCTCCCAAAATTAGGGTTACTTGGGTTATGTAGTGGAATTAGGGCTAGTTTGAACCCAATTAGAATTTAGAACACGACATTGATTTAACTGTATATTATTTTATCGCGTAGCGCACCTTACCGTTGCCTCGTTAATTGGAGTAGTACACTGGCCATTGTCTGTCTACAAATTCCATAACCATGTCCTAGACTTGACCACCATCTATTCTGACCTCTATATAATTTATAATCATATCTTCTGGTGCAACATTTTAATCGCACAATAAACGTCACGAACGTTATTTCGTAATTCTAAATAAAACACATCCTTGTACCCATGTGCGTCCCAATCAAAATCGGGAACACAATCTAGACCATTTTGTACCACCCGAATTTTATTAATATTCTACACAGTATCTTCTATGCCCCAGACACTTGTGTCCGACCTAATTTTATTCCCAGGTACTCCAAATTAATTCCAGAACATCGCGCGCGTTTAATTAATTTAATTAAATCTAATTTCTGACTTGGTACAATTTTCTCGATTGTTGGGGACTTTTATGCAAAACGTATTGAGGTGCCTCCACCATCGGACAATACGTGAAGAAACCCAATTTTCCCTTCACGTGTATTTTTCGATAATTTTTTGGGATGTACAGCGCGCAAACATCGTGTCCGTTATTTTAATCTACCCTTGCATTTAATTAAGGTGATCTCTAGCCCTCCAAACATTCCCAAATGAGCCCAAGGCCCATCCCTAGGAGAGGGTTGACCAAGTCAAACTATTCCTAGGTCAACCCAACCCCAAGTGCATAGAAATGCATCACTTCTTTTACTTTTTCCCTTTTATTTTTCTAAACCTAAAACTAAGTGTTCAGCCGACCCCTCCCCCAATCCCTGTTCATCTTCTTCCTCCTCCAGATTTCTCCCTGACCGGAACCGAGCAGCCCGAGCATCGCCGGAGGCCGCAGCCATCTCCTCCTCTCTCCTCCATCTGTATCATCCCTGACCCCTGTACTCTACTGTTATCGACGTCGACCGGAGCAGCGATGTCCAGCCGGCTCGACCCCGCTGTCCGCCGCGCCGACTGAACGCCACCCCTCTTCCTTCCTCGCTGGCCGGAACAACTCCTCCGCCTGAGCAGACTTCACCCCGACCAACATCTCATCCTCGTCTCCTTCCTTCCGCAGAGCTCGTCTCACCGGAGCTGACTTTCCCCCGACCACCTGAGGCTACCACCACCATTCACCAGCCTCTTTCCCGTGTCCCTGCTACTCCTCGACCATGGCCCCTCCTTGACCAGACCACCCTGGATGGACCTTCCCCTGGCCGGACTACCCTTCCTCGCTGGCCAGAGTTCAGCAAGCTACCATCTGCATCCTCATCATCGACACTCTTCATCATCATCCCCTCTCATTATCACCATCATCACCAACTCAAATAATCACCATCATGAGCATCACCATCATTATCGTCGCCATAGTCGTAATTATCACCCTCATCGTAGTTTAATACCTCAGCATAACCCCGCATCGTCGTCATCATTGTCATTGTCACCTCCTTATCATCGATATCATCAAACAACCTCATCACCCTCAACCCTAACCATCATTCTCGCCATCACCAGTATCCTCATCACCATCTTAGTCATCTGCAACCATCATCGTCACCAATAACTTAACCTAATCACCCTTAGGCATCGTCCTCTTGGTCATCACCATCCTCCACATCATCGCCCTCATCACCACCTATATATTTATACCACCACCATCAACAGTAAACACCATCACCATCATCGTTCTTGTCATCACCAGCGCCATCGTCGTCGTCATGAACCCGTCACCCTTGCCCGACAACCCGCAGCAGTCATCCCCGATTTCTATACCTGGCACGCTGACACCGAGGACTGATTGGATTGGTTCTACGCGACTTCCGGAGCTGGGTATTGGGACTACACAGCCGCCTGTCAGGCAAGTATACCTTGCCTTTGTTATACTGTTTAAATTCTGTACATTAGATGCATGTTTATTATCTTAAATTGTGCGCGTCCGAGAGAGACTCGGGTGCAGTCAACGGATACGTTGACGTTAGGACAGTGTCTGGCCTAGTGTCTAGTAGACCCACCTAGAGTCGTGGAGTTATCGGTATGACTCCCAGGCCTTGACACATTTTCGTACACGTGTTGTGAGTCTCATGTAGGGCACGGTCCTGCGTATGTGGTTGGCCACCGGTACGTGTAGGCGTACGACGGATAGGGTATAACTGCTAATAGTGATGCATGTTAGAAGACTTAGCAGTTATTAGTAGGTGGAGCATAGACTGTCATGATACAATGGCCCGATCCTTGTCCTTGTTTGGTTGTAAGGATGGGCTACTGTTCTAGTGATAGACTATGACGCGTGTTGTGGATACAACATGCATAGATCATTGGGCGGGGAGGACAACTTGTAGGCGTATGGGACACCCCACTTCCTTTCCACTGATGCCACACTCGACGGAGTGATATGGACGATATATACTACACTGATGCCACACTCGACGGAGTGATATGGACGGTATATACTACACTGATGCCACACTCTTCGGGGTAATATGGACGTTATATTATACAGATGCCATGCTCTTCGGAGATGGACGTTATCATACTGTGCCCTTCTATGGGGGCATATGTGGCATATACTAGCCAGTTGTCACGATTGGTGAATTACGTCAGCATATGTCTAGCCTACACCTTCCCATATACTCAAGTTGTCCTCAAAGTGCATTTCACTTAGATGGTTAGGTTACCCTTGAGTTTTCACAGTATTTACTTTATGGCATGTGTTTAAGTATTCTTGTTATGTCCCTCTGAGGACCTGGTTCTCTGCCAGGTGTATCTGTTCATGAGTATTGCAGGAGCGCAGATTCGGACTGGTTGCGTACGTTCCGAGGAGTTCTCTTCGAGCCTCGTGATTGTTAGAGGATATATTTATATTGTGTGTATCTTGTTTATTCCTCATTCTAGTCCGGTAGTGGATTTGTTTCCATCCGACTACCCTCTTTAGATGCTTTACATTTGAGATCTAGTTATGGTTATTGGTTATGTTCTTTTATATGATTCTGTGGATGAGATTAGATTATACCATATGATTTGTGATGGATTTATACCACTTGTGGATATTGTTATCCATATTACAGCGTACGTGGGTTATGGTTTCCATATATTGGAGTGCCATATTCATACGGCTGGCATGATTACGTATCCTGGTCCTACGTATTTTGGGACTGGGGCGTGACAGAGGGAGACGGGTCGGTCGGGTGCGGGTCAGGCGGCGGTCAGACCCGACCCGACCCGGTGGGGAGCGGGCTGGGTTTGGGTCTGTTGGGCCGGGCTGGGCCGGCCCAACGGGCTGGGCTGGGTATATATATTTTTTTTAAAAATAATAATAATTATTATAATAATAAATAATTAACAGATTATTTCTGGAATTATTTGGATTAAATATAAACTTAATAGACAACAGCCCCGACTATAGTTCTGAAGAGAACTACCCAGAGGTGTACGGTACCGGAGCACTCCTTGGAGCAGAACAAGGAACAGAGGACGAAGTATTGACACAGTATTAGTAATAGTAACTATGCATCTTTGCCCTAAGAACAACGGTCTCATGGTCCACCGGAATCTACCTCAAGGACGAGGACAAGCTTATGCGCTGACGGTGCAGGACGTTGATGCGAGTAAGTGATTTGTAGTTATCCGTTTCTAGTCTTGTTTTAGCTCGTGCCCGTTGGTTCGTGACCTCAGCCCCAACCTAGTAAATTGCAACTTGTTAATAATAACCTGGTTTTTTTAAAAAAGTTGTAATTTTCTTGCTTTAACTAGATTTTCTCTGGAAAGTGCATAACTTTCATTTTTAGGGAAACGGTATTTCCCTAAGTATCTTGTGATGTGTTTCGAACGATACCGTGTCATCTCTGCTGACCGGTTATTCTTTGATTGCGAGGACACAATCCTCTTAAGGGGGGTAGATTGTAAACCTCCTGAATTTTCATAATTTTAAAAAAACTGGATTTTTCACAATTTTCTAAATTTTCTGGGATTTTTCTGTAATTTAAAAACAGGGTTTTAATTATTCAATGATTTTTAATTGATATTAAACAGTATTAAAATATTATGAAAATAATATATTTGGATGTAAAATGAAAAACTGGACTTAGGACAATTTTTCTGGAATTTATCGGACCCCGGACCTATTTTTAAATGCCTAAACAGTATTTATTTAATTAATTATTTAATTATTAATTAATTACTGTTAATTATTTATTATTATAATTATTATTATTATTTTTAAAATATATATATATACCCAGCCCAGCCCGTTGGGCCGGCCCAGCCCGGTCCAACAGACCCGAACCCAGCCCGATTATCTCGGGAAACAAATCCGAGAATTATTCTGTTACAATTAAGGAAAAATAGACATGAATTGAAATGCTGGAAATGGAAATACTGTGTAGCTGAAGCCGGTGCTCAGGTGAAGTCTTCGGCCACTATCTCGTCCTCGGTTCCGGGTTCTGCTCCAAGGAGTGCTCCTGTACCGTACACCTCTGGGTAGTTCTCTTCAGCTGTACCTGGGGACATAATCCGGATCCAGGTCCTCAGGGGACAGCAAGGTACAGAAAATACAAGCCAAAATAAATACGGTGCAGCAAATGAAATAATCATCAGGGTAAACTAAGTAACCAACTATGTGATATGCAATATGAGAGCAGCACTAGAACTCAGGCTGAAGCCACTACAAGCTCTGTGTCGGGGAGCCGGTAGCGGCAATAACTATGAACTACACTATGTTATATACTATGTTTTATATATAATATCAGCCTGTAGTCTGTGTGTCTCTCCCCACCCAATGTAATCTCACGTCTCATGTCCACGATGCCTCATGTCCATGTCACGCACGATTATAACTAATGCAGCAAGTCTGATAGCTATGAATCAATTGTCTAAGAATGTAAAGTCTATGTCATAAAACATGCATCCTATACAGAATCACCTTGATTGTCTCAGGAAGACTCTGTCTCATGAAATAGTGTCAAGTGTCCTGGGTTCTGAAGTACTTGATAAGACAAGTACGAGCATAAGGGTATCGATTATCCATCTCTAATGACGTACCCAACACCGCGTACGGGGTTGCCACCCGACTATGATCGGACACTAAGCACGTCACACGTTTCCTAGGTTAAGCAGTTACAACAAGTTTATATTTAATTCCACAATAAATCCATTAAAACACTATGTCAAGAATTACTGAGATTTGGCAATCTTTACTTGTCCATTATTGCATAATTAAATCCAGAAAATAATTAGCGAGCTGCAGGGTTTGGCAAGGTACACTTGCCTGTGGTTCCTGTTCCAATTGCGGCTCTGACTTCAGCTGAAATTGCAGGCGGTACTCCGATTGCTGAAACAAACATCACCATCAGATCCAGAAAATATCAATCAGCTAGAAACGCCTGTCCTTGGGTCCAATTTGGAGACAAGGGCAGAAACGGCAGTTTCGGGCCAAAACGGGGTCCACCGGTGGGCCCGCTTTGCACCGAAAAAATGCGTCCGGGTCAACGGTCTCCAAATTCACCAAACTTAGTGTCAACAGGTCAGGAACGCTGATATGAACCCAACGGAACTTTTAGATTTGAATTCAGATGAGTCGATCACGAAATTGCCCGTCGAGCGGGGCCTGTGGGGCCCACGACACGCGATTTCGTCAACGTTCTCAGAATCGAACCAAACTTGACCCACAGGACCAGCGTATCGCTACGAGTCCGATGGCGCAAGTTTCGTCTCGATCCGACATGTGTACACAAAATTAGGTCAAATTACAGAAAAGACGGATACGGGCGATGTCCGCGGATACGCGTTGATTCCGGTGTGCACGCACACCCGAATCAGCTTCCGCGAAATTCCACACGTCCGTATCGACGAGGCGCACGTATCTGTGAAGACCGTGCGTGACAAAGTCATCCCGTTTTGCGGGGCGTACTCGATTCCGGGGTGAAACGGGGTCTGGGTTTTTCCTGTTTTTGGAACCCGGTGTGCGATCACCACAGGCCGCGATGCCCCGAACAGTTTATCCGGACACCGAGAGGGTCATACAGGCTTCGCAACGCAATTTGCGGAATCGAAAACGGAGCTACGAGCAAAAAGTTACACGCACCTGAAGGGGCCCGAGAAACCGGGGTCAAAATCGTGTCCGACACGGTCGGACACAGGAAATAGGAACTAGGGTTAGGGTTTGGGTCTGGCCGGGGCTGCGGTGGCGGAGGGGCTGCGCTGCGGCCGGAGGCGGCCGAAGGGCGGCGCTGGCGGCGCGCCGGAGCGGGCGGGGGACGGGCACGGCGGCCGGAGGGTGTCGGGGCCTGCTCGAGCTGCTGCTGTGCTCGCTACGGCTGCCGACGGTGGGGGAAGCCGCCGGAGATGAGGGAAACGGAGGAGGGAGCTGCGGCGGGCGGCGCGTCATCGGCGAGGCGGCGCTGGCGGTGTAGTGGCGGTGGCGGCGTGGTGGGTTGAGGCGGTGGGGGCTCGACGGTGGCGGGTTTCTTCTAGGGGAGGGAGAGGGAGGAGCGGCCGGGGAAGGCGGCGACGTGGCGGGCAGCGCGGCGCTGGCGGAGGCGTGGCCGCGGGCGGGGCGGCGGAGGAAGCGGGCCGCCGCGGGTCGTGCAGCGTGGGGAGGGAGACGGGTCGGTCGGGTGCGGGTCGGGCGGCGGTCAGACCCGACCCGACCCGGTGGGGAGCGGGCTGGGTTCGGGTCTGTTGGGCCGGGCTGGGCCGGCCCAACGGGCTGGGCTGGGTATATATATTTTTTTTAAAAATAATAATAATAATTATAATAATAAATAATTAACAGTAATTAATTAATAATTAAATAATTAATTAAATAAATACTGTTTAGGCATTTAAAAATAGGTCCGGGGTCCGATAAATTCCAGAAAAATTGCCCTAAGTCCAGTTTTTCATTTTACATCCAAAAATATTATTTTCATAATATTTTAATACTGTTTAATATCAATTAAAAATCATTGAATAATAAAAACCCTGTTTTTAAATTACAGAAAAATCCTAAAAAATTCCAGAAAATTGTGAAAAATCCATTTTTTTTAAAATTATGAAAATTTAGGGGGTTTACAATCTACCCCCCTTAAGAGGATTGCGTCCTCGCAATCAAAGAATAACCGGTCAGCAGAGATGACACGGTATCGTTCGAAACACATCACAAGATACTTAGGGAAATCCCGTTTCCCTAAAAATAAAAGTTATGCACTTTCCAGAGAAAATCTAGTTAAAGCAAGAAAATTACAACTTTTTTAAAAAAACCAGGTTATTATTAACAAGTTGCAATTTACTAGGTTGGGGCTGAGGTCACGAACCAACGGGCACGAGCTAAAGCAAGACTAGAAACGGATAACTACAAATCACTTACTCGCATCAACGTCCTGCACCATCAGCGCATAAGCTTGTCCTCGTCCTTGAGGTAGATTTCTCTGCTGCTGTTGGGCTTGCTGGAAGAGTGTCGCTTGAGGTGCCAGAGGTGGCCTCGGTGCTGGCAAAGCTGGTTGGTTTGCCCTTGGTGCTCCATCTCGATGCTGGGGACAATCCTTGGCTATGTGTTGATTGGTGCCGCAAATCAGGCACAATCCTAACTTGCGTCCGCAGTCCCTCTCGACATGACCTAGCTTGCCGCAGTAGTGACAGGTAGGAAAGGTCTGCGAAGCTGCCCTGGGTGGCGGGTTCGTGTGAGATTTCTTTGCAGATTCTCCCGGTGATGATCTGTCTGGTGCTGAGGTGATTGGCCGCTTGAGGCGAGACTCTCTCCTGGTGACGCGTTCCATGCGTCGGGCTGCAGCGAGAACGTCCGAGTATGATGTTGGTGCGACGGACCCAATTAGTTTCTGCAGCTCAATGTTCAGTCCGTCGAAGAATTTTTCGGCCTTCTCTTCCTCTGTCGGGATCAGGGTTGGGGCGAAGCGGCTCAGACGAATGAATTCTGCGTTGTACTCTTCCACCGTCATCGAGTCTTGGGTGAGGCGATTGAATTTGTCCCGCAGTTCTGATTGAGCGATAGCCGGAATGTACATCTCTTGGAAGAGTCTGGAGAACTCTTCCCAAGAGACTCGGTCTGGTCCGAGTCGTGCCTCCTCAGACAACCACCAGTGGTGCGCGTTGCCTGTCAACTGCATGCGGACGGCGGTCATCCAGCGTTCCCGTGGAAGCTCAGCTGCTTCAAGTTGATGCCGTATGTTGGTGAGCCACTCATGAACTTCTGTGGGCTCCTCTTTTCCAGAAAAAGTGTGGGGCTTCAGTTGGCGGAAGTCAGTGATAGAGCCTGTAGATGGCCGTCGAGCTGGTAGGTTGGCCTATACGGTGCATATTAAATTGGGTCAGACCCGCAGCACGCACCGATGGACTGAGCACGTGAGCAATGGCCAGCAGCACGCACCGATGGACGACCCAATTTAATGGATCCATCAGGGCATGCTTAAGCTGTAGTCTAGCAGTACTAAGTACAAGTCTCAGGTATTACTAATCTCATCCACAGAATAACACAGATTAATTGCCAGAAATAATGCAATGGAAATGAATATGCAATAACAATTAAGGTTATCTCGGGAAACAAATCCGAGAATTATTCTGTTACAATTAAGGAAAAATAGACATGAATTGAAATGCTGGAAATGGAAATACTGTGTAGCTGAAGCCGGTGCTCAGGTGAAGTCTTCGGCCACTATCTCGTCCTCGGTTCCGGGTTCTGCTCCAAGGAGTGCTCCTGTACCGTACACCTCTGGGTAGTTCTCTTCACCTGTACCTGGGGACATAATCCGGATCCAGGTCCTCAGGGGACAGCAAGGTACAGAAAATACAAGCCAAAATAAATACGGTGCAGCAAATGAAATAATCATCAGGGTAAACTAAGTAACCAACTATGTGATATGCAATATGAGAGCAGCACTAGAACTCAGGCTGAAGCCACTACAAGCTCTATGTCGGGGAGCCGGTAGCGGCAATAACTATGAACTACACTATGTTATATACTATGTTTTATATATAATATCAGCCTGTAGTCTGTGTGTCTCTCCCCACCCAATGTAATCCCATGTCTCATGTCCACGATGCCTCATGTCCATGTCACGCACGATTATAACTAATGCAGCAAGTCTGATAGCTATGAATCAATTGTCTAAGAATGTAAAGTCTATGTCATAAAACATGCATCCTATACAGAATCACCTTGATTGTCTCAGGAAGACTCTGTCTCATGAAATAGTGTCAAGTATCCTGGGTTCTGAAGTACTTGATAAGACAAGTACGAGCATAAGGGTATCGATTGTCCATCTCTAATGACGTACCCAACACCGCGTACGGGGTTGGCACCGGACTATGATCGGACACTAAGCACGTCACACGTTTTCTAGGTTAAGCAGTTACAACAAGTTTATATTTAATTCCACAATAAATCCATTAAAACACTATGTCAAGAATTACTGAGATTTGGCAATCTTTACTTGTCCATTATTGCATAATTAAATCCAGAAAATAATTAGCGAGCTGCAGGGTTTGGCAAGGTACACTTGCCTGTGGTTCATGTTCCAATTGCGGCTCTGACTTCAGCTGAAATTGCAGGCGGTACTCCGATTGCTGAAACAAACATCACCATCAGATCCAGAAAATATCAATCAGCTAGAAACGCCTGTCCTTGGGTCCAATTTGGAGACAAGGGCAGAAACGGCAGTTTCGGGCCAAAACGGGGTCCACCGGTGGGCCCGCTTTGCACCGAAAAAATGCGTCCGGGTCAACGGTCTCCAAATTCACAAAACTTAGTGTCAACAGGTCAGGAACGCTGATACGAACCCAACGGAACTTTCAGATTTGAATTCCGATGAGCCGATCACGAAATTGCCCATCGAGCGGGGCCTGTGGGGCCCACAACACGCGATTTCGTCAACGTTCTCAGAATCGAACCAAACTTGACCCACAGGACCAGCGTATCGCTACGAGTCCGATGGCGTAAGTTTCGTCTTGATCCGACGTGTGTACACAAAGTTAGGTCAAATTGCAGAAAAGACGGATACGGGCGATGTCCGCGGATACGCGTTGATTTCGGTGTGCACGCACACCCGAATCAGCTTTCGCGAAATCCCACACGTCCGTATCGACGAGGCGCACGTATCTGTGAAGACCGTGCGTGACCAAGTCGTCCCGTTTTGCGGGGCGTACTCGGTTCCGGGGTAAAACGGGGTCTAGGTTTTTCCTGTTTTTGGATCGCGGTGTGCGATCACCACAGGATGCGATGCCCCGAACGGTTTGTTCGGACACCGAGAGGGTCATACAGGCTTCGCAACACAATTTGCGGAATCGAAAACGGAGCTACGAGCAAAAAGTTACACGCACCTGAAGGGGCCCGAGAAACCGGGGTCAAAATCGTGTCCGACACGTGTCCGACACGGTCGGACACAGGAAATAGGAACTAGGGTTAGGGTTTGGGTCTGGCCGGGGCTGCGGTGGCGGAGGGGCGGCTCTGCGGCCGGAGGCGGCCGAAGGGCGGCGCTGGCGGCTCGCCGGAGCGGGCGGGGGACGGGCACGGCGGCCGGAGGGCGTCGGGGCCTGCTCGAGCTGCTGCTGTGCTCGCTGCGGCTGCCGGCGGTGGGGGAAGCCGCCGGAGATGGGGGAAACGGAGGAGGGAGCTGCGGCGGGCGGCGCGTCGTCGGCGAGGCGGCGCTGGCGGTGTAGTGGCGGTGGCGGCGTGGTGGGTTGAGGCGGTGGGGGCTCGACGGTGGCGGGTTTCTTATAGGGGAGGGAGAGGGAGGAGCGGCCGGGGAAGGCGGCGACGTGGCGGGCAGCGCGGCGCTGGCGGAGGCGTGGCCGCGGGCGGGGCGGCGGAGGAAGCGGGCCGCCGCGGGTCGTGCAGCGTGGGGAGGGAGACGGGTCGGTCGGGTGCGGGTCGGGCGGCGGTCAGACCCGACCCGACCCGGTGGGGAGCGGGCTGGGTTCGGGTCTGTTGGGCCGGGCTGGGCCGGCCCAACGGGCTGGGCTGGGTATATATATTTTTTTAAAAATAATAATAATAATTATAATAATAAATAATTAACAGTAATTAATTAATAATTAAATAATTAATTAAATAAATACTGTTTAGGCATTTAAAAATAGGTCCGAGGTCCGATAAATTCCAAAAAAATTGCCCTAAGTCCAGTTTTTCATTTTACATCCAAAAATATTATTTTCATAATATTTTAATACTATTTAATATCAATTAAAAATTATTGAATAATTAAAACCCTGTTTTTAAATTACAGAAAATTCCCAGAAAATTCCAGAAAATTGTGAAAAATCCAGTTTTTTTAAAATTATGAAAATTCAGGGGGTTTACAATCTACCCCCCTTAAGAGGATTGCGTCCTCGCAATCAAAGAATAACCGGTCAGCAGAGATGACACGGTATCGTTCGAAACACATCACAAGATACTTAGGGAAATACCGTTTCCCTAAAAATGAAAGTTATGCACTTTCCAGAGAAAATCTAGTTAAAGCAAGAAAATTACAACTTTTTTAAAAAAACCAGGTTATTATTAACAAGTTGTAATTTACTAGGTTGGGGCTGAGGTCACGAACCAACGGGCACGAGCTAAAACAAGACTAGAAACGGATAACTACAAATCACTTACTCGCATCAACGTCCTGTACCGTCAGCGCATAAGCTTGTCCTCGTCCTTGAGGTAGATTCCTCTGCTGCTGTTGGGCTTGCTGGAAGAGTGTCGCCTGAGGTGCCAGAGGTGGCCTCGGTGCTGGCAAAGCTGGTTGGTTTGCCCTTGGTGCTCCATCTCGATGCTGGGGACAGTCCTTGGCTATGTGTTGATTGGTGCCGCAAATCAGGCACAATCCTAACTTGCGTCTGCAGTCCCTCTCGACATGACCTAGCTTGCCGCAGTAGTGACAGGTAGGAAGGGTCTGCGAAGCTGCCCTGGGTGGCGGGTTCGTGTGAGATTTCTTTGTAGATTCTCCCGATGATGATCTGTCTGGTGCTGAGGTGATTGGCCGCTTGAGGCGAGACTCTCTCCTGGTGACGCGTTCCTTGCGTCGGGCTGCAGCGAGAACGTCCGAGTATGATGTTGGTGCGACGGACCCAATTAGTTTCTGCAGCTCAATGTTCAGTCCGTCGAAGAATTTCTCGGCCTTCTCTTCCTCTGTCGGGATCAGGGTTGGGGCGAAGCGGCTCAGACGAATGAATTCTGCGTTGTACTCTTCCACCGTCATCGAGTCTTGGGTGAGGCGATTGAATTTGTCCAGCAGTTCTGATCGAGCGATAGCCGGAATGTACATCTCTTGGAAGAGTCTGGAGAACTCTTCCCAAGAGACTCGGTCTGGTCCGAGTCGTACCTCCTCAGACAACCACCAGTGGTACGCGTTGCCTGTCAACTGCATGCGGACGGCGGTCATCCAGCGTTCCCGTAGAAGCTCAGCTGCTTCAAGTTGATGCCGTATGTTGGTGAGCCACTCATGAACTTCTGTGGGCTCCTCTTTTCCAGAAAAAGTACGGGGCTTCAGTTGGCGGAAGTCAGTGATAGAGCC
Source organism: Iris macrosiphon (assembly GCA_036927795.1). Classification (NCBI taxonomy): domain Eukaryota; kingdom Viridiplantae; phylum Streptophyta; class Magnoliopsida; order Asparagales; family Iridaceae; genus Iris; species Iris macrosiphon. Next base: position 122,998,453 of record JAYESA010000019.1, read on the forward strand.
TGTAGATGGCCGTCGAGCTGGTAGGTTGGCCTGCTCCAGTACAGTTACGATGCTGTCCCTCCAGAAGTTAGCTTCGCGACGCTGAGCCTCGTATTGGACTTGTTGCTGGGCTTGCATCATCGCGTAGATCATTTGAAATATCTGCTGCCCGTCAATTGGCTGTCCTTGTGGGAGCACGGGCGTTGGTGGAACGAACTGCGGCGGAGGTGGAATGTCATCACGTCGGAATCGGGAGGTAGGTTGACCTGCCTGCTGGCTCTGTTGAGTTGATGGAACTTCTTCGACTGGTGTCACTTCGTCGTCATAGGTGACACCTGTAGCTTGGGGTGTTCCGACGGGAGTCTCGTTGCATTCTTGTGGGTCCATTTTCCTGTATCAAAAATAACCAATAAGAGGCGCACAGGAATCAAGGCAAGATGCAAGTAAATTATTTGAAGTCGATATAGAGATCAAAAATGATTCAAGCAAGTGGATGAGATCCTAAAAACTTATCCTATCTTATTGCAGGCCTGTTCGGTCCCTAAGTTGAAACCGAACAATTTAGTCGTAGACCTGCATGGGCCACCAAAAAAATCATGTCACGCCCCAGTCCCAAAATGACGAGGGACTGAGCACGTGAGCAATGGCCAGCAGCACGCACCGATGGATGACCCAATTTAATGGATCCATCAGGGCATGCTTAAGCTGTAGTCTAGCAGTACTAAGTACAAGTCTCAGGTATTACTAATCTCATCCACAGAACAACACAGATTAATTGCCAGAAATAATGCAATGGAAATAAATATGCAATAACAATTAAGGTTATCTTGGGAAACAAATCCAAGAATTATTCTGTTACAATTAAGGAAAAAATAGACATGAATTGAAATGCTGGAAATGGAAATACTGTGTAGCTGAAGCCGGTGCTCAGGTGAAGTCTTCGGCCACTATCTCGTCCTCGGTTCCGGGTTCTGCTCCAAGGAGTGCTCCTGTACCATACACCTCTGGGTAGTTCTCTTCAGCTGTACCTGGGGACATAATCCGGATCCAGGTCCTCAGAGGACAGCAAGGTACAGAAAATACAAGCCAAAATAAATACGGTGCAGCAAATAAAATAATTATCAGGGTAAACTAAGTAACCAACTATGTGATATGCAATATGAGAGCAGCACTAGAACTCAGGCTGAAGCCACTACAAGCTCTGTGTCGGGGAGCCGGTAGCGGCAATAACTATGAACTACACTATGTTATATACTATGTTTTATATATAATATCAGCCTGTAGTCTGTGTGTCTCTCCCCACCCAATATAATCCCACGTCTCATGTCCACGATGCCTCATGTCCATGTCACGCACGATTATAACTAATGCAGCAAGTCTGATAGCTATGAATCAATTGTCTAAGAATGTAAAGTCTATGTCATAAAACATGCATCCTATACAGAATCACCTTGATTGTCTCAGGAAGACTCTGTCTCATGAAATAGTGTCAAGTGTCCTGGGTTCTGAAGTATTTGATAAGACAAGTACGAGCATAAGGGTATCGATTGTCCATCTCTAATGACGTACCCAACACCGCGTACGGGGTTGGCACCCGACTATGATCGGACACTAAGCACGTCACACGTTTCCTAGGTTAAGCAGTTACAACAAGTTTATATTTAATTCCACAATAAATCCATTAAAACACTATGTCAAGAATTACTGAGATTTGGCAATCTTTACTTGTCCATTATTGCATAATTAAATCCAGAAAATAATTAGCGAGCTGCAGGGTTTGGCAAGGTACACTTGCCTGTGGTTCCTGTTCCAATTGCGGCCTTGACTTCAGCTGAAATTGCAGGCGGTACTCCGATTGCTGAAACAAACATCACCATCAGATCCAAAAAATATCAATCAGCTAGAAACGCCTGTCCTTGGGTCCCATTTGGAGACAAGGGCAGAAACGACAGTTTCGGACCAAAACGGGGTCCACCGGTGGGCCCGCTTTGCACCGAAAAAATGCGTCCGGGTCAACGGTCTCTAAATTCACCAAACTTAGTGTCAACAGGTCAGGAACGCTGATACGAACCCAATGGAACTTTCAGATTTGAATTCCGATGAGCCGATCACGAAATCGCCCGTCGAGCGGGGCCTGTGGGGCCCACGACACGCGATTTTGTCAACGTTCTCAGAATTGAACCAAACTTGACCCACAGGACCAGCGTATCGCTACGAGTCGGATGGCATAAGTTTCGTCTCGATCCGACGTGTGTACACAAAGTTAGGTCAAATTGCAGAAAAGACGGATACGGGCGATGTCCGCGGATACGCGTTGATTCCGGTGTGCACGCACACCCGAATCAGCTTTCGCAAAATTCCACACGTCCGTATCGATGAGGCGCACGTATCTGTGAAGACCGTGCGTGACCAAGTCGTCCCGTTTTGCGGGGCGTACTCGGTTCCGGGGTAAAACAGGGTCTGGGTTTTTCCTATTTTTGGATCGCGGTGTGCGATCACCACAGGACGCGATGCCCCGAACGGTTTGTCCGGACACCGAGAGGGTCATACAGGCTTCGCAACTCAATTTGCGGAATCAAAAACGGAGCTACGAGCAAAAAGTTACACGCACTTGAAGGGGCCCGAGAAACCCGGGTCAAAATCGTGTCCGACATGTGTCCGACACGGTCGGACACAGGAAATAGGAACTAGGGTTAGGGTTTGGGTCTGGCCGGGGCTGCGGTGGCGGAGGGGCGGCGCTGCGGCCAGACGGGCACGGCGGCCGGAGGGCGTCGGGGCCTGCTCGAGCTGCTGCTGTGCTCGCTGCGGCTGCCGGCGGTGGGGGAAGCCTCCGGAGATGGGGGAAACGGAGGAGGGAGCTGCGGCGGGCGGCGCGTCGTCGGCGAGGCGGCGCTGGCGGTGTAGTGGCGGTGGCGGCGTGGTGGGTTGAGGCGGTGGGGGCTCGACGGTGGCGGGATTCTTATAGGGGAGGGAGAGGGAGGAGCGGCCGGGGAAGGCGGCGACGTGGCGGGCAGCGCGGCGCTGGCGGAGGCGTGGCCGCGGGCGGGGCGGCGGAGGAAGCGGGCCGCCGCGGGTCGTGCAGCGTGGGGAGGGAGACGGGTCGGTCGGGTGTGGGTCGGGCGGCGGTCAGACCCGACCCGACCCGGTGGGGAGCGGGCTGGGTTCGGGTCTGTTGGGCCGGGCTGGGCTGGGCCGGCCCAACGGGCTGGGCTGGGTATATATTTTTTAAAAAAATAATAATAATAATAATTATAATAATAAATAATTAACAGTAATTAATTAATAATTAAATAATTAATTAAATAAATACTGTTTAGGCATTTAAAAATAGGTCCGGGGTTCGATAAATTCCAGAAAAATTGCCCTAAGTCCAGTTTTTCATTTTACATCCAAAAATATTATTTTCATAATATTTTAATACTGTTTAATATCAATTAAAAATCATTGAATAATTAAAACCCTGTTTTTAAATTACAGAAAAATCCCAGAAAATTCCAAAAAATTGTGAAAAATCCAGTTTTTTTAAAATTATGAAAATTCAGGGGGTTTACAGGAAGTTACCTATGTGGCTTGCATGCCAAGATATTCGAGAAGCAGTTATACGTGTTACCTTATAAAGGGATACGTGTCATATGCAAATTCAGAAGATTATTTGAACGTGGGTAGCAGTTGTCATAACCGCAGCGTAAAGGAAGTCTTCTTCTTCACAGTTTGGCTTTTACGCCAAGGAGACAGCTATTTGGCTTTTACGCTAAGGAGACAGCTATTTGGCTTTTACGCCAATAAGATAGCTATTTGGATTTTACGCCAACCAGACTTTTACGCCGACTAGGCTTTTACGCCAACCAGGCTTTTACGCCTATAAGACAGTTATTTGGTTTTTACCCCAACCATCTTTACGCAGGGGCAGTTACCTACGTGGCTTGCATGCCGTGATCTTTGAGAAGCGGTTATATGCGTTACCTTATAAAGGGATACGTGTCATATGCATATTCAGAAGACAATTGGAATATAGGTAGCAGTTATTATAACCGCCGCGTAAAAGATACAACTTTCTTCACAGTTTGGCTTCTACGCCAACTGGGCAGTTATTTGACTGATCTCTATAAATAGAGACCCCTGGTCATAGGAAAAAGGGGATCAGAAAAACCGGGGGATCAAACAGTCAAGGGACGACGATGAGAGAAGAATAGAGGACGGGATCAACATAGAGGCAAGAGATCAAAAAGGAGGAAGGGGAGGAATCATATTCTATCATGTCCGTATGACCTCTGAATAGATATTTTAACTAATTTGAAACTTCAAAACCTATCATATCCATATTACCTCTGATAGTGTTTTGTATTCAAATTGAGTTGAATCCTACCTGCAACTTTCCTTTAACTGGCTTTTGCCTTCAGTTCTGAGAGAGTTTAAAGCTTCTTCTACAGTACTTCTTTATTATCGTGTGGTCCAAGGGACAAAGTGATCGACCGCAGATCAGACTCCTATAGCAATACTTCCCCAGAATTATTTTATTATAGTTAACATCCTCGTATAGGATTAATTGTACTCTTTTTCTTATTTGTCAGCAAAAGAGAAAGGTTTCGTATAAACCTTCTTCTTGTTCATTTGTTTATCATCAAACACATGTTTAGAACTTTTCTTGTTGCTGTAGATATCTTGTCTATGAGTATTATACCAGAGGTAATATGGACGTAGTATAACATCATAAAGGAGATAATGCTAATCCCTATCAGAGGTAGTATGAACGTGATAGGTTAGAGCGATTCCATTAAGGAAGTTTGGTGGAGACATCATCTATGATGGTAGAGATACTTTGGTGTAGCACCGAGAGTCAAACAAACTTGTTCATGTTTGAGCATGACTAAGATTAGGTATTTTTTTGGAGATAAATAGAAAATGAGTCAGAGGTAATATGTACATGACTGCTTTCATTAGAAATACAGGCAGATCGTAGTTCAGAGGTGATGTGGATGTGAACTACTTACTTTGTAGGAAATTTTTTGTGGGGATAACTAAAAAAAGGATGAGTCTGAGGTAGTATGGACGTGACTGTCTACTTTTGATGGAGAGAATGACTCATGGTTCAGAGGTGATATGGACGTGAACCATTTGCCTTCAGAAATATTTTTGAGGATCCATTACCCATTACATACTCGGGACTCCAAAGTACGGATAAAAGATTTATCTGCATGCTACGGATAAAAATAATTTGCTAGGGAAGACATCAGCTGTGAACATTATACTTTTGTGTCCCTCTGCTAGGGACAAAAATAACACACATCGTTTCTTTTTCTTTCTTTTTTTGTGTGTGTGCCTTAGGCATAGTATTTCTTTAGGAACTTGCCGTTGATTGGCATCATGAGCAAGTCACCTTTGGGCTTAGCGAGCCTATATGCGTTGCTGGAGTAGACCGTCTCCACCCCAAAGGGGCCCTCCCACTTAGGTTAGAATTTTTTTGCCTTCTTGTGGGTCATGAACAATGGTCTTCTTATTGCGAGGACTATATCGCCCACTTGGAATGTTCTTTCTTTGACCTTTTTTTTAAGGTGCCGAAAAGTCGTGCTTGGTATAGCTCAATGCACTATTAACACCAAGTAGTATATATTTGTCACAAGTCATATGGCATAACTAAATCTCATCCACAAAATTCATAAAGAAATAAATGATCAAATATGTCAATGAACCAAATATGACCTAATCGAGAAGAACTAATAGTTGGATTGAGACAAATCCACTACGAAACTAGAATATAAAAGTAAACATAATAAGTACATCATCTACTGATCAGAGAGGCTCGAAGGGAAGATCTCCTCGAAAGATAACGAAGTAGCAAGTCCTGATCCGTGCTCCTATGAATAGTCATGATCGTCTACACTAGGAAAGGGACTAGGTCCTCAGAGGGACGTAACAAGATACATAAAGTATGCCAATAAAATACTGAAAATAAATATCCAAAGGGGCATCTAACCGCCTATGTGAATGCACTTTGAGAACAACTTTCCAATATGTGGGCTATCTAGCTAAAATAGGATTGGCATGATTCTCTCGGAGAATTAGGGGCCTAAAAAGCATGACGTCTTTTGAATGTCAGAGGCCGCCTGTAGATAATATAGGGGCTATCATACCACGTATCTCCGGCGAAAGCGTGCGGGTTACATAAGGAAAGTGCAAAGGAGCCCAAACGCCTTACTTGTTGTTCTTCCTACCCCATGCTCTATTCATGCCATATCCATAACATGATGACATCTCTTATAACTACCAAGGCTTCTAATTATGCAAATTCTATTAGTAGTTATCCCTATCCGTCGTTCGTACCATACGTACCGATGGCCAGCCGAATACGCAAGTTCGTGTCCTACATGAGACTCACACTCGTGTAACAACTGTATCACGGCCATTGAAACATAAGAATGCCTCATGATAATGGGGTGGTCTCATAAAACTAGGTCAATATGCATAATATATAATAAAGACAAGGTACGACGCCACCGTCATTGCACCCAAGTTATTCTTGGACGCGCAGTTTATATAGCAGTTAATATATATATGAACTAAATAAAAAAAATAAATTACATGCACCATATAGAATGTAAATCATAGTACAATGGCAAGGTATACTTGTCTGCTCTGAAAAAGGATGAAGTTGCAACTTAAGGCGTCGTCCGATCTACCCGTCACATAAATTAAACAAGTTAGGTTACAAAAGTGGGTGAATAGGTTCCTCCATTTTAATCTATTTTAATTCTGAGTAAAATAACCTAAAATAGTATTTTAATCTTATTATAATCTGATTTTATTGTTTAAACCCTAATTTTGGTCTAAAAAAGTCAACTTTACAGATTTGGGATCCATAGCATACAAATCGAGGCAATCGTTGACCAAAAAGTCAACCAACTCAAATCCTAGATTTGTATAGGGAATCCTATAGATTTCAGCACTATATGAACGCCGGGATCAATGGTTTCATAAAATCATAAGTCGGTAAAGAGTTATGGCCACAAGGGCGCACAGATGATAGTTTTCGGTAGTTTTTTATTTACGTCTATGTTGCACAAAATTTACAGTAGATGTAAACACCCAAATTTTTCAGAAATTAAAAATAAATTTTTAGGATTTTTCTATGATTTTTAAATAATTAAAATAATTTTTTTCTGGAATTAAATATTTTTAAGTATTTTATTAAATATTAAAATATTATAAAAATAATATTTTGAGTGAAAAATAAATAATTAGACATAGTGTAATTTTTCTAAAATTTATTGGACCAAAAAAACTATTTTTAAAGACCTAAGAATATAGCTTTTAATTAAACTAGATTAAACCCATCCTGATCCGAACCAAACCAACCCAAACCCTATTTAAACCCAAACCCTATTGGATCGGGCCGGATCTGGACCCGAATCCAAAACCCGACCCGCTACCCATTTTGCTACAATAAATCCTAAATCTAAACCCCACTCGCTCCGACTTTTCCTGCCGCCCGTTCACCCGCAGTCGACGCCGACGCTCCGCCTCCCCGCCTGCTCGTCTCCCCCATCGGTTCACCTCCCGGCCGCCTCCAACCTTAGACCCCTCCGGTCCCTGCCTTCCCCTATAAAACTCGGCCACCCCTACCACTCACTACCGCTACTGCCATCCTCTGGCGACCACCCCGCAGGCCGACGAGCTTCCCTCCGGCGACCCATCGACGATCTCCGCCGCCGCCAATACCGAGCACAGCAGCCGCAGCTCCACCGCCGACCGGCCGAGCACAGTCGCGCCACCATGCGTACGCGAATTTTAGACGATTTCACCCTCCTGTTCCGGTGAGCCTTTCTCTCTTCTCACTGGGTTATTTTTCGAACAGACTGTTGCGACATGTTCACTACTTGACCCCCTCGAACCCCGTGCAATTAGACCGGGGTATCATGTCTTGTGTCGGTCGTAAATCACGACGCAAAAATAGGAAAATTTACCTCTATTTCTGAAATTTAGAAATTGTCCCAAACTCACAAGTTCACGACCGTTTTGCGTGAAGCCTGTTAACTAATTCTAAAATTCACTTGAACAATTAATTAGATAATATAACCAAGTTTCAAACCCTGTAATTAGTTTAATTTGTTCTGATGTATGTTGTATTTTATTCACGGGTGAAATCGACCAAAAACTTGGTCTTTAAAACCCAAATTCTCCCAAAACTGGGTGCGTCCCACTAAACAAAGCGACTTCGTCATTTGTGAATTTTATCGAAAGGTGTGCATCGTCAATACGGATGTGTAGGATTTCACGGAAGTTGATTTGGATGTGCGTGTGCGTGCATACCAAAATCAACGCGTATCCGTTAAAATTGTCCCGTATCGGCCCTATTTTGAAACTCGTTGTAACTTCGTTGTGCTTGTCGTTTCGTAAAGAAACTTGCGCCATCAGATTCATAGCGTTATGCTGGTCCTGTGACCCAAGTTTGGTTCGATTCTGAGAACGTTGACGAAATCCCATATCGTGGGCCCTACGGCTCCACTTGAGGGGCAATTTTGTAATCGACCCATCGAAATCTAGTTCTGGACATTTCGTTGGGTTCGTATCATCATTCTGGACTTGTAAATACTAAGTTTGACAAATTTGGAGAACTTTGTCTCTGGCACATTTTTCTGTGCGAAGTGGGCCACATGTGGACCCCGCTTTGACCAGAATCTGTCAATTTTTTCCCTGTGTCCAAATTGGACTTATAGATAGGCAATCCTAGCTATTTCATATCTTCTGAGCATGATGGTCATATTTATTTTAGCAACCGAAGGAGAACTTGAAGATCCCACGTATACCGGAGCAACTGTTGGAAACCAAATCCCAAACAAGTGTACCTTGCCAATCTTGCAGTACTTGCTTCATAATATTCTTTTGATTTATTACTATGTTATATATGTTCAACCTAGGATCATGTGACATGATTTAACATCCGAATAAGATTCGGGTGTCAACGCCATACGCGAAGCTGTGTAACGTCACCTAGAGATTGATATCGCAACCCTATACATTTTTTTGCTTGCATTATCAAGTACGTTATACCATAGGACACTTGACACTATTCATATTACAGAATCTTTTCTGATATATTCATGGTGATTCTGTATAGGTTACAGGATTTGTGGCATAGATATTATATATGTATAGCTATCATATGACTTGTTGCACTAAATATGATCTTGCGTGTCATGGACATGAGACATGTGATTACATTGGGTGGGGAGAGACACACAGGCTATAGGCTGATTATATTTATAAAACCCTTATTATTGCGGTGCTCAAGACTCTACACTCGAGCTTGGCCTACTACATGATATCACCGCTACCGGCTCCCCGACATAGAGCTTGTAGTGGTCTCAGCCTGAGTTTTAGTGATGCTCTCATTTGCATATCACATAGTTGGTTACATAGTTTGCCCTATTGATACATTTTATATACTAAATTTATTTGGCTTGAGTTATTCTTGTACCTTGCTATGTCCCCTGAGGACCTGGATCTGGATTATGTCCACAGGTTTAGCAGAGAAAATCTACCCCGAGGTATACGGGACATGAGCAAACATTGGAGCTGTACCAGTACTAGAGGACGAGGTAATGCCGAAAGATTTCTCCTAAGTATTTTTTTTATATACTCAGTCATTTCTATTCTTGATACTCTATTTCATGTCTCGTGGGTTTCTGTATTAAACTCATTATAGGGTTGTTCCCCGAGATATTTTATTGAGACTTGTTGATTTATATTTTATCTTGATATTTGAATTATGATTATGTTCTGTGGATGAGATTAGAATTAGACTGTGAACTATATCATAGACCTTTATTATTGTTTTACAGCTTAAGTACATCCTAATGGGTCCATTAAATTGGGTTTATCCATTGGAGTGTGCTGCTGGCCATTGCCACGTGTCTAGTCCCTCGGTATTTTGGGACTGGGACGTGACAGTAGATTAAACTTGTATGTTAAATTCAAAAATAATAATTTTATGGAAGTTCATAATGTCAGCTTTTCAAAACTTTAAACGGCTCATAATTCTGAGTTTGGGGTCTCTCAAAATCTCAAAAATACCGAAACGCGTCTGATTTCGGACAACTGACACTTTAAGAATTTTCTGGAAAAATAGGTTCAGAAATTATTAAAATAATTTATATATTCAGATAACTAACCTTGATATGGTTCTAAAGCGCATTTGAATTCCGGAGCTAAGAGATATTATCTTTTTAAATTGTCATAACTACTAGAAAATGAGGCTGAATTTATGACGAATTTTGACTATTTATGGGCAAAAAAGAGAGGAGTTTGGGGAAGAAAAATATGAAAGAAGAGTTTATTCCATAAGTATAATAGGTATTTATAATGGTAGAGACTACTTAATTAAATACGACTATGATTGGCTAATTTGGATATGATTAGGATCAGTTTAAATAAGGATAGGATATGCATGAAGTTGCTTTCCTAGTAGTATCAGGATTTGAATTAGTTTAAAATATAATTTAAATTTATCTCAATAATTTATAATCTTAAATTGAATTAAAGATAATACAAATAATTTATATATAATCTTATTAATATCTATTCACACTAAATTATCATCTATCTAATATTAAGACTTTATATATCCAAATAAATCCTCAATAATTCCAAAAATCCAAAAATTTCTTAAAATTCTAAATAAATTACAGAAAAATATATTTAAATATTTTAACTCTAAAATAAATTTTTGGTAGTAACAATATTCAAATATGGTCTCATAGTAAATCGTGGAAGTCCTAGAAATTTACGTTTCCTAGGTTTTAATTACCAAAAATTCTAAAAAAATCTTCAAAAATCTAAATTAGACTAAAAATAATTCTAAATAAATTTTTATATAAGTATATGTATCAAGAAATTTATTTTCTAATTAACTAAGAGAATACTCTAAAAAATTCAGCATCTATAATAAATATAATAATATAAAATATACACAAAATATATATTTTGGGTGAGGGAGTTTACAATCTACCCAACTTACAAGAATTTTGTCCTCGAAATTAAAAATAAGGAATAATTTATTAAATCCTTCACATTTGTATCTAAGGCAAGTCAACCGCAATCTTTTAAAAATTTAAATGACAAAATCTACTCAAATCCATCACAATTTCTAAATTAAAATAACCACTGTTTAAATCAAAATTCAACCTATCATAATCTCTTCTCGATTTTTAAATAATCAACATCCAAATTTAATTCAAATCTATATGATATCATCAAGATTTAAATAACCCACCTCAAATTTTAAATTACAATTTTTAATTATCATAATCTTCTCTAGATTTTAAATAACCAAAAATTTATTGAATCCAATCTTATTCCTAGTTTCAAATTTAAGGATTTCGTAGTCATCAAGTCTTAAATTTGATCTCCTTCCTCAAAATTCCATCTGGGTGATTCAACATTCAAAATTTAGCATTTAAATTTAAATCCTCAAATTGTAAAATTTTAAATCCAATCCATTAATGTTCAAGGTTAAATTCTATATTTATCCTCAAAATTTAAATCGATGATTCAACCTTCAATATCCAAAATTTAAATTATGTGCTCAAATTATAAATATCTGGTCCAATATATCAAAGTTTCCAAATTCATTCCAAAAGACATTCTTCTCTTTAAAGTTAAATTCTTTTCATCATAATCATTCTTCTAAAAATTCTTGAAATTAAAATGACTTAATTCTCTTGATCTTATCTTACTTGATAACCTTCGTAACCACCGTCTAAGATTTTTACCTTCATATAAAATTTTAACTCAATTGACAATGCAACTTCTACCCAACTTAGAATTTATCGATCTATCACATAAGACTATACCTTTAAGAAAGACTTCCTCAAATTATTTGATCATATTATTCAATATATCCTCAAAAATTTTAACACCAAATATATCACATGTGATATGCCCTTAATTATAAAAGATAGTCACAAAGTAATATGATTGGCCTATGGGGTATATCTAGTACTCTCCGTGTATCAAACTTATACCAAGCATGAACGTTCGTCTTTCCAAAATAGGGGAAGACAAAAAATAATAATAAATAATTCAAGGAGGAGGTGATAGAATACAAGTACGGGGTTCAAAGCGATTAAAGAATTCAAAAGGGAGTTGTCAAGGCAGTTGTGGATTAAAATTATATTTTTTTGCTAAATTTCTATTCACAGGCTCATATCAGTATAGTTATGTAACCGATAAGATATGCTCGGACATGTCGAGAGGGCAAGTATATTCGTCTAAGAAGCTAAGTCAATTATATCTCAATCCACACAAAGTAGTCATACGAAGAGGGAACCAAGTGCACTAAGGTTATCCAGACCATAATACACTGATTCTGATTTAGACAATATATTAGTGTGGGCCCCCAATAATACATATATCATGAACAAGCTTGATAAAAGAATAAGCTTGTAAAACTAGGCTATAATAGCAGCATAAGTCGAGGTAGTCCAAAAAATATAAGTACGCTGGATTATGATGAGTGAAAGGTACAAAATAATTCAAGTTCACCAAGAAGATAAGCCTCGTCCGGTGTTGTGCCTCTACTGTTGCCATACTAACTTCTTGTCTAAGTCTCTAGTCGGCCAAATGGGGGTATGGGCCTCTAAGTTCTATAGTTTGGATAAACACTATCGTCTTATGCTAGTATATAGTTAATGTTATTCAATTTCACTTCATTAATGGGTCAAAAGGACTATGTGATACTAGGTTGTGAGGCATACTACCCAACTTACAAGAATCAACTAATATTGTAACTGCCTTGTGGGGATAAAATAGAAACTCTTGTTGGGGTATACGAAAAAAATATCTTGGTACCTATTAGGGTATCCTATTGCATTATATAGGTAATGGTCATCTTAAGTCTTAATCATAGTGTTTATAGAACAAAAAGCCTTAATATTAAGAATGGAGAAGTTACTGGCCCTCAAGTAAAAGAGGATATAACCTGTATTGAGATATGGATACAAATTACATGATTTAAAACTAAAGTATAATCATAAAATCATAATCTAAATGAATAACTCAAACTATCAAGTTCTAACTACTAAGAACAAAATTTCAAAATTCAAGATTAACAACTATAATCCTAGCAAACTATATATCCTAACATAAAAGGAATTACTTGGCCTATAATCAGAAGGGTTAGGTGGCACAGATTGAAGATAAAGGAAAATTTTTAGCCATCGCATAAAAAGCGAGCGCTAAAGTTTCGGAGAAACAAAATATGAAATTAAATATAGAGATTCTTGATAATATCATGGTTTCCTAAGAAAATATGGTATGCTAATCTCTGTGTTCGAGATATGATCAAAAAAAATATTATATTTATTCCTCTTGGTTTCCTAAGGTACTGTTCTACTAACATCAAGACAAGAATCTAAATTTAGAGTTCTCTAATATTATCTCACTATGAAAGCTAGGTTTAGTTCTAATATTCAACCTTGGATTTCTATTGGTTCCTCAATACTAGGGTCAAACAATATGGTCAAATTTCTAACTAATCCTAGTAGTGTCTATACTACTCTCAAGTCATTCATAATTATATCAAGGGATAATGGTCAATTAATTTATAGGTAAGGGATGCTAGGGTTCATTAGGTATTCTAAACTTAGTGATGTGTCAATATTCTAGTTGTATTCTTAGTAGGAATGTTATCCTAATTATTATCCTAACAACAAGGATTCTTATATTCTAGCAGAAGGCTATACTCAAGGAACTATTAGGGAACTACATGAATCAAGCAAAATATAATTATTTAAATAGAACGGATTGGAAGGAAGGTGAGTTATAGTCAAATATGGATGAGACCTAAAAGTCTAATCCTAGGTGCAGGCCTGCTCGGTACAGTTACGTAACCAAAATGGCTAACTCGATCTGCATAGGCCACCACAAAAATATGTCATATTCCAGTCCCAAAATATATAGGACTAGAAATATGTAAGCATGCCAACTTTATGTATATGGAGACCCCAATATATGAAAACCATAACACATACTTACGCTGTATTATGAACAATAATTCATAAGTGGTATATATTTATCACAAGTCACATGGCATAACTAAATCTCATCCAAAAAAATCATAAAAAATAAATGATCAAATATGTCAATGAACCAAATATGAACTAGTCAAGAAGAACTAATAGTTGGATGGAGACAAATCCACTACCAAACTAGAATATAAAAGTAAACATAATAAGTACATCATCTACTAATCAGAGAGGTTCGAAGGGAAGATCTCCTCGAAAGATAACGAAGTAGTAAGACCTGATCCGTGCTCCTGCGAATAGTCATGATCATCTACACCTAGAAAAGGACCAGGTCCTCAAAGGGACGTAACAAGATACATAGAAGCATGCCAATAAAATACTGAAAATAAACATCCAAAGGGTAGTCTAACCGCCTATGTGAATGCACTTTGAGAACAATTTTCCAATACGTGGGCTATCTGGCTAAAATGAGATTGGTATGATTCTCTCGGAGAATCGGGGGCCTAAAAAGTATGACGTCTTTTGAACGTCAGAGGGCACCTGTAGATAATATAGGGGTCATCATACCACACATCTCCGGGGCGTGCGGGTTACATAAAGAAAGTACAAAGGAGCCCAAATGCTTTACTTTTTGTTCTCTCCATCCCATTCTCTATTCATGCCAAATCCATGACATGATAATATCTCTAATAACTGCCAAGGCTTCTACTTATGTAAATTCTATCAACAGTTATCCCTATCTATCTCACGTCCCATACGTACCGATGGCCAGTCGAATACGCAAGTTTGTGTCCTACATGAGACTCACACTCGTGTAACAACTATGTCACGACCAATAAAACATAAGAATACCTTATAATAATGGGATGGTCTCATAAAACTCTGTCAATATGCATAATATATAATAAATACAAGGTACGATGCCACCGTCGTTGTACTCAAATTATTCTTGGACGTGCAGTTTATATAGCAGTTAAAATATATAAACTAAATAAAAAAAATAAATTACATGCACCATATAGAATGTAAATCACATTACAATGGCAAGATATACTTGTCTACTCTGAAAAAGAATGAAGTCGCAACTTAAGGCGTCGTCCGATCTACCCATCACATAAATTAAACAAGTTAGGTTACAAAAGTGGGTGAATAGGTTCCTCCATTTTAATCTATTTTAATTTTGAGTAAAATAACCTAAAATTGTATTTTTAATCTTATTATAATTTGATTTTATTGTTTAAACCCTAATTTTGGTCAAAGAAAGTCAACTTTAAGGATTTGAAATCCGTGGCACGCAAATCGAGGTAATCCGTTGACCAAAAGTCAACCAACTCAAATCCTAGATTTGTATATGGAATCCTATAGATTTCAGTACTATATGAAAGTTGAAATCAATTGTTTAATAAAATCGTAAGTTGGTAAAGAGTTATGGCCACAAGGGCGCACAGATGACAGTTTTTGGTATTTTTCTTTTTATGTGTACGTTGCAAGAATTTTATAGTAGATTAAACTTGTATGTTAAATTTGGAAAAATCCATTTTATGGAAGTTCATCATATCAGCTCTTCGAAACTTTAAACGGCTCTTAATTCTGAGTTTGGGGTCTCCCAAAATCTCGAAAACATGGAAACGCGTCTGATTTCGGACAACTGACACTTTTAGAATTTTTTGGAAAAATAGGTTAAGAAATTATTAAAATAATTTATATATTCAGAAAAATAACCTTGATATGGTTCTAACAAAAAAATTGGAGTATATTTGGAGTCCGGAGCTAGGAGATATCGTCTTTTTAAGTCGTCATAACTACTAGAAAATGAGGCTAAATTTATGACGAATTTCGACTATTTTTGGACGAAAAAGAGAGGAGTTTGGGAAAGAAAAATATGAAAGAAGAGTTTATTCCATAAGTCTAATAGGTATTTATAATGGTGGTGACTACTTAATTGAATACGACTATGATTGGCTAATTTGGATATGATTAGGATCAGTTTAAATAATGATAGGATATACATGAAGTTGCTTTCCTTGTAGGCTCAGGATTTGAATTAGTTTAAAATATAGTTTAAATTTATCTCAATAATTTAGCATCTTAAAAAAATTAAAGATAAAACAAATAATTTATATATAATCTTATTAATATCTATTAACACTAAATTAGCATCTATCTAATATTAAGACTTTATATATCTAAATAAATCCTCAATAATTCCAAAAATCCAATAACTCCTTAAAATTCTAAATAAATTATAGAAAAATATATCTAAATATTTTAACTCTAAAATAAATGTTTGATAGTAACAACATTCAAGTATGGTCTCATAATAAATCATGAAAGTCCTAAAAATTTACGTTTTCTAGGTTTTAATTATCAAAAATTCTAAAAAAATCTCCAAAAATCTAAAATAGCCTAAAAATGATTCTAAATAAATATTTATATAAGTATATGTATCAAAAAAATTATTTTCTAATTAACTAAGAGAATACTCTAAAAAATTCAACATCTATAATAAATATAATAATATAAAATATACACAAAATACCTATTTTGGGTGAGAGAGTTTACAGATAGCTAGTATAAACCGGTGCCACTTAGACCAAGGTGGACTGATCGGTCCTATAATGTCCATGCCCCAGGCTTCGAATGGCCATGACCCGATGGTCGGGTGTAGAAACTCTGATGGTTGGTGGATGATGTCCGCATGGACTTGGCACATCCTTTACTTTTTTGCATAGTTGACGGCATACCACCATTGTTGGCTAATAATAGTCTATACGTCGAAAATGCTCCTGTAGCTTGGGGCAGGATTGGTGTGCACCGCAAATACCGTCATAGGCTTCCCAGAGAGCGTCTGATAGGCATCGCAGCAGAAGCCTGTCGTATGAATGACGATAGATCATTTTAGTAGCTATGTCCTAGTAGAACCGGAGGGAGCATCTTCTAACAGAAGTTGCCTCCTTTACATCATCTAGAAGGATTCCATAGATGGCATAATCTATAAGTGGGAGCCTCCAATCTTTGACATGGGTATCTGTGTCCATAGAGTGGCTTAGATTTAAGCATAAGTTGTTCCTTGGGCATACCAGCTCTTATCCCACTACTGTGATCAATATATGGGTTTTGATTAGAATTGCTAAAGAAGCAGCGAGACCGGAGAGGGCGTCAGCCTCGATATTTTGCGGTCGCGACACATGTTCTATGAAGAATTCTAAAAAAGTGGAAATTATGTTGACGACCACTTGGTGGTAAGGGAGTAGATCCTCATAGAAAATCTCGTATTTCCCATGGACTTGGCTGACTATTAATTTGGAGTCGCCATAGGCTTCTAGGAGGTCAACCTCCAACTGTTTAGCCAGCTGGAGCCCAATGATGATAGCGTTGTATTCTGCCACATTCTTGGAACACAGCTCCGTAAGCAAGTATGCACGATGGATGACTAGGTCGTAGGGAGTTGTCACTACCACATTCTCTAGGAAATGATATTTTGGTCATTTCATAATTAACTAATTATTGTGCATGTTGTATATTAATTTATAGTATTATTTATTATTGTTAGATATTGCATTATATTTTGGACTTGTGTTAGTGGACCTAACTAGACAAGACTTGACTCATGGACCAATATTTATTTTAGTTAGACTTGAGCCCAATAACTAGACCAATTCTTTAAGTTAGTAATTTCATTAGTTAAACTATTAGGAACATAAACTTCCTTCCTTAATCCTTTTCTTCATAACAAGCCCATAGGGATAAAATAGACTTTGTACCATTACTTGGAGGCCAAGAGGTGGCTGGCTAACTTAAGGGAAAGGAGTTTCTCTCTCCTCTCTTTTTTTCATCCAAAATTCTATATCTAGAATAGTTCATCCTAATCTCTTCATTCCCTACACTAATTTCCTTCCTAATTCTTCTCTATTTTACCATTGGAGGCTATTGGAGCAAGGAGGAGGCAAGTATCTACAAGGAAGTGAAGAGTGCACAAGTTGAGGGCTTTTGTATCCAATTGGAGACTTGTATTGGGAATCCATCTTTCAATAGGTATAATTCAGAATTTTTCTTCTATTTAGACTCTACCTTTAGGAATCCAATTGGAGACTTGCACAAGTTGAGGCCACATTGAGCTTACGGCTATGTTAGGACGATGCTTTCTCTGAGTTCCAGTACTGTGTGAGTCAGAGTCTTCATTGAGGTACTCAAAGCCTGCATCATGGCCTCGAGTGCCTCTAGGCATTGTTGATTACTAGACCATGCATCATGCTTCTTTCCTTCCATGTATGCTGGCATCATGTGGGAAGAGGTGGACGGGAAGGTGGACGCCTAACTTTCTGGCTTGGATGTCTGAGTCTCATTGTCCTCAAGGAGAGCGGGCATTATTGCGTTGTCTTTGGATGTTGAAGGATCGCTACCCCCAGACTCAGTAGAAGACTCTTCTTGAAAGGTATGGCTACCCCCAACTGGGCTGTCATCCATGTGTAGAGATTCACTGTCCGCTTGGAAGGACGAATTGTCATAGAACATCAATGGACTGCTACCACCAACCCCAGTTGCAGCTTTATTCGGGGAGGTATGGCTACTCCTAGCCTTTGTTCTCGAGTGTGTGACTTGGAATACCCCTACGATAGGTACACATTGCTACCCTTCAGATGGCTTTGCGGTGTACTGACCGATACCCTTAGGTTAGGTGAGCTTTTCTTTGATATCTTTTTCATTGGAGTAGACCTCCTCGTTGAGCAACATGAGGCAATTGATAGTTCCTCCTTGTCACATAGGGGTCTCTGAGGACGTTGTCGGGTTGGCATCGCGGGTTGTAGCCACTGGAACACCGACTGTCTAGCTGGAGAAAATGGTGCTTTAGAGCAACAACAGTTGATGATAACATTGGCACATGTATGTCTATGAGGGGACACGTCATGCACAAGAATCACTTCCCTCGTCTTACGCTTGTGACTAATCATGTTACATAAATATGACGATGGAAGGTTCCCTTTCACTCCTACTTTATACGTTCGGACAACCCTTTCACGTGGAGATGAGAGTGGAGGGTTTGCTCCCTGACCAATTTTTTATGTAGAGACTGCAATCGAATAATTAATTGAAGACTTTTTTTATGAGACGGGCCCATTTTATGCGTGCAGCCAAGCTGGGCACATGGGTCTGTTTTTATATTGTTTGTTCCCCGAATTATTTTAGGTGTGCCTGTGACGTTCAAGTGGGTTTGGGAAGGTTTTAGGGGTTGACTCACTTCCGGCGCATGAGCGCCTGGGTGTGCCCTATAGAGTCTTCTGTTAGCAGCGCGTGTAAAGATCAACGACTCATGCTTTTGGGGAACTGGCGGCACTTCCCCTCGAGCGCGCATGGCTCGAGTTGGTTCGGGCTTCCTTGCACTAACGCTCCTTGGAGAATAGTACATGTTATCTAAATTAGGACTATACGAGTCCTTATAGGAGGGAGCTTTAATCGTGGTGGACTTCATGCGCCTATGTTTAGGCATGGCATATCTTTCCTCTCCTGGATAGGAAGAAGATGGTTAGCTAATCATAAAGTTCCAAATCTGGCACTGTGTGCACGTCTCTCGAGGTTCGACCTTGTTTCTTCCATGATCGGCTTCAGAGATAGAGATATGATGTGCGTCAACCTCATGTGCGTCTATGATGAAGGTTAGGGGCGGTTCAGAGACATATTTTGGGTTTGGTCAAATGGTCTTGGCAACCTAGATCTTGCGAGCTTTTTGAGGTCGTACGAGTCTCATTGAAGAACTTGACTTGTCGGCTGGATACAGGTCAACCACATATGCATCTACGATAGGGGTTAATAATGCATCATGTACCAACTTCGGGCTTGGCACAGTGGCCTCGGCATCCCGACTTTTACAAGTTTGCAAAGTCTTGTAGGCCTCATAGAAGAGCTCGGTTGATCCAGCATGTCTTCGAATGCCTGTTGGTCAAAGCCAATGACCAACACCCTCTGAGTTGAACCTAACTTGGTCAAGTCGGATTGCGTTACCAGCTTTCTCATTGGAGGAGAAGCTCTTCCTCAACAGAGTCATTATTTTTGTCGATATCGCCAAAATTAAGTGTAGTTGTGTACAGTTAAACTTTTTATTTATTGCGAATTAACAAAGGGTACAAAATAATCCCTAATATAAAAGGATCTAAGAGTAAAAAAAAATCTGGGCAAGTATGACGGTGGAGATCGAGCACTGTAGCGGCTCATTTACTTTGTTGATCATCCGGAACCAAGGATATTGACGAGACTTTAGCACTTTTGTCTTCTTCTCTTATTCTCTATTTTTGCGGTGGTGGAATCTATTGTTTATGTGGGAACGCCTAATATTTATAGCCTTAGGAAGGCATGCATGTATGCGATGTACGCGGGCTGCATGTTGGTGCATGGTACGATAAGCGCATGCTATGTTAAGGCTGTCATATGGCAAGTCGAGATCTGGGTTTGCTGATGCACATAATACTTGTGACACATATTATGCCCTAATTTTGATAGCTGTGATCGCACCTTGGGACTGTTGTCGCTCGACGCATAAAGAACATTGAGGGAGTAGTGGCGCATGGCACTATGGGCAAATGGAAACACTAAAGAAGTAGTGCCATATGACACTGTAGGGAAATGTGAACACTGGAGAAGTAGTGGCGCATGGCACTGCGGGCACTTTGGCACATGAGTCTGGATCACTTTGGCACATAGTTGGATTATATTGGCCCATAGTCGTGGATCACTTTGGTACATGGCTATGGATCACTTTGGCACATGGTTGTAGATCACGTTGGCGCATGGTTGTGGATCACTTTGGCACATAGATGTGGATCACTTTACCGCATGGCCGTGGATCACTTTGGAGCATGATTGAGATTTTCTATGCTTCTATAGAGAGGGAAAAACTTGACATTGTAGCATCACCTAAATCTACTATAAGAAGCATGCCCTAATTAGGGTTCTAATCCATTCATTCATTCATATCATTAGCCTTCTTCTTCCCAAAGTAAATTTTTTCCTAATTCATCCAAACCCCTACCAAATTTCCAATCAAACCCACTCGTTCTCATCCATTCCAATTCTCATGAAGGACTAGAGCATTGGAGCATAAGGAAGACCTTGGAGAGGAGCCTAGCTAGGAGGAATTGTGTCCATTCACCCTCATTATGTCCATTGGAAGAGTTTTATTGGGATCCAATTCCCATTAGGTAAATTTCTATCCTCACATCAATTTTTATGTTAGATTGTCATTTTGAGCCTCTAGGAACCCACCTATGGCTAGGTACAACCTAATAGGTGATGAATTAGGTAGTAGAGACATCTATTTTGGTAGATCTAGGTACTTTTGTGGCCAATTTGGGTGAACTTCGAATTGTGTCCATCAAGTGTTTGACACTTGTCTCCAAAGGAAATTTTAGTATCTAATTGACTTGTGCTTATTTTATAGTGTCCATAATTGCATACGTAGTATCCGTGTCATGGTACGACATGATACACATGGTTAGATTTGGTAATTTGTGCATATTGGGGTCTCCTTGTGTCAATTTCCTCTTTATTGCTTTAGATCTATTAGTCTAGCTATTTTATGTCATATATATATATATATTGGTGTTCTAAGTAGTATTTGTGTTGGTGTCTTGGTAGTTTTAGTGTAGGGAGGGGTATCATAGAGTATTGGTAGTGTATTGGTGTTTGGTGATACTCATGAGAGTATCATGGATACATGGTGCACTAGTGATATTAGAGAGTGCTTGTTAGGTATTTGATAATGTCTTGGAATACCTATTGGTGTGTGTTTTGAGTGTTTCCATGTGTTTGATATAAGGGTTAGTGTGATAGGTTTAGTTTTTGTGTGTGTATAGCTAAGTATATGTTTATATATAAGAGGGTGTGTTGTAGTATGTCTGGTTTGATGGTGAGGTAGGATCTGTACATAGAGTATGCATTGATCTGTGCATGCAGTGTGCACTGATCTACAGTGTCATTCTACAAAGAATATCAGGTTGTTGGGAGGAAGTTTCAGTGAGTGTACATGCTTGTGTTAGTGAGGGGGGTTGCTGCTTGTAGCAGAGTGTGGGGGTTCGTGGGTTTGCCTAGAACAGAAGTTTCATAGAGGAGGAGATGGCAGTATGATACTGTGAGGTTGGGTGAAGGGTATGCGTGCAAATCCTGCAGCAGCAATGCAGCCCTGAATAGGTGTGTAGGCTTGTATTTGTAGTTGGGCTTGTATGTGCATTGCTTGCTCCGGTTGGCAGCTTCTGTGGGTGCATAATGAGGTATCAAGTTGGTATATTTAGAGTGAAGTAAGTGAGAAGCAGTGAGGAGTGTCAGGGAGGGCAGTATCCAAGTGTTTGGGAGTGAGTTGGTGTTGAGGATTGGATTGAGTTGGATTGGTGCCAAGTGTGGAAGTAAGGTAAGCAAGTTTTGAAATGTGTTGAGTGTTATGAGTAATATGAGTGAGTTATGTTAGAGATGTTAGTATAGATTGGTGGAGTATTTAGTACCTTGAGGATTGGTTTTGTGTCTAACAAGTAGGTGCACTCGGACAGAAAATTATGTGTCAGTTTACATATTCATGTGTGAAGGCTAGTAGTAGTAGGTAGTATTGTGTGAAGTGCTACTTGATCATGTATAGTACCTATGTATCTGCAATGTCTAGAGTGTAGGGTATTGCATTTGAGGGTCTAAATGCAGCAGTTGGTGTTAGTATTAGAAGGAAGCAACAGAACAGTGGGTAGATGAGGGTGTGAAGGTTGATGTTGAAGTGAGTATCAGGAGTCTTCTCCTGCATAATGGAAGTTACAGTAACAACAAATAGGGGCAGCAAATAGTGAGGTTGTGAGATGTGTTTGAGTGTATGAGTAAGGTGAGGTTGAGGTTTAGTGATGTTGTGTAGGTGAAGCTTGTATAAGTATAATTGATTGGAATAGTGGATGTGAGTAGAGTTGTATGAGGGTTAGAGTTTTGGTTTGGAAGGTGCACCCTAGTGTCTAGTAGGGTATTGAGTTACCAAGGCAAATTATCAAAGTAAGTATCTAAGGAGGTATTAGTGTTAGTAAGTATTGATACAAGTTAACATGATTTAGGCTTAGATACCAAGTATGGTTGAGGTATTAGGGTTGAGGGCAAAGTATTGGTATTAGGTAATGATATTAGATATCAAGGTAAGGTATCTAAGGTAATGGATAAGTGTCTAGGTATTGGATTATATGCTAAGGCATTATGAGATACCTAGATATATGAGTCTAAATAGTATATCTATATGTATGATATATATCTAGTATAGCTATATTTACTAGTATGACCGAGTATTAGCTAGTTTTGACTAATATGATTATATAAACCAACTAGATAGGTATTTGGGAACCCAAATTTGGGTATTGACCTAGTTTGACAATATTGACCGATAATTGACCTAAAAAAAAAATCTAAAACAGGACTAGTTAAGCATGTTTATGATTCCAAATCACCTATTGACATGATAATTCATATATAGGTCACTTTGACTCTAGTTCAGACACTAACTTGTATTATTCGCTCAGCACCACATGCGAATACATTCTATGACAGTTTTTCTTATTTGATATTTCTATGATACATATTTATAGTATTGTTTTACTTAATTCTTGATACGATGGATACACAAATTAGTATTATATGGATTAATTGTCATGAGATACGTAATTTTAGGCCTATTGAATTTTTTGGACTATTATATTACTGGAGTAATGTATTTACTGGGCTAATGTATTCACTGGCCTATTGACTTTTCTAGACTATTGAGATACTTCGTATGAGGACCTGGATCCATGAGTACAAGTCGGGTGGAAAAATACCTATGAGACGTGTGAACATACCCTTTCGATCCTATGGTCTTACTGGAATAATAGCAGCCACACACAACACGTGTGGTTTGTCGGATTTTACCTTAGGCAGTTCATATGTTGACTTGTTATTTCAAAAAACATAAATAGGTAGTCTTCCCTGATTTTATTCTATACTTGTTGGTTACGTTCTTACATTGGTATGTTACTTGATTCCACATATTTGACTTGTCTCTACTGCCATACTTACTTGTTTCACTTTATTTACCTTACCATGAGGTCTTACTTATCTGTTCGCTCTATTTCTCGTACCATGATTATATGCTTATATGTTCATCATGTATTTTATTACTATTACTGTTTTATAGTCTTTATCATTAATTGAAACTATTGTTAGAGTTGTACTCGTTCCATCCTGACCAGATAAATTTTTAGGTATTGACTTGGAGGACTGGAGCCCTACTTATTACGGACCCTTGGAGGGTGTAGCAGCTGATTTGGAAACTCAGGCGTAATTAGAATGCTTGTCGGGAGGTCTAGCCGGAGTACTTAGTTATCTTAGTTCCTTTATTAGTACTTTGCTACCAGATTTGTCTCCGGGTAATATTTTAGACTTTGGATGTTATATTTAGATTCTTTAGACTTGTGGTTATTCTTTAGACTTGTTAGTTTATTGACTTTGGTAATCTTTCTCTTGTTATCATTTCATGCATTTCTTTCTTAGCATGTGGTTGATTATATTTTATTATAATATTATTTTCTCCGGATGGAGTTGGATATTATTATATGAGAATGGTAGTTAGATATTTATGACCTAGACAATGTTCTACCGCCGATGCTGCGACGTAGGCTGGACGTACTCACGTATTCGTGTCCCGATCATTTGGGTGCGGGTCATGACAAGACTAAAACTAGGGAGTTAGACTAAAACTAGTACAAGAGTTAATTATATCAATTATCAAAATCAGTAATGTGCGAACAATCTTTTCCATTATGATAATTGACAAATAGTATAATTTTGGGAGATAACTCCCCTGTAATCTAACAAACTCCCCCTTAATAAGATTTTCCCCCTTAATTATTTACACAAAATGATCAAAAATGTGCTATGAGACTAACAAAATAGGTCAGATAGTGTGGATTAACAAATAAAAGTGAATATTAGCAAATAACATGAAATTAGATAATTAAACTGATAAAGAAAAGATAGTTTTTCATAGATAATAGGTCCCATGGGATATACAACTACTACGACCTGTCAGGAAGGTCATCACTTTAACATAACTAGACCTTACTGGGACGCACACAACTAAATAACAGAAATCGAAAGTCCATGAAGGACAACATACAAGAAACTAGCAGATATACGATACCACCAACATAGAAACTGAAAAAAAAATCACACAATATGACCACCTTTAAGCATTAGGAGCATCGTCATCAAAAGACGGAGGAGTCAAATATGCACCATAAGGATCAACGCCATCAGGGTACATGAACCCATAGACATTGGGATCGCCAAAGTAAGGGCCTAGAAAGCCCGGATAGGGCTCCCTAGGATTGAATGTAGGTCTTGTTCAATAAAGCAGGGATGAATATAGTAGGCCTAATCCAAAAAAGCACGATCAATGAGGTTGCCTAGCCCCCGTGTATTGGCAGTTATGCGAGCCTCAGAAGCAGTAGCTTAAGCATTCATCCGAAGATTTAAATAACGTCGATCCATAGCAGTTTAGGAGGGAAAGAGGGCGGCTACAGGAGGTAGAGAGGAGGATGAGGGTTCAATGGTAGGAGATTGAGTAAAGGAAAAGGGTTGAGTGGAGGTGGAGGCATAGAGAGAACGAGCTTTGCCAAGAGGAGTAGGTTTGATACCCTTAGGACAGTAAGTGAGATCAAACTTATTTGCTTCAAGGATCATGGTGATGTATATAAAATAATGGAGAGATCGATAGAAATATTTTTGAACGTTGATCATGGAGGAGATTATAGTTTTAGCAAGGGAGAAGGGCAGCTTGTTGAACAAGTAGTACATAGCAATAATTGCGTCTGCAGTGACATTGTTCATGTTTCCATGTTTGGGAATGATGATGTGACAAAGGATCTGATGCAGGTTAAAATATAAGGGATTGAGGTTTTTGGCTGCAGGCTTGAGTACAACAGTGTGGTTGCAAATAATAAACATGAACTCTTCATAATAGTAGTTATTTGTAACACGTATGTTGTCGAGGATAGGAAGCCGTCGATAGTAGGTTTATTCTAGGATGTAGAGGATGAAATCCAAAGAGGAAGCATTGAAAGTGACCTTGATCCTGCTCACCTTTATCTCAAACTCGGAGCCGTCAGTGATTGGGACCAAGTTACTGTAGAACGTGCGAATAACAAGAGGATAAATTTCAACCTACCATTTAAGAATCTCCGTAAGGCCGACATCTTTAAATATTTTCGAAGGTCAAAAAAGATAAGGGAGCTGATAGGTTTGTCGGTGCAGATAGGGATCGAATAAGATGGAGAACCAGTCTCAAAAATGTCAGGCAGATTTGAAGATAGTCGGGTTATAGACATGTGTGGTCTAAGTTGGACAGAAAAGGGAAATGGAGGGTGGGTCAGAGGAGGAGGAGGAAGGGGAGGAGCCATTGGTATGGGTGCACTTGCCAGACATGGTGGAGGATGTTAGGGTTTGTGCTAAAAGAGACAATGCAGAGTAAGAAGGGGGAGGGCTTTTAAAACTAGGTAAGAAGAGAGAGGAGCAGAAGAGATAGCCAGTCGGTTGTGGAGGAGAGGGAGAGGAAGTGAAAGAGTTTTATAGGAAGTGAGGAAGGTGTTGGGAAGGGAAAGAGCTTTTTTTGGGAGAAGGAATGACGGGAAAGGGATGTGATAGGGGTTTAAAAGAGTAGGTTGGGCATTTAAGACAGCAAAAAGATCAAAAGAAGCTCGAACCGTAGAGAAGAGGAAAAAATGCTAAAAAGGTAGCATATTTTTTGGGATTTGTGTCAGTTGTGGCAGTTCGAAAGATCTGACAATATTTCTCAAAATACCGACATATTTTTCAATCTGAAGGAAAATTCCAGAAATAGTAAAGATTCCAGAGAACAAAATTGCCATAAGTTTATCTAGAGAGAGAGAGAGAGAGAGAGAGAGAGAGAGAGGTCAAGGAGACCAATTTCTTGACAAATAAAAGAAGCTATCCTCAACAAAAGGTTTGGTGAAGATATCAGCTAATTGAAGCAAAGTGTCAATAAACTCAAGGCTAATATCATCCTTGTTTTGATGGTCACGTAAGAAATGATATCTAATTTTATGTGTTTAGTGCGTGAGTGACAAATAGGGTTCTTTATGAGATTTATAGAACTAATGTTGTCTTATTTGATAGTAATAACATGAGAAGATACCATAATCTATAAGTTCTTGTGTCATCCAAAGAATTTGTGCACAACAATAACTGATCATAATGTATTCTGCTTCAGTTGTTGAAAAAGCAACTGAATTTTTATTTTGCTAAACCAAGAGACCAAGGACTTCCCAAGAAAATAACATGTGTCGCTAGTAACATTTTGGTCAACTCTGCATCCGACAAAATCCATATCCGAATAGCCCAAGAGCTCATAGGATGGGGTTTTCGGATATCAAAGCCCAATGTTCAAGGTGTCCTTGAGATAACAAAAAATATGTTTAACGGCACATAGGTGTGTTTCCTTGGGATTTTCTTGGAATCATGCACGCATACAAACACTAAACATGATATCAGGGTGATTAGCAGTTAAGTAAAGTAAGCTACTTATCATAATTCAGTACTTACGAATGTCAACCGATTTACCGTCATCATCTTGATCAAGCTTCGTTACAGTTGCCATTAGAGTTTTCATTATTTTTGAAAGAGTCCATTTCAAAACATTTGAGAAGATCTTTGGTATATTTGACTTGATTGATGAAGGTTCCTTGTTGGCCTTTGTCACGACCCACACCTACTTGTTAGGATACGAGTACGTGACCAAGTCCAGCCTATATAGTAGCATCGAAGGTAGTACGCTGTCTAGACCTCAATAGCAATCTTCGAACTAAATACATAATATTTAATCATAATTTTTATCTATTTCTCATTCACAACAAAAATTTAAATTACAAATCCAATAAATACATTTGAACCATAACTCGAGAAAAAAATCTGCTAACCATCAAATTTAATAAACTACTAAACTATCTAAATTGTAATATGGCCTCCAAAAGTATCTCAATCTTCATCAAATGTCCAAAAAGCAAGATAGCAAGTCACCTAAAAATGTTTACCCAGTCAGGATGGAACGAGTACAATTTATTGCATGCAGTTCTAAATATATGATATCGACTATAAAAATAGTGAATAGTCAAGGAATACATGATGAATTAAGTAAACTAAAAACATGACATAGAAAATAAAGTAGAACAGGTAACATGAGCTATATGACACATGAAGACAAGTAAGGAATGGAACAAGGAGACCATAACAATCTAAGTGTGTTGAAGTATACTATTTGATATGCCATCGACAGGGGTAACTACACCACAAGGTCTATATAGGATTTAGCTTAATCATACGTGAGGTGTATGACAAGAATCCTCAAGGTCTAAATAAGCATGTAAATATAAAAGAAAGGTCTATGGGTCTGATCATATATCTACTCGGTACTTTCCCACCCCAACTAATATACATGGATCCAAAATCATGACGCATTTGTCATAAAGTACAAGGGATACGAGCATGGTGATCACAACTACATGGTATACATAGAAAATAACATATCACGAAAATAAGTTCTATATAGTACTATCTATGTAACGAGCATGTGAAGAATCAAGTATCACATTACTAATAATGCAAAAATTGTAACTAACAATACTAGATACAAACAAGAAGTGTACTCGCATGTCATCCTTAGCTGTTAGTACGGTTAGGATACTGAGTCTAATCCAAACAACCTATTTAGTAATTAGCAAAGTCAATATTTGATTGAATCCAATGATTATCATATCCCTTATGTTTTATACTAATATATATATCTACTTGTAACTTTATTCTATTGGTGAGACCACTATGGTTATATCTATGAATACTCGTAAAAACTTATGTTGTGCAGTCAGTCCCCTACTTGTAATTAATTCTGTACCTATTAAACTTATTTAATAAATTCCGAGATTAAATTATGTCGTAGGCCTTCACGTCATATTTTTGAAACTTCAAACTGATTATATTTTCGTGTCTAAAAACTCCTGGAATCGTAAAAACACCAAAACGCGTTCGTCTTTCAAACACCTAACACTCAAACAATTCTACAGAAAGTTCTAGATCGAATTTGGCCTATTAATTTATATTTTTGAGAAGCAAAATTTGACGCGGTTATTTTAAAAAAATGAGAGATTTAAACCATTTATAAGTTGGGAGTTATGGCCTTTTTCAGTTACGATGGATGCTAAATACGAAGCTAAATTCTATGACAAATTTGGACTATTTTGGATAAAAAGAGCACATGTATGTGTAGAAGCATAAAAAGTATGTCTCCAAAGAATGGTAGATTCAAAGGAAGAATGGAGCACCCCTTCATAAAACAAACCAGCAAGGAGAGTTGCGCACTCTAGCAATGTTTCAGGGTATGGTATACTTTCTTCTTAAACGGAACAGAGGAGCACTTTGAGTCAGATTTACAAAGATAGGCGCACAACTCTCATGTTTCTTCCTCCACATTTAATTCAATAAATCTAATAGACTTGCACAACAGTAAAGGAGATCAGAGTCATTATGACAAGAGATTTTCAGTACGCAGACCCAGGTTATCATCTAGTGGTCTATCCGGCTAAACTCTTACAGAGTGCGCCATTGTGCTAGATTCTTATAGAGTGTGGCATTGTGCTAGACTCTTACAGGGTGTGCCATTGTGCTAAACTCTTACAGAGTGTAACATTGTGCAACATTGTGCTAAACTCTTACAGAGGGTGCTGTTGTGCCAAACTTTAAGAAAGTGCGCCAGTATGGCCGCTATCTCTCAAGATCTCATCAAAGTACACCAGTATGACCCTTGTCTTCAAAATTCATCAGAGTGCGCCAAGGTTTCCAAATTACTTCAAGAGTGCCTGTGATCTCAACTGACAATGGGCGATTATGATTATGTGTCTTTCATGCCATGTTTGTTCTAGAACGTGCATAAATAACTATCCCCACGACCCACGCTTTCCTCGTATAGGAAGCCACATGTCAAGCAGGCAGTATGTTGTGCACCCATTCAGTAGAACATGGGTTATAAAACCCTCAAAAGTGTGCACACGATGGCAAATACATTACAAATTGCCCAAAGTGCATGCATACCTCTATAACCACTCCTAAAGGTTATAAATGCAGGCTCAGTTCCTCATACACACAGACAGACAGAGGGAGAAAAGATAGAAGCTCTACGTGCGAGTATTGCCGAGGCTTTGTTGCTCGATTTCTCCGAGAGTTCAAGGGTTCTAGCATTTCTTCTTTGTGTCAAGTAGTCAAAGGAATAAAGTGATCAACTGTAGATCAGATCTCCATAGCTATACTTTTCCAGAATAATTATACTTTATATTCTTGTATAGGATTTATTGTACTTTTTTTTAATACAAAGGTTCGTATAACTTTTTATTTATGGCAAACAAAATGGTGACTCTACTGGGGACAGCCTTCTCCTTTGATGAGAAGGTGATAGCTCAACACAATACCGCGTTGGTTGGCACAACGCAAAAGACTTTGGTTGTGAAGTTCGACCAAGTCCAAGAAGGTTCGCAAGATGTGGCTGCCAAAGCCTCGCTCTTTCTATACTGAAGTATTTCCTAACAAAGGAAAAAAGGGTGCTGATCGCTACTAACAAGGAGTCCCTCATAGTTTCCCATCCCCAGTCGATGAATCGATAGATATTATGTATCAATCCCCGGTCTGTGACTTGGCGGATACTCATATTAGAAACTCCAGTGTGCTAACTAAAGGGAACATATTGTGACGCCCACACAATAATTAGCAGGGGGTGAACCAATCTTTCCTTAGCAAAGGAACCCATTACAATGCTAAGGGAATGGTTCATCCTCATGCTTCCTAATCTGCACAAACTCTATGCATTATGAAGATTAGATTCAACAGAGACTCTACTACTCACGATGTTGGCGCACTTTCTTCCCTATCCAAATCACTTGGCGAGAAAATTGTTCAACAACCACACCGTCCAAAGAAAGACTTCCTACCACAAGCTATGTGGCACTTCTTATAAAGGTCAATATTGTGCACTTAAATTATAAGATTTATGTGCAGCATTATGCACGCAGAGACAAACGAGGCATACTTCTATCGAAGGATCCATTCAAGCTAGTAATTCACTCTATATGCAGGGTACCAAAAATGTGTGTAAAAAATTCAATGTACAAAATGTATAAAGGCAGAGTCTTCCTTCCTCTTCTTCTTCTTCCCTTCCTACTCCTGATTTATGTGAGATTATTGTACAAAAGCATAAGAAGAAGGACCCTTTGTACCCACAAAGGTGCTTCCAAATGAGCACTATTGTGGTGCTCATCAAGTTGTAATCAACTGTTGTTGCACCAAAACAGTTGAACCTTCTACTAAACGTTATGTGTTTGACCGTTTGAGTTGCGCATTGCCAACTAGACAGTATTTTCAGAAGCAAATTGATGAAGAAGAAGGCAATAGAGAGTTATTTTTGGCTCCAGTCTACATGGCTTCGAGGCTCCCTCGTAGAGGAAGAGGTTTTAGAGGAAATACCTCAAGGACATCCAGTCAAAGGAGATTTGAACAATTAGTGGAATCTTTCGAAGGGGTGTATCAAAATCCTTGTTCTCGAAGACGGGAACTCTCCCTTCCGGAGAGTGGTCATTCTTCAAAATCTGAAGTTGACTTCCCGGGGGGTAGCAATCCTCCGGAATCCGAAACCGATAGTGTAGACTTTAACTACACAATGCAATCCACTAGTTCTTCTATTGTCTATAGAGAAATAGGTGCATATGTTGTTGGTGATGAACGAGATGCTTTTCTATCTGGAAGCGCTAAACAATGCCTCAACTCACTAGAAACAACACTCAAGGATATGCATTCAATGATACAAAGCATGCATCAGATAATGATGGCTCAAAATACTGTCACTCCTGCACCTGTCCAAGTTACAAAATCCATTCTGGTGCATCCGTCTCCGGGGGTAGTGCCACCGCTGGGTAATATAAATCCAGATGCTAGACCTAATCAAGAGTCGATGGCACCAACTTTTAACCCTCTTAATGCTGGGGGTGGTCCAACGCTGGTGGTTGTGCAAGTTTAACCTACATCCCTTCAGTCAGCTACACCATCTAAAAATGATGAGACACAATAGGCCATCAAGGATTTACGGTCCCAATTCAATGCCATGACTAATAAGGACAAACTCTAGAAACTGGGAATTAGACATCCTTTTTCTCCTAAATGGCATAAGGTTGTCTATCCACCTAAATATAAGCCTTTAAACATAACTCCTTTTGATGGGACAAAGTCACCTGGAAGACACATGATCTATTTCAAAATGGTTACGGGGAACCTCCCATAAGATGATTCCTTTCTCACTAAGCTGTTCGTCGGAGCCTTGTTCGGAATAGCTTATGATTGGTTTTGGTGTCTTGCTGATAACTGTATTTCATCATTCAAAGATTTATGAAGCCTTTTTTTTGCCCAGTTTTATGAGGGACATATGGACATGACGATGTTATCTCTCATCGATACTAAGCAAAAGGAGAAAGAGTCTACTCACAAATTCATCGAGCGCTTTAGACAAGTAGCTCTGAAAATGCCTCCTGGTATTCCTGATAACTACTTTATGGATACCTGCAGAAAAAACTTTTTACCATAAGTGAGATTCTGTATTGGTACGACTCAGTTTAAGGATTGGACAACCATCATCATGAATGCAGACGTGGCTGAGCAAAATGAAAAAAAGTGTTCACTTTGATTTTCTGAAGTTTAAGAGTTCAAAAGATAAAGGCAAGCACCCTTTTTATACAAACAATAACAACAGCAGCAGTCGCAACAATAAAGGAAATGATGCCCTTGCTATAAATTTAACTAAACGGTCAACCTCTCCTCCGAAACAAAAAGCTCCGAAGTCCAAAAAACTGAAAGAAGAATACTCCTTTGATGAGAACAACATAATTAATATTTTTGATAGCTTGATCAAAAGTAACAAACTGCAGCTACCAGACATCAAGAGACCAGATGAAGCTGGCAAAGTCATTGATCCAAAATACTATCTATTCTACCGATACGTGTATCACGCCACAAGAGCTTGTTATGTGCTAAAAAAAAGGTCAAGCAGTTTATTGATTCCCAAGCTATCACGTTATACAATAATGAGAAGACGGTCACTGCTAATCTGGTATTACTTTAATTTGGAGATTTTCCAGCTCAAAATGTGCCACATGGGATAGTTCTAATACCAAAGGCAATAATGGAAATTGTGAATCTTCCACCAACCCATGATCAAACTGAAGGACTGGTACCTCTTACCACTCAACACGGCAAAATTATGTGGATCCATCCTGATCTCTTGGAAGACTTGAAACAAGAAGCAGTTTCTTCAACCTCTAAATCTAAGAAGAAAGAATGCAAGGGTCGATCAAGCAATATGATTTGTCTGGAATATAATTCAGATCAGATCCATTACGGAGATGATACCTTACTTAAACCTAGATTCCAAGGTCTGAACTTATCTGTAGGGGCTTCAGTAGTCAAGCTTCACATGACTTACCAATAGTTTTGTTGGTTAGGAAATGTTCCTTTGTACAGAGCATACTACATCTTCAACACAAGTTATAGCTCGAATGGTACACCTGCTTCCCTAATGTATGTTCCTCTCTCAACAACAGCAATACCTGACAAGTAGAATTCTCACTTTTATCACCATAACTAGCAATCTATCCGTCTCATGCAAAAGATAGGATATGATATACGAAAACCTGAAGGACTAAAATTTGACAAAGTGTCACGACCCGCACCCGGTGTAAGGGTATAAGTCGCAAACAACGCCCAGCCTATGTCACAGAATTGGCGGTAGAACACTATTTGGATAATCTATCTAACAATATAATGAGCTACCAACAATATCAATATAATCAATCACAGATCTAAGATAGAAATAAGCACAAATATGATAAAAGAATAGAATAGTCACAATACACTCATGAGTCAAATAATAACATCAATGAGTCTGAAATAAAACTAAAAAATAAGCTGGAGACAAATCTAGTACAAGAATGACTAAGAAGCTACAAGTTTCGGGTTATCTGTCTCAGTCAGGATGAGTCCCTCCTGAGCCAGGGTCTCTTACTCTAAGCCTACAACATCCTGAGGCCCATAATGTATAGGGTACCACTCCTCAGTATTATCTGAGAAAAATATCCAATCAGGAAGGGAGCAGAGTACATCTCTAACAGCAGTTCTAATCAATGATATAAACTATGTAGCAGTAAATAGATGTGAATATACAAGATGCAACAATAGATACAAGAGAGATATAAAATAAAGAAATACTGGAAGTAAAATACAAGAATGAACAATATGACAATGAACAAGAATACTAACGACTAAGTGTGTGAGTACTAGCTTTAACATGTGATCGGCTTGGGAACTTGATACAAGATTTATGGCCTGGATAATCATACGTACGATGTATGATTTGCACTATTCAAGAACAAGACTTAATACAAGAAGGGTATGATCACATATCTATACTACATACTTTCCAACCCCAACTGGTATAGTGGATCCAACCATGGTACGCTATGGCACGGGATTTTCTAAGAAGATAGCTAGTCTTTTCGAGAATCGATGTCTGTACATGTACAAGAAGAACAATAAAATAAGACTTGCACAAGATACACCATATATACCAAGGAATAACATCTCATAACGAGATTCGGATATACCAATCTGTGTAACCATTGTGTCAAAAAATCATGGATATCTACACTAGATACAATAAACATAAAGAATATCATAAATAAGAAACTATCAGAGAATATACTCGCCTGAAGTCCATTGAATTGTCTCACAGATGTCCAGTACGGTGCCTCGAAGACCTAGATATGGAATATAATATCAATATAAGGTTTTGGAAATAAAATAAGTTAAACTAGTCAACATCTAGGTCAAAGAGCCATTTCTAAGTCAAAATAGTCAAACTAGGTCAACTCTAAGTCAAACTTGTCAAACTTGGTCAAACTACTTATTTTTAGGTTGTATGAGTCTATCTCTAGGATATTGGGTCCATACACTATGTAACTAGGCCACACTAGCTAACTAGGATACTAGAAAGTCAATATGATACCGTATCGTAAGATACGCAACTAAAACGATATAAAAATATCATATTATATATATTCAATCAAGATATATATACTAATCCAAATCTTAAATACTAAATGGATACCTTGATTTTGAACCAACTCGGTATCGCACCACTAAACACCCATCTTAATACCCAACTCAAATACCTTGAGTATCCTCAATACCTTGGCATTTACCTTGGTATCTCAAGGTAATGTCAAATCCTCATTCATGTAGCTAATACCCAATATTAACCATATGCTAATCAACTAACTACTAAAATATATAATATACTAATACTTAGATACATATACTATATACTAACATATACCTATGTATCACTAACTAAAGATACAATAATAATACAAGTATACGTATCTAACTACTAATATACACATAACTACTAGCTAACTACTACAAATATACATATATACACACATATATATAACACTACTAGAGATATCAATCCATACTCAATACTAATAGTATCACTAGTATATATATCTAACTACTACCAAATTAGCTAGCTATCAACTAGCTATACTAACAAATAACTAACTAAACCATACCTTAACTAGCTGTAGGTGCTGACTGAAATGCTGGAGCTTGCACTTGCTGCTGCGGGCTAGCACTGCTGCTGTAGTTGCTGATCTACCTGCTGCTACCCTTCATGCTGGTGCTGCTGCTCCTTTACCTGCTGTTGCTGCTGCCCTTCATACTGCTGCTGCTGCTCCTTACCTGTTGTAGCTGCTGCACCTTCATGCTGCTGCTGCTGCTCCTTCATGCTGCTGCTGCTGTTGCACCTTCATACTGCTGCTGCTGTGCAGTGACCAAGTGCACACTGCCTCAAGCCTAGCCCCCCCATCACACACACCTACAAGCATACTCATATATGTATCTATCCACACTCTATCTAACCACATAGATATATAACCACTCTCCCTCGTAGCTATAATATATATCTATATATACTCTCTAATATATCTAGATTTATAACATATAAATGTGCATATATGCACACACTCATTCTTTCACATATCATATATATATAATACCCCTTTCAAACTATATACATATGCATATATATACAAACACATATACAAAAGTACATATATAAAAATACATATATATATTTATATTCCACTTACATATATACATATATTATACTATTCAATAGCTATATATATATATATATATATATATAGGTGTATATCCACATATATATAAACACATGTGCATATATATACACTAATGCACTAGTACATATAACTACATATATACATAATATATATATATATATATATACATTTATTACAAATGGCTAAGAATAATAGAAATTAGATCTAGAAATAAAATTAACAAACACGTGGAGTGCATCGCACCCGTATCACACTAGATCTATGATACACTTACGACACGAGTCCACTACACAACCAAACATACCCCAAAGGACATGAGCAAGTCTAATATATTATTTATGATCAAGACGAAGAGTCAAACATATATCTACATGTCTGTGTCAAATTGTAACATGCACAAAGTCCCGTGTCGGAGGAAAAACTCCAAATCAACACGTATCACCAAATTGTTGGAATACGACCTAAACGTACCCAATTGTGGATATGACACTAGCCACAAATACACAAACACATGCCAAGTTGATCTATAGGACCAATTGACAAATACAACAAGTGTCAATCTTGGAATTCCCCCAAAATTAACACAAAAAGTACCATAACTTTCTCAATATGCCTCCTATGGACTCAATTCCAAATCCTATGGGTAGCCTATGCATATGGATTGATTTATCATGGTTAAATCTCATATTTAGAACCTAAATAAAGGGGAAAAATTGAAATATATCTATTGGGAGATGGATTTCCAATGCAACCTCTAAATGTGATGAAATTGGCCTCCAACTTGTAGATCCTTGCTCCTCTTTGTAGATCCTTACTTTCTCCTTCTAAATTCTTGCTCTACTAGCCTCTAATGGTGATTTGGGAAGGAATTGGTATAAAATTTGGTATAAAAATAATGTGGGAATGAAGAAATTTGGTTGAGAAAAATTCTAGATCTAGATTTAAAATGAAAAGAGGAGAGAAACTTTCTCCCCCTCTTTAAGTAGGCTGGCCCCCTTGCCCCTCCCTCAAGCTACTATGTAATGTCTATTATACCCCTTGGGGCCTCTCATGAAGAATTAATTAAGGAGGGAAGGTTCTAGTATAAAGGTTTAATTAAATTAATAATCCTTCTAATGCATAGGCTTCTAGTTGGGCTCAATTCTTACAATTAATACATGTTGGTCCATAAGTCTAAACTAAACTAGTTATGTCCACTAACACAAGTCCAAAAATAAACTAACATCTAATAATAATTAAATAATATAATAAATAATTATTCACATGCACAAAATTTAATTAATTATAAAATGACTAAAATACCCTTTCCTAGAAAATGTGGTAGTGACACAAAGGACATCATATTCCATTTCAACCTCATAGTAGTCCTAGCAAGTCTCACTTTGGTTAGGGTATGAATATGACGGCATTCAAGATCACTCTGACAAATCAAAGAAGGTACAAACCATAAGGAAAGTAAAATCATGTCATATGGTTTTTCTTTCTCCCATCTGAGAAAGTCTTGGCCAACACTAGGTCCGAAAAAGAATATCACCAAACCTATGAGTCACTCCTCCAATCTCTCCTACTCCTCCCAATGCTTCAGTAACTACTAAACTTGGTCCTTACAAGCCCACAGTAGCAGAGAAGGGCAAGCAAAATGAGGTACAATTTGATAAAACTTTGAAGAAGAGTCTGCCAGAAGGACTTGAAAAGTCGTAAAATTTTGAGATACTGGCACAGCTCGCCAAAACACCTAATCGGCTTTCCATCTTCGAGTTACTTCTCCTTTCAAAAGAAACTCGGGATACTTTGAGTGAGGCACTCACACATACAGACTCATACTTGACCCAACTCAGGACTTCAACTGATGATTCCATAGAATGTCCTCATTGCCATAATGTAATGGAAAAAATTCCTAACATAACTTTCACACAGGAAGATATGTTATTGAAAGATAGTCGGCACAACGGGCCATTATTTTATACCAGTTACGTCGGTTCCATCAAAGTGAGACAGATTCACATCGACCTGGGATCCTCACTTAGCATTATTCTCAAAAGCCTGCTACGAGCCTTGAAGATACCAACACATAGCCTATCAACCACCAATACCAACATCTTAGGCTTCAATGCTAGAAGAAGCCGACCATTGGGGAATATACGCCTAAAAATTCAAATAGGCGATATTCGGACTGAAGTCACATGTTATATGATCGATTCAAAATTATCCTACAATATTTTGCTTAGACGACCATGGATACATGAAAACAAGATGGTTTCTTCCACTTTGCATCAATGCTTCAAATATGTGGATAGCCAAGGGGAGGTCAAAACTAAAGTTGTGGACATCAACCCCTTTAAAGGTGTTAAATCATATTACTCTGACTCTGCGTTGTATATACCATAGTACACAAAAAATAAAGCAAATGCTGATGATGAAGCCAAAAATGCTCCTAGTGAAGAACCTCTCAGAATCTTCGTCAAAGAGAAAACTATTCGGTCAAGTTTTTCAGAACCCCTGGTCATTAATCTTCACAAGTCTTTACAGGAAGAATGGTTAAGGAGCCACTGGTGATAAACCTCATAAGAAAGTACCTCTACTTGTCATTGACCTTCGTCGAAACAAGCAACCAGTGCCAGAAAACCAACCCTTGGTCATTAATGTAACTAAGACTCCAATCAAAGTTGAAGTTTCTGTTGATTATGTAGAGGAGGAAGAAATCTTATATTTTATAAATAAAGAGGATTCTCCTTCGTACTACATCGATGTTGATCCCTTCGCGGAAGAATTCCTAGAGGCCCTGTATTCTTATTAGCCTCTATCTATACCAGTAGCCTCATCACCTTAAAATGCTAAATCATATAGTTCCTACGAGGATGCTTGTTTTATATTCTAGCCAAGACGAAACGATCAACATCAAATACTTTTTGGCAAGGCCGGGAACAAAAAAATCACACATGTCTAAGATTCTGATGATGATGGTAGAAAATTGCAGTTTCACCGTTATAGCCAGCCAGCTAAAAATATTATTCAGAAGATTGGCTACAATTTAGAGTCCGACAAAGGACTCAATTACAAAAAAGGTAGGCATACTCCTATACGTCACCTTTCTCTAAAAGGAAAGTCTGAGACTTACTACCAGAAAATCAGTCATGATTTAGGATATTTTATACCTCTAACAACACTTGAAGGTTCAGAGTTAGAGGAGAAAACATGTTCCTATTCATATAACTTATCATTTTAGGATTCAGATGGAAGCATCGATAAAATATTCATGCATGCTCTTTCTGTCAATATGGTGTCAATCAACCCAGATAATGAGGATGATTTAAATTTAGAACCCTTTGAAAATAATCCATGGACACAATAGATGGATTCACAATGAGAGCTTCAATTTGAACAACGTGAACCACCTATAAAAGATAAAATTATTCAAATTAATATAGGGGAAGGGTTCTCCCTGAAATCGATATTCATCAGTAAAAGCCTTTCGAAGGAAGATAAACGAGCTCTGGTTCAGCTAATAAAGGAATACATTAACATTTTTGCCTTGAGTTATGCGAATATGCCTGATCTGGATCCTCGAATAGCTACACATAAGCTCAACATCCTTCCTAATGCTAAATTGGTCAAACAACAACAACAACGATTCTGCCCAGATATGATGGACGCAATTAAAGCTAAAGTCAGGAAGCTGATAGCATATGGCTTCGTTCGAGAAATATAACATCCTGATTGGGTACCTAATGTAGTCTGAGTCATGAAGAAAAATAGGAAAGTCTGTGTCTGCATAGATTATAGGGATCTAAACTCAGCCTGCCTAAAATAAGAGTTTTCTCTCCTTTTCATGGATGTCATGATCGACAATACTTGCATCTTCGAGCGTATGTCGTTCATGGATGGATTCTCGGGATATAATAAAATTAAGATATTTCCCGAGGATAAAAAATATACTTCTTTCTGTACACCATTAGGAGTGTATTATTATCAGTCATGCCCTTTAGTTTAAAGAATACGGGAGCAATGTCTCAACGAGCCATAAGTACAATCTTTCACGAACATCTACGAAAGATAGTAGAATGCTACATAGATGACATTGCTGTCAAGAGTCATTTTAAAGATGAATATCTTCAAGACCTGGAGACGGTATTCAAGTTAATGCATCAACATCAACTGAAAATGAATCCAACCAAATACTTTTTAGGAG
Source organism: Iris macrosiphon (assembly GCA_036927795.1). Taxonomy (NCBI): domain Eukaryota; kingdom Viridiplantae; phylum Streptophyta; class Magnoliopsida; order Asparagales; family Iridaceae; genus Iris; species Iris macrosiphon. The sequence goes on from JAYESA010000019.1 coordinate 123,038,925, forward strand.
TCTCCAACAACAAGTATTCAAAACTTGTCCGCCATTGCAAGTTTTGAACGTTCAAATAACAAACAAATAAGTACAAAAAGATCATAAACAGAAAATCTAAGTACAATATTTTTGATCTGGGTAGTGACGATGGAGCTTGAGCACGGCAGCGTCTCCATTGCTCCACTGACGGTCTGATGAGGGAATAAGAATGCTCTCTTCTTTTTTTATCTTCTGAGCTTGTGTGCATATACGTAGCTGGCCGGAGGGTTGTAGAGTATGCTACTCTTGCTATTTATAGCCATCCTGCTGACGGGCTATAGGTGCCGTATATGCCTCTATTTGGTGGCCGCTTATGACTCCTTTAACAGAATATAATTATAACCGCAGTCGCATGCCACAGACAGGCTGCCACGATATGGTCTTGGTTACGATATATTTTTGAAGAGATATCGGGATTGTTGCATACATGACTTGGTCAGCTGGACATGTAGTCATCACTGATTGTGCGAGAAATTCTTTGGTTGCAACAAAAAAGATACTGCAAGTCGAGAGCCGCATAACATTGTGGTCGTATACGTGCTCTCGTTTGGCCTTGGTCATTTGGATACTCTGGCCGCATGATGATAAGGCCGCATGGATATATAGCCGTATTCAAGATCTCATCTAGCCTTGGTCGGATAGACACTCTGGCCGCATGATGATGAGGCCGCATGGGTATGTAGCCGCATACAAGCTCTCATCTAGCCTTGGTCGGATGGATACTTTGGCCGCATGATAATGAGACTGCATGGGCATGTAGCCACATATGAATAGGCACGTGGTGTGGCATGTCTGTTGAGGCCATTAATGAGTTGATGTGACCTTCTATTTTTTTTGAGCCATCATATTCACGAATCTTGAAGCATCTCTGTGTGAAGAGTGATATGTCAAGTGTGACAGTCATCGAATGTTGTATCAGGGGGTTTTATACGACCTTTCTGCTCTTTGGTTGTTCAGGCCGCATAGAGAATTCTATGCAGCTTCTAGATCTTTGGTTGACCAGGCCGCATATGGCTTATCTACGGCTTGGTTGTTCAGGACGCATGTGGCATCTCTGTGGCTTGGTTGCTTTTTTAAGGGGGTGTGACCTCTATGCGGCCTGTATAATTTTTCAAGATTCTATAATGAACATCTGCAGAAGATAGTAGAATGCTACATGGATGACATTGTTGTCAAGACTCGTTTTAAAGATGATTATCTTCAAGACCTGGAGACGATATTCAAGTTAATGCGTCAACATCAACTGAAAATGAATCCAACCAAATCCTTTTTAGGAGTCTCAAACGACAAATTTCTCATATTTGTTATAACTTCCAAAGGCATTCATATTGACCCTGATAAGGTCAAAGCCATTCTTGAAATGTGACCTCCGCATAATCTCAAAGAATTTCATGGACTGTATGGCCGTCTGGCATATATCAGAAGGTTTATCTTATTTGTCTTATTTGTCTGGACGAAGCTGAACCATCACTCAATTGATGCAGAAAGGTATCTCATTTATCTAGAATAATATATTTTAATAGGCATTCGATAACATTAAACGATAAGTGTCACAACCCGCACCCAGATATTCGGGCAAGAGTACGTGGTTACGCCCAGCCTATGCCGCAGAATCGACGGTAGAACTCAATTTGGGTCATTTCTAACTATCTAACATCTCAACAATATAATATGGTACCTGTCAATCATCTCAACTCTAAATAGAGAAGCAATATGGTATCTCACAAGTATGACTAATCTCAATCACAAAATAAACTAAGGAAGAATAATGCACGAATGGAATAGCAAAAAAAGAATAAGATACAATCCATAATCTAAAATAATAATACAAATTGTGAATCACCATAAATAAAAGTCTAATACAATCCAACACAAATAAGCTAGACCTCCTCGGGCAATGCAACTAAGTCCTCTTGATCTATAGGAGTATCCTCTAAAGGTACGCCATCCTGTATCCCGTATAATATGGGACACTGCTCTATAAGCCAGTCATTGGAAAAAATATATCCAGTCAGTATTGGAGCGAAGTACATACCTCTGAAAGCAGTTTCAATAGCATAATCAAGCATATAAACAGATAATGGAAATAAAATACAAGATCACTAACATATGAATGAATGAACAATAGATATACAGGTAATATACGAAAATATAGAACAACAATATGAATAACTGCAATATGATAAAGTAACTACAATCTAAACTAATGTGCCTCAAAATACAAGTTCATTATGTGATCGGATTGGATGAACATGATTAAGTAAGATGATTACAAGTGAGGTATGTAACCAGAATGTACACGATATAACAATAGGATTTTGATCACATAATCAATTCCTACTCTTCCACCCCCAACTAATACCGATGGATCCAATCATGACATACTACGAACACGAAATTTAACCACTGAACATGAGCTTCACCTTCTCTGCTGCATCCACTACCATCTCTGGTCCCAGTAAAGCTCTGTCACTAACATCATCCCAGGACAATAGAGTGCGGCATCTCCGTCCACACAATACTTCGAATGGTGACATCTCGATGCTAACTTGGTGGCTGTTATTGTATAAAAACTCTACCAAGTGAAGGTGATCCTCCTAAGAACCTCCAAGATCTAAAACACAGGTGCATAACATGTCCTTGAGAGTCTGAATAGTCCTCTCCGACTGTCCGTCAGTCTGAGGGTGATATGCGGTACTGAACTTGAGCTGAGTGCCCAAGCTAGCCTGCAAACTCCTCTAGAAGTGGGACATAAAGCGACTATCCCGATCCGAGACTATGCTCACTGGAACACCATATAATCTGACAATCTGGCGCACATACATCTCCACAAGCTTCTCCGTAGATATACCCACTTTAAATGGCAGAAAGTTGGCTAATTTTGTCAACTTGTCCACGATGACCCAAATCGCATCTTTGCCTCCTGGAGAATTCGAAAGTCCTGATACAAAATCTACAGTCACATGTTCCTATTTCCACTCCGGAATGGGTAAAGGATGAAGCAATCCACCTGGCCTCTGTCTCTCTGCCTTGACCTGCTGGCAAACTTAGCATCTGAACACGAAGCTAGCTACCTTCCGCTTTATGCCATACTACCACACATGCTCCCTCATGTCTCTATACATCTTATTGGCACTAGGATGAATAGAGTACTGAGAACGATGCGCCTCCTACAGAATCTTCTCGTACAATGCTCCTCTCGGTACACATAACCTGGTACCATGTCGCAATGATCCATCATCTACGACAATAAATTCCTCTGCCAGCCCCATCTGAACCTTTGCTCTGATGATCCTCAGAGACTCATCCTCATACTATTCGGCTCTGACCCAATTTATCAGCTCTGACTATACCTGAAGTCCCTACATATGTGCTGCGACTCCAGGAACTAGTACCTCAATATCCAAACTGTCAAGATCTGCCAATAAATGTCTGTCTTTAGTCAAGCGTATAGCCACGGGATACTTGCTCAAGGCATCCGTGACTACGTTGTTCTTCCCTGGATGGTACTGCAAGGAAATATCGAAGTCTTTTATCAGGTCCAACCATCGCTGCTGCCTCATGTTAAGTTCTTTTTATGTAAATATATACTTCAAGCTCTTATGGTCTGTGAAGATCTCCACTCTCTCTCCATACAATTAGTGTTTTCATAATTTGAGAGCAAAGATAATTGCTGCCAATTCTAAGTCATGGGTAGGGTTGTTCTTTTCATGCAGGCATAATTGCTTGGAAGCATAGGCAATCACTTTCCTGTGCTGCGTAACACACAACCCAAACCCTTTCCTGATGCATCACTATAATGGAAAATCCTCCAGTGCTTGTTGGCAATGTCAAGATGGGAGCTGTAGTCAATCTCTTCTTCAGCTCCTCAAATGCTGACTGACAATCCTCAGTCCAGACGAATTCCACGTCCTTCCTGGTTAGTCTAGTCATCGGCTCTGCAAGTCTAGAAAATTTCTAAACAAACCTTCGGTAGTAGCCTGCTAATCCAAGAAAACTCCTGATCTCTACTACTGAACTCGGGGTAGACCACGATTCTACAGCTGAAATCTTTTTCGGGTCCACCAAGATTCCATCTCTTGTAATAACATGCCCAAAGAATTCAACCTTATCAAGGAAGAATTCATACTTTGATAACTTGTCATACAGCTTCTCCTTTCTGAGGGTCTCCAGAACTATCCTCAAGTGCTACTCATGCTACTCTGGGGTCTTTGAATATATCATAATATTATCTATGAAGACTACAACAAACTGATCCAGGTACTGATAAAATACCTTACTCATCAGGTTCATGAATCCTGTCGGAGACTTGGTCAACCCAAACTGCATCACCAAGAACTTGAACAGCCCATAACGAGTCCTAAAAGCTGTCTTCAGGATGTCTTCCCTCTTCACTTTTACCTGGTATCTTTGAGAATACCTTCGCTCCGCTCAACTTGTCAAACAAGTCCTCAATCCGCGACAACGGGTATTTGTTCTTGATAGTGAGGTTGTTAAGTTCCCTGTAGTCGATACACATGCATACCGACCCATCCTTCTTTGGTACAAAAAGTACTGGAGCACCCCATGGTGATGAACTGGAACGGATAAAGTTCTTGTCTTGCAACTCATCCACCTGCTTCTTCAACTCCGCTAGTTCGCTGTTGTTGACTCTAGAGACGTGCTGAGATATCAGCTCTGCGCCTGGAACCAAATCTATAGAGAATTCTATATCTTTGACCGACGATAACCCTGACAACTCCTCTGAAAAGACATCCATAAAATCTATAATCAACGGATATGGCGACTCCTGCTCTCTTATCAAAGATCCACAGAAATTACCTTCGCTCTGCTTTGCTCCTCGGACGAACTCGAACTTTGGCTCTCCTGGCGTCTGAAATAAAACTTTGCCTCTACGACAATCGATACTAGCATTATGTCTACTCAACCAATCTATCCCGAGTACTATATCGTAACTTGGAAGTGGCATTATAAGTAAACATACGCTCAACTCACGGCCTCCTAAATAAACTCTTTATTTCTTGCAAACATTACTGACCAGGATAATGCCACCCCCGATCGTGATCTTGTAAGTCCTCGCCAACGGTTCAGACTCAAGACTATGTCTCAAAGCAAAAGATACAGATACAAAGCTATGAGAAGTACCAGAATCGAACAAAATATGAGCTGGAAAGGAATCGAGATAAACTGAACCTGAGATGACATCGCCAACTGGCTCCTCCTCCTCGACAGTCAAGGCAAAATCTTTCCCTTGTAGCTCTGCTTCTCTCTGCTGCTAATGCTTGGCAAACTACTGATGCTGTGGTAGAAGAGGTCCTCTCTGCTGCTGTCCCGCTGGTGGTCTAGCGGGTGCTCTCTGTGCCTGTCCTCCACCTGAACTGGACCAGTTAGGACTTTAGGACAAGCCCGCAACTGATGATCTCCCGATCTACAATATAAGCATTGGCCTAGCCTTATCCTGTATATGTCCCATCCGTTTCCTTGCTTCTTACAAAAAGTGCAAGGAACTGCTGCCTTCTGGATCTGATGCATCTGCTGTGCCGGTGCTCTAGCTGGCCAATGATACTGCTGCCTCTGGTGTTGCTGCTGGAAGTGAGGCCTCTTCGCTGGACCCATGTTGGTGCTGGATCCTTCCGTGTTCCTCAGCCTCTTAGAGTCGAGCTCTAAGTCATCCTCCGCTCTCTGTGCCTGTCTGAGAATCTCCTCGAAGGTGGCGGTAGGATCTCCGTTGGTGCGGGATTTGACCTCCCAATTTATGCCCTTCTTGAACTTCCTGGCTCTGTCTCTAGGGTTCTGACCCTCCACCGCATACTCATCCACTGACATACCTCCGTAGACGAGGTACTGGAACTGACTCTCCAAGGATGTAAGTGCCACATCTGGGAAGAACTTCTCCTTGAAAAGCTCTTTGAAGGCTTCCCAAGTGAGTCCTGTTACTGCAATCCTGGGGTCTGTTCGGAACCATGTCAAAGTAATGTCGAACATCATACACTCGTTGCCACTATCTGTAATATCTCTGGAATCTGCGCCAGCCACAGGTTTTGCTCAATTTCCTCGATCCAATCGTCCGCATAAAGGATCCCCTCTGTGCCTCTGAAGTCCTTTGGGCCCATCCTCTTGAAGTCTATGATGGTACCCGGCCTCGGTTGTTGAGGAATAAACTGAGCTGGTACCATCTGTGGCTGGACTGTAGTAGCTCTCTTAACTGTTGCAAGTACGATCTGGTGAGCATTCTCCATACTCTATCGTAAAACCTATGATTGATGCTACTGCGCCTCCATCATCTGCTGAAAGAGCGCGAATATCTGCGTCCGATCGATTACTGATGGTGGAAGATCCTCGAAAACTGTCTGCGCTGTCCTCGGTACCGAGGTAGAGCACCTTCGAAAGATATTGTCGATACGACCACCTGGACCGGTGAAGCTGACCTCCTGAATATAGGTGCTGGACCATTGTCTGAGGGTGCTACCCTCAAGGGTGATGAAGTGACTGATCGTGCTGCCATGGCACCTGATCGCTGGGAACGCGTCTTCGGTGGCATCCTGAAGATAGATTAAAATACGTAATCAATATTGAATATGATACTATACCATCAAAGAATGATAAAACTTTATTCAAAGTAAAGCAATATTCAATAGATAAGGAATTGCAAAACAGATTTTGAATGTTTCCTAGTTGTGATTGAGTAAACTCTCAGCCTAAATCCTATTTCCTAAAGCAGGCTCGTAGCAGTACTCTAGACGAGCACAACTACAATAAGAATCTAAAACTGCATGGGCCACCACTAAAAATGTGTTAGGACCTGCACCCAGATATTTCGACATGAGTACGTGGTTACGCCCAGCCTGCGCTACAGAATCGGCGGTAGAACACTGTCTGGGTCATTTCTAACTATCTAACATCTCAACAATATAATATGGTACATATCAATCTTCTCAACTCCAAACGGAGGAGAAATATGGTATCTGACAAGTATGGCTAATCTCAATCACAAAACAAACTAAGAAAGAATAATGCATGAATGAAATAGCGAAGGAAAGAATAAGATACAATCCACAATATAAAATAACAATAAAAATTATTAATCACCACAAATAAAAGTATAATGCAATCCAACACAAATAAAAGTATAATGCAATTCACCACAAATAAAAGTATAACTGATGACCTCCTCGGGCTATGCAACTAAGTCCTCTTGATCAATAGGAGTATCCTCTAAAGGTACACCGTCCTGCGGCCCATAGAATATGGGACACTGCTCTATAAGCCAGTCATCTGGAAAAAAATATATTCAGTCAGGATTGAAGCGAAGTACATACCTCTGAAAGCAGTTTCAATAGCATAATCGAGCATATAAATAGATAATAGAAATAAAATAGAAGATCACTAACATATGAATGAATGAACAATAGATATATACAGGTAATGTACGAGAATATAGAACAACAATATAAATAATTACAATATGATGAAGTAATTACAATCTAAACTAATATGCCTCATAATACAAGTTTATTATGTGATCGGGTTGGGTGAACATGATCAGGTAAGATGATTACAAGTAAGGTATATAACTAGAATGTACAAGATGTAACAATGGGGCTTTGATCACATAATCAACTCCTACTCTCCCACCCCCAACTAATACCGATGGATCCAATCATGAACACGCTACGAACACGAAATATAACCACCAAATACGAAATATAACTACTTGCTGCCAGGATCAAAATATTGGTAGATACTTGCTGGTGAAGGTTGCACATTTTGTACAGTAGCCCGAGACTGCACTGTCTGCAGTGGGACTGCCTCCATCGCGAGCTGCCACTTTGCAGAATCAATGCTCAGTGTACAAAGCATACTGCCCGATTGTAGGTTTGCTGCACTATTCAATGCCACTTGCACGAGCTCTCCTCTTGCACAGCTACACCCTCCTATGCATACTGAACTTCCTATGTTGCTGTGCATTGACTGAACTCCTCTGCCTCACTCACTGCCACTACTCATCTCACACACACACAAACTCACAACCACTCACCCACAAACACACATACACTCAAACAAAAATGCACATACACTTATACACATCTAAGTATATATATATATATATTCCTATACACCTCTATGTATATATATAACAATAGCTTTACATCTATATATATATACTCCTCACTCTATGCATATATTTATATATATATCAACATAGATATATATATACTCACACACATATAATCAAACACACACACACACACACATACATATATATAAGTACATATATATATACATATATATATATACATATATATATATATATATATATATATATATATCACTATATACTCTAATATATACACATATATACACACATATATACACCATTATATACATATATTTATATATATATATATATATATATATATATATATATATATATATATATATATATCACATAAATATCATATAGATATATACATATGTACGTATAGGAAGAGGACAAAACACCAAACACGTGGAGTGTACTGCCCCCGTATCACACTAACTCTATGATACGCTTGCGATATGGCCCCAACACACAACCAAACGTATCTCGGAGGACACAAGAAAGTCTAATATACTAATTATGAATAATACGTAGAGAAATTAGATTAACTACGTGTCCATGTCACAATGTGATATGCACAAGACCCCGTATCAGAGAAAAATCTCCAAAATTAACCCATTTCATCAAATTGACAAGATACGGCCTACACGTACCCAATTATGGATACGACACTAGTCACAAACAAGCAAGCATATGTTATTTAGATCTATTAGACTATATGACAAACACTACATGTGCCAATCTCGGAATTCTCCTAAAATTGATACCAAATTGCACATAACTTCCATCGTAGGTCTTCGATGAACCTAAAACTAATTTCTATGGGTAGCCTATGCATATGGGTTGGTTTCTCATGGTTAAATCTCAGATCTAGAGTCTATTAGAAGGGGAAAAACTAAAATGTACCTATTGGGAGATGAATTCCCAATAAAAAGTCCCCAAATGTAAAGTAGCTCCTCTCCTTGTAGATCTTGGCCTCCTCCTCCTTGCTCCTTGCTTCCTTCTTGTAGATTCTTGATGTAGAAGCTTTCAATATAGAATAGGGAAGGGATTTGTGAAGAATTGGTGAAGAAATGGTGAGGGAATGAAGGAATTTGAAAGAGAAAAGAATATAGATCTAAAGGAATGGGAAATAAAAATAAAATAATACACTCTCTCTCCTCCTTCTATGTTGGCCGACCCTAGTCCTCTCCCCAAGCTAGTATGAAATATCCTAATTACCCCTTGAGGCCTCTCATAAAGAAATTAATTAGGGAGAAAATATTCTGGTCTAATGGTTTCACTAATTAATTCAACTTCCTAATCCAAGGGCCTAATTTATGGGCTCAAACTAAACTCATCTAAAATGTTGGTTCATGCTTCTAATAAAATAGGTTAGGTCAACTAGACAAGTCTAACATAAATCTATAATTAGCAATCAATAAATAATATAATAATAAAATAATCATGCATACACAATATTTAAATACAAATAATGCTAAAATTAAAATACCTATGTCAATTACCAAACTACCCTTGAATAAAAATATGAGGGTGACAATAAGTCACAAACCCGCCAGTTTTGGTGGTTCCAATCGTAGAAAAATCTTTCTTGCTGTATGTTCGAGCAATGGATCATTCTCTATGAGTTCTTCTCGCATAGAAGAATATCGAAGGTCACGAACAGGCGATCTACTACCTCAGTCGTATGATGATCGCTGTCGAACACAGATATAATCATGTGAAAAAAATGCCTTGCTTTAATATTTTCCATTCAAAAAATATGCCATTATATGACGGGTCTATTGACACAAAGTGGTCACAGTCAACCTGATTCTGATAATCGTCAAATATCAGATCCAAAATACAGATGAAGCAGATACTCGAAACAAAGTATATCAACTCTGTCAGTACTAAAGTCAGACTCTGCAACCGCTATTGGTTTCTATTCAAATATAATCTTTTATTTATTTGAGTCTTAGACTGATGTAAGTTATCATACTGGCAAACCCCAAGTACCTATACCCAGATACCTAGTCCACTCAAATAAACTAAAGAACCTATCGAACAACTTAGGCCACATTTATTTACAAAATCTACCATAATAAGAGACCGAACTTGGGCCGAACTCATGCCGAAATCGGTTACCCTTTTAATATAAAATCAACCAGGTCAATAGTTCCTGATTTCTTGGCCCAACAGTTAGAAATTTGAATTAAATCCCATCCAAATTTTGGTCAAATTTTGTTTGCCTATACCCTATAAATAGGATTGGAATTCTTCATTCTAACAATAACTCAATAATTCCTAGTCTTCTATCCTATTGTGAGCAAACACCTAAAGCCTTAACCTTCCCATCTCAAAGAGCATCTCCCTAGCCTTCCTAGTGCCAAGTGCGATCTCGGTCTAGAAATCTTCTGAGTTGTAAAGAGCTTTGTTCCATCAGTTACTCTCTCTATCAACCTGTGAAGTTGTGAGACTTCGGATCAAATCTCGTGGTTGTAAGAAGTGGCAAGCTTTCGGATCAAAGCTTATGATTCACTATTGGTGATTATAGTGGATACAACTCCGAGCTTGAGTTCTCGGGACTGGACTAGTCCTCTCAGAGGGAAACCAATATATATCTTGGTGTTTGCATTTGCTTTCTCTCACTCAATTTCATATGTACATAACACTGCTAGTAGTATTGCTTATACATGAGATATATTCTAACTGCCAGTAGCTAATTACCATTGCAAGCCATATAATTATATTTTAACATATGATTTTATTCCACTGCATACATACACTCTATTCACCCCCCTCTAGAGTTGCCATACACGGTCCTATAATTGGTATTAGAGCAGGTACTCTTACATTGAAACTATTATTGATATAAATTTCTCCTATAATTTGTATCAAAGGAGATAGTCGCTTATTTAGTTTCGGATACTAATTGCTCCTATAATTGATATCAGAAATGGTACTCTTATATTAGAACTTTTACTGATACCATTTACTCCTCAAATTGGTATCAAAGTGGGTACTCTTTATATATGAACTATTTCTCCTCAATTAGTATCAGAGCATGTTCTCCTGATTATCGGATTAACATCCAAAGAGTATAACATATGGAAACAACAAGATCACTATTTTCTATCGATGGTGAAAGCCAACTCCTTGATAAGCCACCCATTTTTAACAGCACTAAATATTTATTTTGGAAAATACATATGACTGCTTTTCTAAAATCTTTTGGCTTTAACTTATGGATGTATGCTACTAATGCTTACAAAAAAGTAGACAAAGCAGATAATGAATATACCGAAGATGAAAAGAAAGTAGCAAGCAATGATACAAAGGCAATGCATATGCTCTACTGTACTCTAGGAGAAGACGAATTCAAACTTATCTCCAAGTGTAAAACATCATATGAGATATGGAAACTACTGAAAACAACCTATGGAGACAACGAAGAAGATGAAGAAGAACCTTATGATAATGCAAGCTCGTATAAAAATGAAGAAGCTACAAGTACAAAGAAAGATGCAGACATTCAATGCAACAATGATGAAAGTAAGGAAGAAAATGTTGCAAACTTATGCCCAAGTGAAATTTTAGCAATCAATGCAAGCATCCAGTATGAGAATGACAAAAACCTTCAACCTACGACAGACTTGTGCTTAATGGTAAGCGAGATAAATAATGACTCTCTAGCAAAATACATTTCGTATGATAAAATATCTGATACTTTTAATAATTTATTTAAAGACTATAATAAGCTTAGAAATAACTATAAGTAATCCCAAAAAGATATCAAATCTTATCAGCTTAAGAATGATCAGCTTATTTGCTTACTTAAGGAAGCTAGAGAAAACTTCTCTTTTGATGAATAAATTGAAATCTCCAAACTTGAGCTTAGCTTACAAGAAGCTCTTGACTTCTTTGATGAAAGCAATCAAGAAAATACTAAACTTAAGGAGGACTTAAAACAGGAAAATAAGAAGTACTCTAATGCTTTACTTAAGATAGATGCTCTTACTGCTAAATATGATAAATTATTTGTCACCTCTAAAAAGTTAGGGATTAGATTGGGAAAGCAGGTTATATAACCTACTACTCAGTCTAACATGAGTCACATGGCTAAACAAAAGAGCACTCATAACAAGACACCAGCAAGCAAAGCAAATGCTTCACACTATTATGCATGTAGAACACAACATACTTCACATAATCATGCATTCTATTACAAATATCCACGCAAGACATGTCACACTACTCTATATACTCATTCTTCAATACCCAACATAAATGCCTATGCTATATGTCATTATTGTGGTTTAAAAGGACACATTACACTTAAGTGTAAGGCTAGAAAATTGGTTGATATTAATATGTATAAGTAGATTCCCTAAAGCTAAGAAATATGGATTCAAATCCTGGATACCAAAGTCTTGTTCTAATCATATAGGTGGAACAATTTGTGGCAAGACGTAATGGTAAAGAAGAAAGTTGGTGATTGCAAAAAGCTAATGGAAATTCTTATGGCAATTGCACCAACTCAAAATATGACTATTACGTCATTATGGTAACACAAATTTTCATATTTATAGTAGTATAGTATACTCATTTAATATGATAATACAATTATTCTTAAACTATGTATGAAGAAACTCTTATTAAATAATTCTTCAATATTATGATCTAAAGGTATAGAAATTATTGTTAAAAAGCCTAAAGGATCCTTCTGTCAACATGGTGTAAACAGCCCTAAGCGACACGGTACTTAAGTGTCTTCGAACCACCGCTAGCTGGGAACCGGCCCATACTGCTAATTAAAAATACCTCACTGAGTAATGATATACAAAGAGCTATTTACAAACGTTTCCTAAATACAATTATCATTCATTCAGTAATTAACTGCTATAAATTCTTTTAAATGACTTATCTAATAGCAATGACTGTTAATATCCTGTTATAATTATAGACCTTATATATTTTATACTTGTATAAGATCACCCATATGTTTTTATGACTATTATAGCATTATACAAAAAAATATTTTTTTTAAATCCAGAGCTATCAGAACTCAGATAGAGTTCGGTCCGAACTTGGTCCGAATTTGGTTCAAGTATTTTTATATAACATCAACAACCTCAAATTTGATCATATTTCTTCATCCTCCCAAATCCTTCCTCTCCAAACCGAGAATAACCTCCTTTCCTCCAAAAACCCTAGTTTTGTGATCTCCTTCTACAAAGGCTTTTCTTGGGAACTAAGGCTCTTAGTGAGATTCTCCTTCATCCCCTTCAATCTTTTTAAGGTATAAATCTTCACATTCTCAAACCCTAATTCATGGCTCCTAAATTTGGAAAAAAAAGAGAAAAGAAAATAAAACTTTCTCTTCTCAACCCTCTAGTGATGATGTTATCTATTCCTTATTTTCTCCTAATATTCCAAACCCAGGAGAATATGATAATTTTATTTTTACTTCTATTGATGCCTCAAATCTATGGTTCAATAATTTTGTGCAAAGGAATATTTGTAAGGGCAATCCTATTAATTTTATAGCTTTTTATGCCTAAAAATCTAAACTTGTAGAATTTCATCTTCATCGTCTAGTCAAAACTAGAAAACCCATATATTTGAATGCCATTTGCATATTTTATTGCAATCTATCTCATGATCAATGGTCTATCTCTTCGAGAGTGGGTGGGATCGACATTGAATTTGACGATACAACTTTGGATAAAATTCTTAAAATCCCTAACGAGGGAGATGCCCTAGTTGAGATCGACAAACTCAATCTCAGAGATGACATCACTCTTGACTCTTTCAGGGACATACTTTGTGCCCCTCATCCTTGTCCTGACGGGAAGTTTCATGCTCGTTATTTTAACCAATACTTTTACGAACTTTATCGTATCCTATACTCTGCTATCATTCCCAAGCAAACCTCCAAAGATGATGTGACCTATAAGGAGATATATGCTTTATATCACTTCTACACATCCACTCCCTTTAGCCATCCTAAAACCCTGATTCGGAAGATGATTGACTATTGTAAACATAAACGGCAACTTACTTATGCCATGTATCTACCACTCATCTTTGAGCACTTCCACATTCCTATGGAAGAACCCACTTATCTATCTAAGACAGCCTACCTAACCAAAGCCCACAGGATTCAACCTATTTCTCTCATTCCTGATAAGGATGACTCATCCAGATCTAATTTTGATTCACTAACTAATCCAGCCCCAGCTCCTCCTGCTCCTACTTCTACTCCATCATCTTCTACACAGCCTCCTACCTTAGACTCTATCCAAGAGATATTCCGCGAGCAATTTAGATTGTAAAATGAGATAATAGCTGCTTAACACTAGGAGCAGAACACTATGATTATCACTCAGCTTCACGACCAGTCTTATCGCACCACTATTCAGGTACACACATTAGCCAACTCCTTAGCAGATCTTTATTATCACCTAGTCCATCATCCTACTACACCTCACCCAGTGGCTCGTGATCCTTCCCGTTCTGGCTACAAGATCAATGATCCATTTGTTCAACAGTACTTCAATCCTACTGCAGCCTATTTTGACGATGACCTGCCTGTTGATGCTGCTGCTGATAATTTGTGATAGTTCATTGTAGCTATGTAGATGTATTAGTTTTTTTATTTTCAGTGTACTAGAAATATTTTCTTAAATGTTCGTAAAACTTTTATGCAATTTGCATCTAAATATTTGCCAGTCTTATTACTTTTCCTGATAAAAACAAATGCATGTTCTAGTCAATTTGTCTTTTTCTAATTTGTCATAATCATTCGTTATGGGGGAGTTTTTCTACTATGATATATTGACAAAGGGAGAAAAATGACAAAATGTGATAAACAAAATATTTTGATTATAGCTGATGTATGGTTGATAACATATAACTGTGACATATTTTATTGATATATCTGTACCTAATTTTGCTAAAAATAAATATCAAGTTATAGGTCTTTTAAATGCTCCCGTTCAAAGGAAAGATCTACTTACGGGGGAGCTATTTCTAAAAAGCCAAGTTTTTAACAGAAAGATCTACGTTTAAAGAACTTCGTCTACGTTTCAACTATTTGCATCAAAGGCTACATCAGACTCACCATATGTGTATTTGGCATATTTTGTCAATTATCATAATGGGAGCGATTGTTGACACAAAGTGGTCACAGTCAACCTAATTCTGATAATCGTTAAACATCATATCTAAAATACAGATGAAGTAGATACTCGATACAAAGCATATCAACTCTGTCAGTACTAAAGTCAGACTCTACAACAGCTATTGGTTTCTATTCAAATATAATATTTTATTTATTTGAGTCTAGAACTGATGTAAGCTGAGTCACACTATCAAATCCCAAGTACCTATACCCAGATACCTAGTCCACTCAAATAAACCAAAGAACATATCCAATAAATTAGGCCACATTCATTCACAAAGTCCACCGTACTAAGAGACCGAACTCGGTTACCCTTTTGGTATGAAATTAACCAGTTAAATAGCTCCTGATTTCTTGGCCCAATGGTTAGAAATTTAAATTAAACCCCATCCGAATTCTAGCCGAATTTTGTTTGCCTACACCCTATAAATTGGATTAGAATTCTTTATTCTAATAACAACTCAACAATTCCTAGTCTTTTATCCTATTGTGAGGAAACCCCTAAAGCCTTAACCTTTCCATCTCAAAGAGCAACTCCCTAGCCTTCCTAGTGCCAAGTATGATCTCAGTCGTAAAGAGCTTTGTTCCATCAGTTACTCTCTCTATCAAGCTGTGAAGTTATGAGACTTCAGATCAAACCTTATGGTTGTAAGAAGTGGCAAGCCTTCGGAACAAAGCTTATGATTCACTATTAGGGATTATAGTGGATACAACTTCGAGCTTGAGTTCTCGCGACTAGACTAGTCCTCTCAAAGAAAAACCAGTATACATCTTGGTGTTTGCGTTTTCTTTCTTTCACTCTATTTTATATGTTCATAACACTGCTAATAGTATTGCTTACACATGAGATATATTCTAACTGCCAGTACTTAATCACCATTGTACGCCATAGAATTATATTTTAACATATGATTTTATTTTGCTGCATACATACACTCTATTCATCCCCCTCTAGTGTTGCCATACACGGTCCTACAGGGTCAAACCATCCATGTCATATCCAGGGTAAATTCTCTCTGGGTATTGATGACCAAGTCGAGTATACTTAATTCTTGTCTAGCTACATAGGCAATGCTGTTATCACCTTACGATAAGGTATATGACCCATAGAAGGCAGTAAAAGGTCAAGCCTTGGCAGATTTCTTAGCCGCTCACCCAGTACCGAAAACTTCAAAGCTATATGATAACATCCCTGACGAAGTATTGGAATCTAATATGGCAATAGAAGATGATACTTGTTAAATATTCTTTGAAGGGGCATCAAGAGTTGGCCCTTAAGGCAATATCATAACTAGAATCGGTATAGTCATTGTATCTCCTGACAAACTATTGATACATCGTACATATTCTCTCAGAGAATCTTGCTCTAATAATATAGCATAATATAATGCTCTGCTCATTTGCCTGTAGTTGGCCAGACAACTGGATGTAGAGTATCTTAAGGCTTATGGAGATTCTAAACTGATAGTTAACCAAATTAAAGGAGAATACGAGGTTTGCTATGAAGACCTTATTCCTTATCATCAAGCTACAATCGAACTAGCCTCTATCTTCAAAGGGTTCTTTATTGAATATGTGCCTCGCTTACAGAACATGGAGACAGACGCCCTTGCCGGGTTAGCGGCCTCTTTCGATATTACTTTAAGGAAACAACATTCAATCAGAGTAAGCAGTCAAGAGTTGTTCTGTGCTAAAAATAACTTACACATCGAAAGCAGCTTTGAAGTAAAATCTACTCTTGATTCTGAAGACTGGAGAATCCCTTTCAAAGATTATGGGGTATATGGGATTCTTCCAGACGATCCTAAAGAGGCTACTTAGATTAAGAGATGCTCACTCTAATTCTACTATGATGCAGCATCCAGTATATTGTATCGTCTCTCGTATGATGGACTCCTATTATGATATCTTCTATATCTTGAAGCAAGACGAGTACTCTGTAAGGCTCATGATGGTGTTTGTGGAGTACATCAACCATGCCCAAAATTATAAGATAGGCTCAAAAGGATGGGGTAATATTGTCCTACCATGGTAGCCGACTCTGTAGACTATGCCCACAAATGCAGAGCATGCCAAATTTATGCTGATTTTATTCACCAATTGTCAGAACTTTTGCATCCTACGAAAACATCCTGGCCTTTTGAAGCTTGGAGAATGAATATTATTGGCCCTATTAGCCTACCTTCGTCCAGGGGACATTGGTTCAACTTAGATATAACTGATTATTTCTCTAAATGGGCAAAATCAGTATCGCTAATCGAAATAAAGACATCCAATGTGATTAGCTTCGTTAAACATTACGTCATCTATTGATACAGTGTTCCTCGAGGGATAATACATGACAATATGCCTCTATTTTCTAGTGAAGCATTCTATCGGTTCTGTGATAAGAATCGAATCCAAAATGTGGCATCCACTGCATAATATCCTGCAGCTAATGGCTTAGCTGAAGCCTTTAACAATACCATAATCAAAATTCTCATGAAGTTTGTCTCATCCAACAAATATGATTGGAACGAGAAGCTTGGATAATGTCTATGGGCCTACCGTACGACTTTATGAACTCCAACTGGCTGCACATTATTTTCTCTGGTTTATGGGTATGAAGAGTCCTTCCTCTCAAAATATAGATCCCTTATCTCAGGATAGCTCTTGCTAATGAGATGACAGTAGAGAATAATGATCGATTGTGACTTCAACAGTTAGAAGTATTAGACAAAAAGTGCTTATATGCTCAGCAACATATTGAGTTATATCAAGCTCGCATCTCCAGAGCCTTTAACAAAAAAGTTAGAGAAAGAATATTCCAAGTTGGTGATCTTGTCCTCACGGTGAGAAGGCCAATGAACCCGACTCACAAAAGTAAAGGCAAATTTTAGGCTAAGTGGGAGGGACCATTTGTGGTGGAAATGGTATATTCCAATGGTGCTTATAGGCACACAAAGCCGAACAAAATTTGTTAATGATGCCGATCAATGGCAAATTTCTCAAAAAAGTACTATATTTAAAACAAGCTCGTACTTTTTCATCCCCAGCGGATCAAACATAAGAACATTATAAATCTCTCATTTTAAACTTGTAGAAGCATGGAAAATCTTTACCATACGCCTCAATAATCCAAGACTTATGCGCCTTAGTGATCCAAGACTCATGCACCTCAGTGATCCAAGACTCATGCACCACTAGTATCTTAGTGTTCCAATGTACCTACAGTGCCATGCGCCACTAGTGTCTTAGTGTTCCCATGTGCCCGTAGCGCCATGCGCCACTAGCATCTTAGTGTTTCCACAGAAGCACCATACGCCACTAGCGTCTTAGTATTCCCATGTGCCGAGCAGCGTTATGCACCACTATTGTTCCATTGATTTTTATGCGCCAAGTGGACATACTCCCAAGGTGCAATCAAAGTCTACAATGACACATGCCATGAGTGTTATGGGCATCAGAACCTCCAAATCTCGAGCGACCATGTGGCAACTTATGGAAGCATGTGCCCTTAATTACAACATGCGTCGTTATATGGTAGCATGAGATGCGCACATATATGCCTTATCAAAAAGCTATAAATAGTAGGCATTTCCCGCACATGCACGAGAGGACGCATCTACACATAAAAGAGAAGTGAAGAAGAAGGATTGCTGAAGCCTCGTCAACCTCCTTGGTCCCGGCTCATCAACGGAGTAAATAAGATACTGCAGTGCTCGATCTCCACCGTCACACTTGCCCAGATATTTTTTTTTGTACTTAGATCCTCTTGTAATAGGAATTCTTTTGTACACTTTGTTAATTAAAAATAAATAAAAATTTCTTCAACTTTATACTCCCGAATCCAAAATAACCAATTTTTACGATGTCGACAAAAATGGTGACTCTGTTGGGGAAGAGCTTCTCCTCCAACGAGAAGATGGTGACGCAATCTGACGTGACTAAGTTAGGTTCGACTGAGAGGATGTTGGTCATTCACTTTGACCAACAGGCATTTGAAGATATGTTGGATAAGCTGAGATCTCCAATGAGGCCCGTACGACCTTGTAAGACTCGCAAAACTCGGGACGTCAGTGCCACTGTGCCAAGCCATTGTTGGTACCTGATGCATCGTCAACCCAAGCCATAGTCGCACACGTGATTGACCTGTATACCACCGATAAGTTGAGTTCTTTGCCAAGGCCCACACGACCTCGAAAGATTTCCATGATGTGGGTTGCCAAATCCGTTGTGCTAACCCGAACTTTGCTCCAGAAGTGCCGCCAAACTTTATAGTAGATGCACACAATGTGGCACACATCCTATCTCCATCTCCAAATTCGTGCTCGAAAAGAATCATGTTGAGTCTCATGGTGCACACATGTAGTGTCACTACCGCTTTCCGAGAGAGGAGTATTTTTGTCTTTTTCTATTATTAATAATATTGTAATATTGGTATTTCATTATTATTTAGTTAGGGTGCATGTTATATTTTATTTATTGTAGCATTTAGAATATTGTAAGCATGTTACATTATTTATTGGACTTGTGTTAGTGCACCTAACTAGACTAAACTTGACTCTTGACCCAATAATTTATCAGTTTAGACTTGAGCCCAACATCTTAGCCCATTTTATTAAGTTGGTGATTAATTAGTCAAACCATTAGGAGTAGAAGCTTCCTCCTTAATTACATTCTTTCATGACAAGCCCCAAGGGATATTTGAGATATTCCATATTGCTTGGAGGCCAAGCTAGAGGGGACGGCCATATAAGGGAGAGTTCTCTCTCTCCTCCTTACTCTTTCTATTCCAATTTAGATCTAGAAATTATTCTTCCCCAAATTTTCTTTTCCCTTCACCAAACCCACATTAAATCTCTACCAAGTACTTTCCAAATTCATCCCAACTTCACCATTGGAGACTCTATAAGCAAGGAGGAGACAAGGATCTACAATTTGGTGGAAGAAGCACAAGTTGAAGGCTCTTGACATCCATTTGGAGGCTTGTATTAGGAATCCATCTCCAATAGGTACAATTCAGTTTTCTACTTCTAATTAGATTATAAACTATAGTTTAATCATTAGGAACCTTCCTATGGACAAGGGCTACCTATAGGAAGAAGAATTGACTACTAGGGACCCCTATGTTGAAAGTTACCACGAGTTTATGTCAATTTTAGAGAAAATCCGAGATTGGTACACCAAGTATTTGTTAATAGGTTAGAATAATGATTTGGTGTTTGTTTTAGGGTTATGATTCTAATATCATTTCCATAATTGGATACGTGTAGACCGTATCATGGTAATTTGGTGATACGGGTTAATTTGAGATTTTTTTTTGACACAAGAGATCACACATATCATATTTTGCTACAGACACGTAGGTGCGTAGCTAGCACTTTATATTGCTTATAATGTGATTCTAGACTTGCTCAAATCATTGGTGAGGCATTTGGTGAGGTGTTGGGACCAAATTATAAGCGTATCATAGAATGAGTGTGATACGGGTGTGATTCACTCAATGTGTTCAATGAATGTGTTCTACTCTATTTAGTTATGTATATAGCTATTTGAGTTTTGATATGAGATATATTTATATCTATATATATGATATGAGTTTGCATCTATTTGGTTATGTTTCTACTAGATAAT
Organism: Iris macrosiphon; assembly: GCA_036927795.1. Classification (NCBI taxonomy): domain Eukaryota; kingdom Viridiplantae; phylum Streptophyta; class Magnoliopsida; order Asparagales; family Iridaceae; genus Iris; species Iris macrosiphon. The sequence continues at coordinate 123,059,828 of JAYESA010000019.1, forward strand.
TAAGTATCTATTCTACATAATTATGGATGGGGGTATGTGTGGACTGATTTAAGGTTTGTACATAGTGTGTACACTATTTGGAGTTGTTTACACTGTTGGGGGTTTACTCAACTGATGTTGAACTGTTTGGGAAGTTCTGTCGTGTGTGCACTGTATACTGAAGTGGACAGCAGGTCGGGCTGTTGCACACTGCAACAACATGCAACAACAGCATAAGATGGAGCAGTGGGTTGTGCATCGGGTATTTGACTCTGGAGTGTTGGATGTTCAATCGAGTATTGGGGAAAGCAACATCAGTGGTAGTAGCAGTTGCACCATTACAATAGAACAGCAACAGGAAGCAAGATATAGGTAGTAGCAGTAGCAGTTATGAGGGTGGTAATGTACGTTAGTCTTCTGTGTGTATCTTAACACCTTGATTGTGTGTATCATATATGTAGAGTATAGGAAGTATCTATAGTTAGTTCAGTGTGTAGTATCTTGTGAGAGCTTTATGAGTGTGTTGGAGTAGTTAGAAGGGAATGGTATTTCAGCTCAGAGGTTCAGAGGAGGAGCAGGTTGTGCACTGGTCATCTGGTCGAGGGTTTAAGAAGGAGAAGTGATGGGTTCAGGTGCATTAGAAATAGGCAGGCCAGAATGTGTAAGAGAGTGTGTGTAACTGGAGAGAAGTGTATATCTATGTTAGTGTTCAGTGAGATAGGAGTGTATGTATGGTGTAGGATACACTAGAGTGTATCACAGATGTAGAAAATCCTTTTAACCTTGTGTGTAGGCCTGTCGAGCCCTTAGACTCGAATATTGGGTGATGTGGAGGATTGAAGTGTGTGCAGGTGTAGGCTCAAGTATCAGGTGAATGCAGTCAAGAATGGGGGGTGTACCAGTGTTGTACAGAGAGTGGTATAGATAATATGATGTATCGGTGAGGTGTTAAGGTGATGTTAAAATTAGTTGTAGATATGTATGTATGTGTGTGTGTGTGGCTTATGTCTTAAGTTGGTATGTGAATATATTTTTAGTCATAGAGTGTGTCATGTATTAACAAAAGGGCAGCAGTAGCAGTGTTAGAGGAAGATGAGAAAGCCTCAGAACCAGTAGGTGTGTGTTGAAGGCTGTTATGGTCGGGTGTATTAAAGGAAGCATACTGCAGTAGTAAAAATACTCTAATTGCTGCTAAGATGGTTGTTGGGTTATTGTAGGACTATGAGAAATGAGATATTGGACTGTAAACAAGAGAGCAACAACATATAGGGTATGGTTGGTGTTGTTGTATGGGTGTTTGGATATTGATAAATGAGGGTGTTAAGGAGTAAGTGGTGTGAGTGGTAATATGATTGTGAAGTAGTACCTAGTGCCCGAAATAAAGTATTGGGAGCAAGTATCCCAAGTTACTTAGTAGGAGATTGGGATTAGAGTGAGGAAAAAACTGATATTAGTTACTTATATATATATATATATATATATATATATATATATATATATATATATATATATATATATATATATACATATATGGAAATGTTAAATTAGTAATAATATAACAGTTAAGTTATAAAGGAATGGTTAGAAATGAGTTAAGTTATGTATATTAGGATATGTATGTTAGATTGAGCATTAGTAGTTAGTTATGTTAGAATCTGAGAGTAGGGGTGTTTGTTAGTTATTGTTAGTTAGTAGTTATTTACTAATTAGTGTATATAAGTATTATTATGGTTAGATATTGGTTCTAGTAAGTACCTTGATATACACCAAGGTAATGGGGGTATGAGGTATCATTGGGAATTAGTATTGGGTACCAAGGGGGTGTTAGAGAGTGTGATACCAAGATATCTCAAAGCCAAGGTATCCATTAGTGTTAGTTTAGCTACAAATACTATATATATTCATTTTGTATAATTATTATATAGTATTTTTATGTAAAATATTTTACGTATCTTACGATACGAGAAAGTGTTGATACCTATTATCCTAATATAGCTAGTATAGCCTAGATGAGTAGTGTATGGAACCATTAACCTAGAGATGGACTTATACATCTTAGAAGTAGCTAGTTTGACCTAGTTTGACTATTTTGACCTAGAAATAGCTTTTTGACCTAGAATTGAATTAGTATATTTGTTATCATTCCAAAACCTTGTATTGATGTAATATTTTATATTTAGGTCTTTGAGGCATCGTTCCGGATACAGGTTGATACTTTATCTCGTATTCCAGGTAAGTATATTCTCTGATAGTTTTCTTATTTGACAGCCTCTATGTTTCATGTATTTAGTATTGAGATATTTGATTCCTGATACGATGGTCACAAAGATTGGTATACATGGATCCTTGTCATGAGATACTATTGTCGTGATTGCTCAGTGATCGCCGTATCGTGATTTGTGATTACTTAGTGATTACCGTTATATCTTCGTGATTGTATAAACCATGATTATTGTGCATGATATTATAGACCTTGCATCATGATTTATGTGATATTATATACCATGATTATAGTGCATGATATTATAGATCGTGCATCATGATATACGTGTTATAACGTATCGTTATTCGGTTCGGTGTACTAGTCGGGGGATGGGGAGATATTAGTGGATATGCGATCATACCTTATAGCCCATGATATAGTGTAGCCCGTGATAGCTAGCAGATCATGCAAGTCATGTGTGGTCACACTAGCTCCCATTTATTTATATAGCCCGTGTTAGGCCAAAGTCGATCACATATTTTGCTAAAATTTTAAGGCATAAGTTATTATTTTATTTCTTCATTTCCAGTTTATTGTCCTGATATTCCTTACATATGTTTCTCAATTATTTCCATGTCTTGTCGTGATATTTCCTTTCATGATGTTTACTATTTCAGTTACTTTCTATCATATATTTTCTTAGTTTTACTATTTCATAGTTTCTGTCAATTAATGAAACTGCTATTAGGTTGTACTTTACTCCAATCCTGATTGGATAATATTTTACAGTGATTATTGTGCTCTCTATTCTGGGATCTCAGAATGATGCCTTAGACTGGACTGCTTTTACCCTGTGGACTTGAGGTAATTTTTGTAGAGTTCTAGTTTAGTGTTCTTTTTCCATATCTTGTCTAGTTTTCTTTCGATTAGAATAATTATTTGAGTTATCTTTCTTGTTCATTCTTCCGTTAGATTATTGTGATTGAGAACTAGTTGAATAGTATGACTGATAGTTAGATATGATGACCTTGACAACGTTCTATCATCAATGCTGCGGCGTAGGCTGGACGTACACACGTATTCGTGCCCCGATCATACGGGTGCGGGTAGGGACATGCAGCGCCGTCTAGGCCAAAAAGGATGCATTGATCACAAGGGCCAAAAATTTCCTCCAAGCAAGGTTTCTGTCAACGAGGGCTCATATATTCCTAACTTGGATTCTCTATACTATGCGCCTAAGGATGCTAGTTCAAAAAATCCCAAAATACCCGGAGCCATGCCCGCTTGAGGGGCTGTGCTTTCAATTCTCCAAAAGCAGGCGTCGTTGCTCATTACACGTGTTGCTAATGGAAGACTCTATAGGGAAGACCCAGGTGCTCATATACCAAAAGTGGACTGACCCTTACAACCTTTCTGAACCCCCTTGAATGCTACAGTTGCACTTGAACCAAGTCGGGGAACGAACATTGGGATGACCGACCCATGCATCCAATTTAGCTGCGTACATGTAAGGGGTCCGTCTCACATCAAGTCTTCTACTAATGATCAAGTTGCATTATCTACGAAAGAACTGGGTTAGGGAGAAAACATTCTACTCTTACCTCAATGTGCAAGGCTTGCCCGAGCACATAAAATGGGGGTAAAACTGAAGCTTCCATCGTCTGATTTACGTAACATGATTAGTCACAAGCGTAAGACGAGAGAGGCAATCTTCGCACATGATGTGTCCTCTCATAGACACACTTGTGCCAACATCATTATCAACTATTGTTTCTTTAAAGCACCAGTTCCTCCAGCCAAACAGTCTGTGTTCCATCAGCTATAATCCACGATACCAACCCAACAACGTCCCTGGAGACCTCTACATGACGAGGAGGAGCTGTCCGTCACCTCATATTACTCAACATGGAGGTCCTCTCCCATGAAGAAGATCTCAAAGAAAATATCACTTAGCCTAAGGGTGTCACTACCATATTTTCTAGGAAAGGCTATTTTGATCATTTTATAATTAATTAAATATTATGTATGATGAATAGTTATTTATTGTATTATTTAATTATTGTTAGATGTTAGTTTAATATTTTGGACTTTTGTTAGTGGACCTAACTAGTTTAGATTAGATCCATGGACCAACATTTATTATTAGTTAGAGTTGAGCCCAATTAGAAGCCCATTCATTAGGAGGATGATTAATTCAATTAAACCATTAGACTAGAACCTTCCCTCCTTAATTATTTATTCATGAGAGGACCCAAGGGGTATAATGGATATTACATAGTAGCTTGAGGGAGGGGCTAAGGGGGGTCGGCCTATATAAAAAAGGGAAAAAAGTTTCTCTCTCCTTTTTTTTATTTCAAATCTAGACCTAGAATTTTCCTCAACCAAATTCATTCATTTCCACATCAATTCCTTACCAAATTTTATCCAAATTCCTTTTTAAATCACTATTGGAGGCTAGTAGAGCAAGAATCTAGAAGGAGGAAGCAAGGATCTACAAAGATGAGTAAGGATCTATAAGTTGAAGGCCTATTTCATCAAATTTGGAGGTTGCATTGGGAATCCATCTCCTAATAGGTATAATTCAGTTTTTTCCCCTTTAATTAGGTTCTAAATCTAAGATTTAACCATGAGAAACTACCTCATATGCATAGTCTATCCATAGGAATTGGAATTAGGTTCATAGGAGTCATATAGAGAAAGTTATGGTGCTTTTTGTGTCAATTTTGAGAAAATTCCGAGATTGACACTTGTTTTGTTTATCAATTGGTCATATAGACCAAATTAACATGTGTTTGTTTATTTGTGGCTAGTGTTATGTCCGTAATTGGATACTTGTAGGTTGTATTCCAATAATTTGATTATACGTGTTGATTTGGAAGATTTTCCTCCGACACGGGACTTTGTGCATGTCATATTTTGACATAGACACGTAGATATGTAATTGACCCTTTCTATTATTCATAAATAGTACTTTAGACTTGCTCATGGCCTTCGGGGTACGTTTGGTTGTATGGTGGACTCGTATCGCAAGCGTATCATAGATCTAGTGTGATACGGGTACGATGCACTCCACATGTTTGTTTCTTTGCTCTTTAAATTGTACTGACTAGTGTATATATATTAGTATGAGATATATTAGTATAATATATATGTGTAAGTGTATGTATCTATAATGCATTATATAGATATGCATATATAAACTAAGTGCCTATGTGTTGAGTGTGTTGATATACCTATATGTATATATATAAGTTGAATATATATGTATATGTGTATGTGATACTATATATATATATATATATGTATGGAATAGTATATTTATTAGCGCATATGTGTATATATATATATATATATATATATATATATATATATATATATATATATATATAAGGCTACGTATGTGATAGAAAAGGGGCTCGGGCAGTGAACATTGAAACAGCAAGTAACAACAGTAGGTTTTAGCACAATGGGCATTGCAGCAAGCATAGCTGTAGCAAAGCAAATACAGCAGCAGCAGCAGCTCGGGCATTGCAGCAAGCATAGCTGCAGCAAAGCAAAGCAAATACAGCAGCAACTCAGGCATTTGCAGTAAGCATAGCTGCAGCAAAGCAAATGCAGCAGCAGCAGCTCGGGCATTTGAAGCAAGCATAGCTGCAACATTTCAACGCAGCAGTAGCATTACAAGGCACAACGAGCAGCGACAGTAGGATTCAGTGGCAGCAGCAGCTACTTCAGTAGCAGCAACAACAAGGTTAGGCAGAGGTTTATTCTATCAGTTAGTGTTAGCTAGTTAGATGTTCAGTTAGTTAGTTTAGTTAGTTAGCTAATAGTAGTTATTAATAGTTAGCTAGTTTATTAAATTGTTTTTTAACTAGTTAGTTCGTAGTATCTAGTTTAGATTAGTATCTATTTATCTATACCTCTTATGGATATCTCTGAGTTATATATATATATATATATATATATATATATATATATATATATATATATATATATATATATATATATATATATATATATGTGTGTGTGTATGTGTGTGTGTGTGTATGTGTCTATGTATTAGTTGTATTAATAGTTAATATAACATGGTAGTTAGTATTTAAATTCATATTAGTACATACTAGTAGTTTATATTGGAATACCTATTAGTATATAGTTAGATTTGGTAGCTACTATATACTAGAGTGGCATTACCTTGAGATCCCGAGGTAAAAGTCATGGTATTGGCCGAAACCTTAAGGTATTGGGTTTGGGTATCAATATGGGTGTTTAGTTGTACGATACTGAGTTTGGTTCAAAGCAAAGGTATCCACTTAGCATTTATAATTAGAATTAGTGTATTAATATTGATTATATATGCATATATGATATTTCTATATCTATTAGTAGCGTATACTAAGATACGGTATCTTGGTGTATTCATAGTATTTTAGATTTAGCTAGTATGGCCTAGTTTCATGGTGTATGGACCCAGTATGTAAGAGATAGACTTATGCAACCTAGAAATAGGTAGTTTGACCAAGTTTGACCAATTTGACTTAGAGTTGACCTATTTTGACTATTTTGACTTAAAAATGGCTTATGAATTAGATGTTGACTAATTTAACTTATTTTTATTCTAAAATCTTGTATTGATGTTATATTCCAAATCTAGGTCTTCAAGGCACCGTACCAGACATATGTGATACTGTACACTAGGTTTCAGGCGAGTACATTTTCTGATAGTTTCTCATTTATGATATCCTCTATATTTATTATATTTAGTGTAGATATCTATGATTTCTTGACACGATGGATAAACGGATTGGTATATCCGAATCTCGTCAAGCGATGTTATTCCTTGGTATATATAGTGTATCTTGTGCAATCCTTATTTCATTGTTCTTCTTGTACATGTACAGGCACTGATTCTCGGGGAGACTTGCTACCTTCCTAGAGAATCCCGTGCCATAGCGTACCATGGTTGGATATACTATACCAGTCGGGATTGGAGAGTAGATATGTGATAATACCCTTCTTATATCAAGTCTTGTTCATTGAATATTATTAATCATATACCGCACGTATGATTAGCCAGGCTATATATCTTGTATCAAGTTCCCAAGTCGATCACGTGTTAAAGCTGGTACTTACTCACTTAGTCATTAGTATTCTTGTTCATTGCCATATTGTTCATTTTTGTGTTTATTTCTAGTATTTCCTTTATCGTATATATCTTGTATCTATTGTTGTATCTTGTATATGCACATCTATTTACTGTTATATAGTTTATATTATTGATTAGAACTGCTGTTAGAGATGTACTCTGCTCCTTTTCTGACTGGATATATTTTTTCCAGATGACACTGAGGAGTGGTACCCTACTCATTATGGGCGTCAGGATATTGTGGGCTTAGAGTCAGAGACCCTGGCTCAGGAGGGACTCATCCCGACTGAGATAGATGACCCAGGACTTGTAGCTTCTTAGTTATTCTCTTTGTACTGGATTTGTCTCCAACTTACCTTTAGTATCTTCTCAGACTCATTGATGTTGTTATTTTGACTTATAGGTTGTATTATGACTATTCTATTCTTTTATCATATTCGTGCTATTCTTCATCTTAGATCTGTGATTGAGTATATTGATATTATTGGTGGCTCATTATATTGTTAGATACATTACCCAAACAGCGTTCTACCACTGATTCTGTGGCGTAGACTCGACGTTGTTCCTGACTTGTATCCCTATACCGGGTGTGGGTCATGACATATTTTTAGTGGTGGCCCATGCAGGTCTCGTCGAGGTCGAAATTAGTGTAATTCGTAGTGGTGCTCTGAATTGAGTGCTATTATGAGCCTATTTTAGGATATATGATATAGGCTATAGGCTATAGGTTATAGGCTGAGAATACTCGATCATATCTAGAAAAATCTTTTTTTTTTATTCAACTATTCTTCCTTGATATTAATATTTGATCTTTAATTGTCCTTTCCTTGAGTGTCTTACATCATGAGCTAAATTGATTCTTTCTTTTACTTTGTCTCAGGATACCGCCTAAGACTAGATCACAGCAGGGGATACAACTTCTGAGAGGTCTGTGACTTCCCGAGGGCCTGCCCTAGTCACTTCTTCGGTGATTGGAGTGTCAGCTACTTTCGGAGGTCCACCTCCTACTCAGAGGATTGTTCCGGCTGTATCTGAGGGACTTCCACCTTCTTCTTTCGTGCCAGCATATACAACACAGATGTTTACACTATTTTGTGAGATATTGGAGGAGCAGAGGGCTCAGTCTGAGGTACACCAGAGACAGACCGACGTCTTGCGGCAGGACATCGAGAGTGCTCATCAGCTTGCTCATGCCGTAGTAGAGAGAGGAGTTCCGGTCCAGTAGCAGGTTGCTCCTCAGGTTGCTCATCTTCGGCCAGACAATATTTAGGACTTCAAGAAGCTGGAGCCTAGGGTCTTCAAGGGGACGGAGGGCATCGTCTACACTGATGATTTGCTCGAGGATATTGAGCGTCTCATGAGGGCGTACCTTCTTTCTGAGGATCTAAAGGTTGAGGTGGTAGGACTTTAGCTATTCGACGTCACCCACACTTGGTTCAGGAATGAGCCAATTCTTGCTAACGCAGGATAGTCTTGGGAGGTGTTCAAGGACCTCTTCAAGAAGAAGTTCTTCGCTCGGGAAGACAGGTTAGACTTGGGAAGGCAGTTTGAGAGCCTTATTCAGGGGAGCATGTCTGTGGAGGAATATGCTGCAGAGTTCGGTAGACTGAGCCAATTTGTGGAGTATTTGGTGAGAGAGCCAGAGTTTCAAACTATTTCTTTTTGCGAGGGTATAAACTGGGTGGTGAAGATCCTCATTCCATATTTTTATTAGACATATTTGAAGATACTTGCAGAGGCACGCAAGGTTGAGCTGGAGATGGGTTTGAAGCCCACGAGACATCGCAATTCTTTTTTGGGAGCCAATAGTAGTACAATATCTGCCAAACATCCTCATTTATATTCCAGGCCTTTTCAGCAGCCGCATCAACACCAGACTCCAGCTAGGACACCATTTTACCATGCACCGCAGCAGCAGAGACAGTCACAACATGCTCCTTGCGACTACTACAAGAAGGCCGACCACATTTGGGAAGTTTTAGGAGGAGGCTGGGAGTTTATTTATATTTTGGTACTGAAGGACATAAGCTGAGAGAGTGTCCTTCTAATCCTCGTCGTGCAGTTCAGGGAACATCTCCAGCTCTGAGGACACAGGTGAGACCACCTACAGTACAGTCGAGGGGACCGCCGCTTTTGACCCAACAGTAGCGTTATGCCCAACACCAACATCACGGAGGTGCATGTCAGGGATGAGCATTTGCTATGACAGTCGTAGAGGTCGAGTCCATCAGAGATGTCATTGCAGGTTCTGTTCATCTTGATTCCATTCCAGCTTTAGCTTTGTTTGATATTGGTGCTTCCCATAGTTTTGTATCTTTTTTTTTTTTGCTCTGAAGCATGGTTTGGTAGCTGAGTCTTTGCTTAGGATTTGCAAGATCATGACCGAGGAAGGCATTATCCTGGTTAATGATATTTACAAGGATCGAATAGTTACTTTGGGAGGCCGGGAGATGAGTTCGTGTCTACCTGTAATGCCACTTCCGAGTTACGACATTGTACTCGGGATGGATTGGTTGAGTAGGCACCGTGCTAGTATAGATTGTAGAGGAGGTAGAGTTTTGTTTGGTCCGCCAGGAGAGCCAGAGTTTGAGTTTGCTAGAGGAGCTGTAGAGCAGGAAGAAGGTATTATCTGTGGAGCTATAGTGGAAGATAAGGAGTTGCCGCATTCGTTGATAGCAAAGTTCTTGGATGTGTTTCCTGAGGAAATGCCAGGATTGCCGCCAGATCGGGATATTGAATTTTCTATAGACTTGGTTCCAGGTGTAGAACCAATTTCACAATATGTCTATAGAGTAAACAACAACGAGCTGGTCGAGCTGAATAAGCAGGTGGACGAATTACAGGATAAAGGGTTTATCATATAGAGTTCTTCACCGTGGGGAGCCCCGATATTGTTTATACCGAAGAAGGATGGATCGGTGCGCATGTGCATTAATTACAGGACATTGAATAATCTCACTATAAAAAATAAATACCCTTTGCCACGGATTCATGACTTGTTCGATCAGTTGTGTGGTGCCAAGGTATTTTCCAAGATAGATTTGAGATCAGGCTACCACCAGATGAAAGTGAAGCTGGAGGACATACCGAAGACTGCTTTTAGGACTCGATATGGTTAGTATATATTTATGGTAATATCGTTTGGGTTGACTAATGCCCCGGCGGTATTTATGAATTTGATGAACAAGGTGTTCCATCAGTACCTTGACAAGTTCGTAGTAGTATTTATCGATAACATACTCATATACTCGAAGACACCGGAGGAGCATAAGGAACATTTACGGATTGTGTTGGATGTGCTGAGGAAGGAAAAGCTGTATGAAAAGCTGTCCAAGTGTGAGTTCTTCCTGGACAAGGTAGAGTTTTTGGGACATGTTATGACTGGTGATGGTATTTCAGTGGATCTGAAGAATATCTCAGCAGTGGAGTCTTAGAAGACCCCGAGTTCAGTAGCAGAGATCAGGAGTTTCTTGGGATTGGCAGGCTAATATAGGAAGTTTTTGCAAGATTTTTCGAGGATTGCCGAGCCGATGACCAAACTCACCAGGAAGGATGTAGAGTTTATTTGGACAGAGGAATGCCAGATTACTTTTAAGGAATTGAAGAAGAGATTGACGTCTGCTCCTATTTTAACGTTGCCATCAGGGTCTGGAGGTTTCACTATTTATAGTGATGCATCGATAAAATATTTGGGTTGTGTTCTTCAGCAGAATAGAAAAGTGATTGCCTATGCATCCAGGCAATTACGTCCTCATGAGAAGAACTATCCTAACCATGATTTGTAGTTGGCAGCAGTTATCTTTGTCCTGAAGTTGTGGAAATACTATTTGTACGGAGAACGTAGGAAGATCTTCACAGACCACAAGAGCTTGAAGTACGTTTTCACGCAGAAGAAGTTGAACATAAGGCAGCGTCGGTGGCTTGAACTGATGAAGGATTTTGACATATCTTTGTAGTATCATCCTGGTAAAGCTAATGTAGTTGTCAATGCCTTGAGTAGGTATCGGTAGCTATATTCTTGACGCAGGATCGACATTTGTTGGAGGACTTGGAGAGCTTGGGCTTTGAAGTGATAGTTTCTGGTTTTGCTATACAGATATGGGGATTGCAGATACACTCAGAGTTGATGGACAGGATCAAGGTAGCCCAGTATGAAGATGTATCTCTGAGAAGCATCAAAGCTTAGGTGAGAGCAGGATTGGAGGATGATTTCACCATTGCTGAGGATGGTTCTTTGTGGCATGGTGTTAGATTATGTGTGCCTAGTGGGGAGCTGCGTGAGGAGGTATTGCAGGAAGCGCATCACTCTCAGTATTTTATACATCCAGGTTCCAACAAGATGTATCGGAATGTGTGAGAGAGTGTGTGGTGGTATGGCATAAAGAGGAAAGTGGCACAGCTTGTATCCAGATGCTTCGTGTGCCCGCAGGTGAAAGCCGAGAGCTAGAGGCCAGAAGATTTACTTCAGCCATTACCCTTTCTAGAGTGAAAGTGGTAGCACACTACTATAGATTTTGTGTCCGGACTTCTACGATCTCTAGGAGAAAAAGATGCGATTTGGGTCATTGTTGACAGGTTGACCAAGTCGGACCACTTTTTGCCTTTCAAAGTAGGTTTGTCTATAGAGAAGCTGGCAGAGATGTATATGAGGCAGATCACCAGGATAGATGAAGTTTCTGTCAAAATAGTCTCAGATCAGGATAGTCGTTTAACTTCTTATTTCTGGAGGAGTTTGTATGCGAGTTTGGGCACCCAGCTCAAGTTCAGTACTGCATATCACCCCCAGACAAATGGGCAGTCAGAGAGGACTATTCAGACTCTCGAGGATATGCTACGCACTTGTGTACTAGATTTTGGGGGTTTTTAGGAGGACCATCTCCATTTGGTATAGTTTGCTTGCAACAATAGCTACCAGGCTAGTATAGTGATGTCATAATTTGGGTCTCTGTACGATCGTTTTGCTAGAGCCAGAGATGGTTGTGGATGCATCGGAGAAGGTTAAGCTGATCATAGACAGAATTCGAGTGGCGCAGGACAAACAACGGTATTAGGCCGATAGCTACCGGAGACCCTTGGAGTTTGAGGTATAATTTAGATTTTTGTTTTGTGCTTGTTATTGGTTATTTGTTATAGATTGAGTTCTTAAGGTTGTGTTTTATTCTAGGCTGGAGGTTTAGTATTTCTGAGGATTTCTTCGACACGAGACACGATTCGCTTCGGTGGAAGCGGAAAGCTTAGTCCATAATTCATCAGACTTTTTACTATTCTCGAGAGGGTCGATGCAGTTATTTATAGACTAGACTTGCCACATGCATTGGAGGGAGTGCACAATTTGTTTTATGTGTCACAGTTGAGACAATACATGGCAGATCCTAGTCACGTGTTGGATCACTCGGAGATAGAGGTTGGCCCTATTCTTAGTTATCTAGAGCAGCCAGTTGAGATTCTGGATCGAAAAGAGAAGGTGATGAGAAATCAGACTATTCCCTTGGTACACGTCGCATGGAGGCATCACTCTCCGGGGAAGTCTACCTGGGAGAGAGAGGATGAAATGCGAGAGCGTTATCCATATTTGTTTGTGCCCTGAGATATGTTCTTTCCTAGTTATGTTCTATTCTTTCTGTTCTGTTTTGTTATTTTCTGGGGGTAGTTTTCATCTTTGAATTTTGAGGACGAAATTATTTTAAGGGGGTAGACTTGTCACTAGCATATTTTCTAGGAAAGAGTATTTTAGTAATTTTATAATTAATTAAATATTGTACATGATGAATAATTATTTATTATATTATTTAATTATTGCTAGATGTTAGTTTAATATTTTGGACTTGTGTTAGTGGACCTAACTAGCTTAGATTAGATCCATGGACCAACATTTATTATTAGTTAGAGTTGAGCCCAATTAGAAGTCCAATCATTAGGAGGATGATTAATTTAATTAAACCATTAGACTAGAACCTTTTTTTCTTAATTATTTCTTCATGAGAGGCCCTAAGGGGTATAATGGACATTACATAGTATCTTGAGGGATGGGCTAAGGGGGGCCGGCCTATATAAAAGAGGAGGAAAAATTTCTCTCCTTTTTTTTTATTTTAAATCTAGATCTAAAATTTCTCTCAACCAAATTTCTTCATTCCCACATCAATTCCCTACCAAAATTCATCATAATTTCTTTCTAAATCACCATTGGAGGCTAGTAGATCAAGGATCTAGAAGGAGAAAGCAAGGATCTACAAAGAGGAGCAAGGATCTATAAGTTAGAGGTTAATTTTATCAATTTGGTGGTTGCATTGGGAATCCATCTCCCAATAGGTATAATTTAGTTTTTATCTTTAATTAGATTTTAAATCTGAGATTTAACCATGAGAAACTACCCCATATGCATAGGCTACCCATAGGAATTGAAATTAGGTTCATAGGAGGCCTATAGAGAAAGTTATGGTACTTTTTGTGTCAATTTTGGGGGAATTTCTAGATTGACACTTGTTGTGTTTGTCAATTGGTCATATAGACTAAATTGACATGTGTTTGTTTGTTTGTTCCTAGTGTCGTATCCATAATTGGATACGTGTAGGTCGTATTCCAAAAATTTGGTGATACGTATCGATTTGGAAATTTTTTCTCCGACACAGGACTTTGTGCATGTCATATTTTGACACGAACACGTAGATATATAATTGACTCTTCGTATTATTCATAAATAATAATTTAGACTTACTCGTGTCCTTTGGGGTAGGTTTGGTTGTATGGTGGACTCATATCGCAAACGTATTATAGATCTAGTATGATACGGGTGCTATGCACTCTACGTGTTTGTTTCGTTGCTCTTTAAATTGTAGTGACTTGTGTATATATATTAGTATGATATATATGTGTAAGTGTATGTATCTATAGTATATTATATAGGTATGCATATATATTGCTAAGTGCCTATGTGTTGAGTGTGTTGATATACCTATATGTATATATGTAAGTTGAATATATATATATATGTATATGTGATGCTATATATATATATATATATATATATATATATATATATATATGTATGGAATACTATATTTATTAGTGCATATGTGTATGTACATATATATATATATATGTATATATATATATATATATATATGTGTGTGTGTGTGTGTGTGTGTGTGTGTGTGTGTGTATGATTATATATAGATATTGGTATAGATGAGGGTATGTTTACTTGAGTGTCTATATGTGTATATATATAGATATATGTATGAGGCTACGTGTGTGATTGGAAAGGGGCTCGGGTAGTGAACATTGAAACATCAAGCAACAACAGCAGGTTTTAGCACAGTGGGCATTGCAGCAAGCATAGTTGCAGCAAAGCAAATGCAGGAGCAGCAGCTCGGGCATTGCAGCAAGCATAGCTGCAGCAAAACAAATACAACAGCAGCTCGGGCATTTGCAGCAAGCATAGCTGCAGCATTTCGAAGCAGCAGTAGCAGCATTATAAGGCATACGGAGCAGCAACAGTAGGATTCGGTGGCAGCAGCAGCTACTTCAGTAGCAGCAACAACAAGGTTAGGCAGAGGTTTAGGTGTATCAGTTAGTGTTAGCTAGTTAGATGTTCAGTTAGTTAGTTTAGTTAGTTAGCTAATAGTAGTTATTGATAGTTAGCTAGTTTATTAAATTGTTAGTTAACTAGTTAGTTAGTAGTATCTAGTTTAGATTAGTATCTATTTATCTATACCTCTTATGGATATATCTAAGTTATATATATATATATATATATATATATATATATATATATATATATATTTGTTGTATTGATAGTTAATATAGCATGGTAGTTAGTATTTAAATTCATATTAGTACATACTAGTAGTTTATATTGGATTAATATATATACCTATTAGTATATAGTTAGATTGGGTAGCTACTATATACTAGAGTGGCATTACCTTGAGATACCGAGGTAAAATTTAAGGTATTGGCCGATACTCAAGGTATTGGGTTTGGGTATCAATATGGGTGTTTAGTGTTGCGATACCGAGATTGGTTCACAGCCAAGGTATCCACTTAGCATTTGTAAGTAGGATTAGTGTATTAATATTGATTATATATACATATATGATATTTCTATATCTATTAGTAGCGTATCCTGAGATACGATATCTTGGTGTGCTCATAGTATTTTAGATTTAGCTAGTATAGCCTAGTTTCATGGTATATGAACTCAGTATCCTAGAGATCAACTCATGCAACCTAGAACTAGGTTTTTTGACGAAGTTTGACCGATTTGATTTAGAGTTGACCTAGTTTGACTATTTTGACTTAGAAATGGCTTTATGACCTAGATGTTGATTAGTTTAACTTATTTTTATTCTGAAACCTTGTATTGACGTTATATCCATATCTAGGTCTTTGAAGCATCGTACCAGACATCTGTGATACTGTATACCAGGTTTTAGGCGAGTACATTCTCTGATAGATTTTTATTTATGATATCCTCTATATTCATTGTATCTAGTGTAGATATCCATGATTTCTTGACACGATGGTTACACGAATTAGTATATCCGGATCTCGTCATGAGATGTTATTCCTTGGTATATATGGTGTATCTTGTACAAGCATTATTTTATTGTTCTTCTTGTACATGTACAGACACTGATTCTCGGGGAGACTTGCTACCTTCCTAGAGAATCCTGTGCCATTGCGTACCATGGTTGGATCCACTATACCAGTCGAGGTTGGAGAGTATGTAGTGTAGATATGTGATCATACCCTCCTTGTATCAAGTCTTGTTTATTGAATAGTGTTAAAAATATACCGCACGTATGATTAGCCGGGCCATATGTCTTGTATCAAGTGTGTCACTACCACATTTTCTAAGAAAGAGTATTTTAGTAATTTTATAATTAATTAAATATTGTGCATATTAAATAATTATTATTTTATTATTTAATTATTTTTAGATATTAGTTATTTATTTTGGACTTGTATTAGTGGACCTAACTATTTTAGTTTAGACTCATGGACCAACATGTATTAATTGTTAGAATTGAGCCCAATTAGAAAGCCAATTATGAGGATGATTAAATTAATTAAACCATTAGACTAGAAGCTTCTCTCCTTAATTATTTCTTTATGAGAGGCCCCAAGGGGTATAATGGACACTACATAGTGGCTTAAGAAAGGGGTAGAGGGGGGCGGCCTATATTAAACAAATGGGAAAAGTTTCTCTCTCCTCTTTTCATTTGAAAACTAGATCTAGAATTTTCTCAACCAAATTTCTTCATTTTCACATCATTTCTCTACCAAATTTTATCCCAATTCCTCCCAAATCACCATTGGAGACTAGTGGAGCAAGGACTAGAAGGAGAAAGCAAGCATCTACAAAGAGGAGCAAGGATCTACAATTTAGAGGCCAATTTTATCACATTTGGAGGTTGTATTGGGAATCCATCTCCCAATAGGTATAATTCAGTTTTTTTCCTTAATTTAGGTTATAAATCTGAGATTTAACCATGAGAAATTAATCCATATGCATAGGCTACCCATATGATTTGGTTTTGTGTTCATAGGAGGCCTATTGAGAAAGTTATGATACTTTTTTTGTCAATTTTGGAGGAATTTCAAGATTGACACTTGTTGTGTGTGTGTCAATTGGTTCTATAGATCAATTTGGCATGTGCTTGTGTGTTTGGAGCTAGTGTCGTGTCCACAATTGGGTACGTGTAGGTCGTATCCCAATAATTTGGTGATACGTGTTGATTTGGAGAATTTTCCTCCGACATGGGACTTTTGTATGTCACATTTTGACACGGACACATAGAATTGTGTTTGACTCTTCGTATTATTCATAAATAATATATTAGACTTGTTCGTGACCTTCGGGGTACGTTTGGATGTGTGGTGGACTCGTGTCGCAAGCGTATCCTAGATCTAGTGGGATACGGGTGTGATACATTCCATATGTTTTATGCATTTATTTCTAGATCTATTTTTTCTATTGTTCTTAGTTATTGTAATATGTAATTATATGAAAGTGTGTGTATATATATATATATATATATATATATATGTTATGTTATATATTTATATGTTATTGTGTATGATTATATATAGGTGTACATACTAGTGATATTATGGATATACATGTGTATATGTGTTACTTTATGTATATGTTACTATGTATGTGTTGTTCTACTATAGGTATTATTGGGAATACATATATACGTATTTAGAGAAGTGAATATACATTTTATATAGTAGTAGTTATATATATATATAAGTGTATATATATATATATATATATATATATATATATATATATATATATTTATGCGTTATATATGAGAGATAAGAGGACTTAGGTATTAGCGACAGCAACCACAGTTTTAGCAATAGCAGCAGCAGTAATTGCAACAGCAGCAGCTTCAGCGACAGCAGCATTAGCAACAGTAGCATCTTCAGCAATAACAGCATCAGCAACAACAACAGCACATTAGCAACAACAACAAACTTCAGCGATAACAACAGCAGAACCGTAGCAACAACAGCCTTATCAGCAGCATTAGCGACAACAACAACAGCCTTTAGTGGCAGTTTTACGGTAGAGTATATATATGTATTTAATATAGTTATTTAATATAAGGTATTAGTATATATGTATATATATTCCTAATTATTAATTATGTTTAAGTATACTATATTATAGTAGTTAGTTGTTAGCATATAGTTATTATGGGTAGTTAGTATATATATGAAGTTTGGATATTACCTTGAGATACCAAGGTAAGTATCAAGGTATTTGGAGGATGCCCAAGGTATTGGGTTTGGGTATCAAGATGGAGGTCTAGTGTTGCGATATCAAGTTGGTTCAAAACCAAGGTATCAATTTAATATTTATAATTAGGATTTATATATTTAATATTGTTTGATATATGTATATGTGATATTTTATCCCTTGTTTGCGTATCCTGAGATACGGTATTCTAGTATCCTAAGTTGTAGCTTGTATGACCTAGATTCTTAGTGCATAAATCCAATGGCATTAAGATAGACTCATACAACCTAGAAATAGGTAGTTTGACCATAGTTTGACCGATTTGACTTAGAGTTGACCTAGTTTGACTTTTGACTTAGAATGGCTTGTTAACCTAGAAGTTGACTAGTTTAACTTATTTTTTTCCGAAATCTTGTATTGATGTTGTATTCCATATCTAGGTCTTCGAGGCACCGTATCAGACATCTATGAGACTGTTTATTAGACTTCAGGCAAGTACATTCTCTGATAGTTTCTCATTTATGATTTTTTCTATGTTCATTGTATCTAGTATAAATATCCTTATTTTCTTGACACGATGGTTACACCGATTGGTTTATCCGGATCTCGTCATGAGATCTTATTCCTTGGTATATGGTGTATCTTGTGCAAGCCTTATTTCATTGATGATCTTGTACATGAACAAACACTGATTCTCGGGGAGATTTGCTACCTTCCTAGAGAATCCCGTGCCATAGCATACCATGGTTGGATCTACTATACCAGTCGAAGGTGGAGAGTATTTTAGTATTGATGTATGATCATACCCATCTTGTATCATGTGTTGTTATTGAATAGTGTTAATCATACACCGCACGTATGATTAGCCAGACCATAAATCTTGTATCAAGTTCCTAAGCCGATCACATGTTAAAGCTAGTACTCACACACTTAGTCATTAGTATTCTTGTTCATTGTCATATTGTTCATTATTATATTTATTCCAATATTTCCTTATTGTATATCTCATGTATCTATTGTGCATCTTATATATTCACATCTATTTACTCATATGTAGTTTTATCATTGATTAGAAATGCTGTTAGAGATGTACTCTGCTCCTTTCCTGACTGGATATATTTTTCCAGATAACACTGAGGATTGGTACCCTACCCATTATGGACCTCAGGATGTTGTGGGTTTAGAGTCTGAGACCCTGGCTCAGGAGGGACTTATCCCAACTAAGACAGATGACCCAAGATTAGTACCTTCTTAGTATTCTTTTGTACTGAATTTGTCTCCAGCTTATTTTGTTAGTATTCTTTCAGACTAATGAGTTGTATGTGACTATTCTATTCTTTGTCACATTCGTGCTCATTTCTATCTTAGATTTGTGATTGAGTATATTGTTATTGTTGGTAGTTCATTATATTGCTAGATAGATTACCCAGACAGCGTTCTACCGTCGATTCTACGGTATAGGCTGGGCATTGTTTTTGACTTGCATCCCTATATCGGGTGCGGGTCATGACACATTTTTAGTGGTAGCCCATAAAGGTCTTCTTTGAGGTCGCAACTAGTACGATTCGTAGTAGTGCTCTGAATTGAGTGCTATTATGATCCTATATCAGGATATAGGATATAGGCTACAGGCTGAGAATACTCAATCACATCTAGGAAAAATTCTTTTGATTCATTCAACAATTCTCTTTTGATATTGATACTTGATCTTTAAACTGTCCTTTTCTTGAGTGTCTTATATCATGTGGCATATTGATTCTTTCTTTCGCTTTGTCTCAGGATGCCGCCTAAGACTAGATCGCAACAGGGGAGAGCAGTTTCTGAGAGGTCTGTGATGTTCCGAGGGCCTGTACCAGTCACTTCTCTGGTGATTGGAGTGTCAGCTGCTTTTGGAGGTCTACCACCTACTCAGAGGACTGTGTCAGCTGTATCTGAGGGGCTTCCACCTCCACCTTTCGTGCCAGCAGAGGCGACACAGATGTTTACACTATTTTTGAGATGCTCGAGGCACAGAGGGCTCAGTCTGAGGCACATCAGAGGCAGACCAACATTTTATGGTAGGGCATTGAGAGTGCTCATCAGCTTGCTCGTGCCGTAGTAGAGAGAGGAGTTCCGGTCCAGTAGCAGGTTGCTCCTCAGGTTGCTCAGCTTCGGCCAGGCAACATTCAGGACTTCAAGAAGCTGGAGCCTAGGGTCTTCAATGTGACGGAGGGCATCGTCTATGCTGATGATTGGCTCGAGGACATTGAGCGCCTTATGAGGGTGTCCCGTCTTTCTGAGGATCTGAAGGTTAAGGCGGTAGGACTTCAACTGTTCGACGTTGCTAACACATGGTTTAGGAATGAGCCAATTCTTGTTGACGCGAGACAGTCTTGGGAGGTATTCAAGGACCTCTTCAAGAAAAGGTTCTTCACTCGGGTAGACAGGCTAGACTTGGGGACGCAGTTTGAGAGCCTCATTCAGAAGAGTATGTCTGTGGAGGAGTACGCCGGAGTTCAGCAGGTTGAGCCAATTTGTAAAGTATTTGGTAAGAGAGCCGGAGGTTCGGGCTATTCATTTCTGTGAGGGTCTAAACTGGAAAGTGAACATCCTTATTCCGTCTTTTTTTTAGACATACTCGAAGATACTTGCGGAGGAACGCAAGGTTGAGCGGGAGTTGGGTTTGAAGCCCAAGAGAGACCGTAATTCTTTTCTAGGGGCAAGCAATAATGCAGTATCGGCCAAACATCCTTATTTCCATTCAAGGCCTTTCCAGTAGCCTCAGCAGCACCAGACTCCAGCTAGGGCACCGGTTTACCAGGCACCACAATAGCAGAGACAGTTACAGCAAGCTTCCTGCCACTACTGCAAGAAGCCTGGTCATATCTGGGATGTTTGCAGGTGGAGGTTGGGAGTTTGTTTGTATTATGGTACTGAAGGGCATCAGCTGAGAGAGTGTCCTCGTCGTGCAGTTCAGGGAGCAGCTTCAGCTCCGAAGGCACAGACGAGACCACCTGCAGTACAGCCAAGGGGACCGCTTTCGACACAGTTGCAACGTTATATCCAGCATCAACAGAAAGGAGGTGCACGTCAGGGACGAGCATTTGCTATGACCATCGAGGAGGATGAGCCTACCAGAGATGTCATCACAGGTTCTATTCTTCTTGATTCCATTCCAGCTTTAGCTTTGTTTGATAGTGGTACTTTCCATAGTTTTGTATCTATTTTTTTGCTCTGAAGCATGGTTTGGTATCTGAGTCTTTGCTTAGGACTTGCAAGATCATGACTGGGGGAGGCATTATCCTGGTTAATGATATTTGCAAGGATCGGAGTGTTACTCTAGGAGGCCAGAAGTTGAGTGCGTATCTACTTGTAATGTGACTTTCGAGCTACGATATTGTACTCGGGATGGATTAGTTGAGTAGACACTGTGCTAGCATAGATTATAGAGGAAGTAAAGTTTTGTTTGGTCCCCGGTAGAGCCAGAGTTTGAGTTTTATAGAGGAGATACAGAGCAGGGAGAAGGCATTATTTTTGGAGCTATGGTGGAAGACAAGGAGTTGCCGCATCCGTTGATAGCAGAGTTCTTGGATGTGTTTCCTGAGGAATTGCTAGGATTGTCGCAAGATCGAGATATTGAATTCTCTATAGACTCGGTGCCAGGTGCAGAACTAATTTCACAACATGTATATAGAGTAAACAACAGCGAGCTAGTCGAACTGAAGAAGCAGGTGGATGAATTATAGGATAAAGGGTTTATCAGATCGAGTTCTTCACCGTAGGGAGCCCCGATATGCTTTGTACCAAAAAAGGATGGATCAGTGCACATGTGCATTGATTACAGGGCATTGATAATCTTACTATCAAGAATAAGTACCCTTTGCCATGGATTGATGATCTGTTCGATCAGTTGAGTGGTGCCAAGGTATTTTCCAAGATAGATTTGAGATCAGGCTACCACTAGGTAAAAGTGAAGCCGGAGGACATACCGAAGACTGCTTTTAGAATTTGGTATGGTCAGTAAGAGTTTATGGTGATGCCGTTTAGGTTGACTAATATACCGGCGATATTTATAAACTTAATAAACAAGGTGTTCCATCAGTACCTTGACAAGTTTGTGGTGGTGTTCATCGACGACATACTCATATACTCGAAGAAACCGGAGGAGCACGAAGAGCATTTGCAGATTGTGTTGGAGGTGCTGGGGAAGGAGAAGCTATATGGAAAGCTGTCTAAGTGTGAGTTCTTCCTGGACAAGGTGGAGTTCTTAGGGCATTTTGTGACTGGTGTTGGTATTTTAGTAGATTCGAAGAAGATCACAGCAGTGGAGTCTTGGAAGACCCCGAGTTCGGTAGCAAAGATTAGGAGTTTCTTGGGATTGGCAGGCTACTATAGAAAGTTTGTGCAAGATTTTTCGAGGATTGCTGAGCCGATGACAAGACTCACTAGGAAGGATATAGAGTTTGTTTGGAAGGAGGATTGCCAGGTTGCTTTTAAGGAATTGAAGAAGAGGTTGACGTCTGCTCCCATTTTGTCGTTGCCATCAGGGCCTGGAGGTTTCACTATTTATAGTGATGCATCAGAAAAAGGTTTGGGTTGTGTTCTTCAGCAAAATGGGAAAGTGATTGCCTATGCATCCAGGCAATTGCGTCCTCATGAGAAGAACTATCCTATCCATGATTTAGAGTTGGCAGCAGTCATCTTCGCCCTGAAGTTATGAAAATACTATTTGTACTGAGGGCATGTGAAGATCTTCACAGACCACAAAATCTTGAAGTACGTTTTCACGCAGAAGGAGTTGAACATGAGGCAGCGTCGGTGGTTGGAACTGATGAAGGATTTTGATATATCTTTGCAGTATTATCCTGGAAAAGCTAATGTAGTTGCCGATGGTTTGAGTAGGTATCCGGTAGCTATGTTCTTGACGCAGGATCGATATTTGTTAGGGGACTTGGAAAGCTTGGGCATTAAGGTGATAGTTCCTGGTTGTGTGATACAGATATGGGGATTGCAGATATATTCATAATTGATCGACAAAATTAAGGCAGCACAGTATGATGATGTATCTTTGAGGAGCATCAGAGCTCAAGTAAGGGCAGGATTGGAGTATAATTTTACCATTGCTGAGGATGGTTCTTTGCGGTATGGAGTTATATTGTGTATGCCTAGTGCGGAGTTTCGTGAGGAGGTATTATAGGAAGCCCATCGCTCTCAGTATTCTATACATCTAGGTGCCAACAAGATATATTGGGATATGAGAGAGAGTGTATAGTGGTATGGCATGAAGAAGGAAGTGGCAAAGTTTGTATCTAGATGCTTAGTCTGCCAGCAGGTGAAAGCCGAGAGGCGGAGGCTAGGAGGTTTACTTCAGCCATTACCCATTCTAGAGTGGAAGTGGGAGTACATTACTATAGATTTTGTATCCGGACTTCCACGATCTCCAGGAGAAAAAGACGCAATTTGGGTCATCGTTGATAGGTTGACAAAGTCGGCTCACTTATTGCCTTTCAATATGGGTTTATCTACGGAGAAGCTGGCAGAGATGTATGTGAGGTAGATCGTCTGGATACATGGAGTTTCCATCAGCATAGTCTCAAATCGGGATAGTCGTTTCATTTCTCATTTCTGAAGGAGTTTGTAGGCGAGTTTGGGCACTCAGCTCAAGTTCAGTACTGCATATCATCCCAAGACAGATGGGCAGTCGGAGAGGACTATTCAGACTCTCAAGGATATATTGTGCACTTGTGTACTAGATTTTGGGAGTTCTTGGGAGGACCATCTCTATTTGGTAGAGTTTGCTTACAACAATAGCTACCAGGCTAGTATAAAGATGTCACCTTTTGAAGCTCTGTACGGTCGAAGATGTCGTACTCCCTTGTCATGGGGCGATATTGGAGGGAGAGTTTTGCTTGGGCCAGAGATGGTTGTGGATGCAGCGGAGAAGGTTCAGCTGATTAGAGACAGACTTCGTGTGGCGCAGGACAGACAACGGCATTGGGCTGATAGCCATCGGAGACCTTTGGAGTTTGAGGTATAGTTTTAGATTTTGTTTATGCTTGTTATTGGTTGTTTGTTATAGATTAAGTTCTTAAGGTGGTGTTTTGTTCCAGGTGGGTGATTTGGTGTTTCTGAGGATTTCTCTAACACGAGGCACGATTCGCTTCGGAGGAGGCGGGAAGCTTAGTCCGCGATTCATCGGACCTTTCACTATTCTAGAGAGGGTCAGTGCAGTTGCTTATAGACTAGACTTGCCACCTGCATTGGAGGGAGTGCACAACATGTTTCACGTGTCACAATTGAGACGGTATATGGCAGATCCTAGTCATGTATTGGATCACTCAGAGATAGAGGTAGGCCCTACTATTAGCTATCCAGAGCAGCCAGTTGTGATTCTGGATAGGAGGAAGAAGGTACTGAGGAACCAGACTATTACTTTGGTATGCGTCACATGGAGGCATCACTCTCCGGGGGAGTTTACCTGGGAGAGAAAGGATGAAATGCGAGAGCGTTATCCATATTTGTTTATGCCTTGAGGTATGTTCTTTCCTAGTTATGTTCTGTTTATTTGCTATATTCTGTTATTTTCTGGGGGTAGTTTTCGTCTTTGAATTTTGAGGATGAAATTATTTTTAAGGAGGGTAGACTTGTCACTACCATATTTTCTAGGAAAGAGTATTTTAGTAATTACATAATTAATTAAATATTGTATATATTAAATAATTATTTATTGTATTATTTAATTGTTGTTAGATGTTAGTTATTTATTATGGACTTATGTTAGAGGACCTAACTAGTTTAGTTTAGACTCATGGACCAACACGTATTAATTGTTAGAATTAAGCCCAATTAGAAAGCCCATTGATTATGAGGATGATTAAATCAATTAAACCATTAGACTAGAAGCTTCCCTCCTTAATTATTTCTTCATGAGAGGCCCCTAGGGATATAATGGACATTACATAGTGGCTTAAGGAAGGGGTAGAGGGGGCCGGCCTATATTAAAAGAGGGGGAAAAGTTTCTCTCTCCTCTTTTTATTTGAAAACTAGATCTAGAATTTCTCTCAACCAAATTCCTTCATTCCTACATCATTTCTCTACAAAATTTTATCCTAATTCCTTTCCAAATCACCATTGGAGGCTAGTGGAGCAAGGATCTAGAAGGAGGAAGCAAAGATCTACAAAGAGGAGCAAGGATCTATAATTTAGAGGCTAATTTCACCACATTTGGAGGTTGCTATGGGAATCCATCTTCCAATAGGTATAATTCAGTTTTTCTCCTTAATTTTGGTTCTAAATCTGAGATTTAACCATGAGAAATTAATCGATATGCATAGGCTACCCATAGGATTTGATTTTGTGTTCATAGGAGGCATATTGAGAAAGTTATGGTACTTTTGTGTCAATTTTGGGAGAATTCTAAGATTGACACTTGTTGTGTGTGTCAATTGGTCCTATAGATCAATTTGGCATATGCTTGTGTGTTTGGGGCTAGTGTTATATCCATAATTGGGTACGTGTAGGTCGTATTCCAAAAATTTGGTGATACATGTTGATTTGGGGGTTTTTTCTCCTACACAGGACTTTGTGCATGTCATATTTTGACGCGGAGACGTAGAATTGTGTTTGACTCTTTTTATTGTTCATAAATAATATAATAGACTTATTCGTGTCCTTCGAGGTATATTTGGATGTGTGGTGGACTCGTGTCGCAAGCGTATCCTAGACCTAGTCGGATACGGGTGTGATACACTCCATATATTTTGTGCATTTATTTCTAGATCTATTTTTCCCATTGTTCTTAGTTATTGTAATATGTAATTATATGCATGTGTGTGTGTATATATATATATATATATATATATATATATATATATATATATATATATATTTATGTGTTAGTGTGTCATATATCTATGTATACTCCTCTAAATACGTATATACGTATTGCCAATAATACCTATAGTAGAATAACACATACATAGTAACATATACAAAAAGTAACACATATACACATGTATATCCATAATATCACTAGTATGTAGACCTATATATAATCATACATAATAACATATAAATATATAACATAACATATAAATATATATATATGACAACATATATATATATATACTCATAACATATACATATATATATATATATATATATATATATATGAGAGAGAGAAGAGGACTCAGGTATTAGCGACAACAGCCACGGTTTTAGCAACAGCAGCAGCAGTAATTGCAACAGCAGCAGCTTCAGCGACGACAACATTAGCAACAACAGCAGTGCATTAGCAACAACAGCAGCTTCAGCAACAACAATATTAGAAACAGCAGCAACGCATTGGTAACAGCAGCAACCTTCACCGATAGTAGCAGCAACAGTATTAGCAACAGCAGCAGAACCGTCGCAACAACAGCCTTATCAGCAGCATTAGCGACAGCAACAACAGCCTTTGGTGATGGTTTTACGATAGAATGTATATATATGTATTTAATATAGTTATTTAATATAAGGTATTAGTATATATGTATATATATTCCTAATTATTAATTGTGTTTTAGTATACTATATTATAGTAGTTAGTTGTTAGCATATAGTTATTATGGATAGTTAGTATATATATGAAGTTCGCATATTACCTTGAGATACCAAGGTAAGTATCAAGGTATTTGGGGGATGCCCAAGGTATTGGGTTTGGGTATCAAGATGGAGGTCTAGTGTTGCGATACCAAGTTGGGTCAAAACCAAGGTATCCATTTAATATTTATAATTAGGATTTATATATTTAATATTGTTTGATATATGTATAAGTGATATTTTATCCCTTGTTTGCGTATCTTGAGATACGGTATTCTAATATCCTAAGTTGTAGCTTGTATGACCTAGATTTTTAGTGTATGAACCCAATAGAATTAAGATAGACTTATACAACCTAGAAATAGGTAGTTTGACCATAGTTTGACCGGTTTGACTTAGAGTTGACCTAATTTAACTTTTGACTTAGAATGGCTTGTTGACCTAGAAGTTGACTAGTTTAACTTTTTTTTTTCAAAACCTTGTATTGATATTGTATTCCATATCTAGGTCTTTGAGGCACCGTATCAAACATCTGTGAGGCTGTTCATTGGACTTCAGACGAGTACATTCTCTGATAATTTTTCATTTATGATATCCTCTATGTTCATTGTATCTAGTGTAGATATCCTTATTTTCTTGACACGATGGTTACAAAGATTGGTATATCCGGATCTCGTTATGAGATGTTATTCCCTGGTATATGGTATATCTTGTGCAAGCTTTATTTTATTGATTATTTTGTACATGTACATACACCGATTCTCGAGAAGATTTGGTACCTTCCTAGAGAATCCCGTGTCATAGCATCCCATGGTTGGATCTACTATACCAGTTGAGGGTGGAGAGTATTTTAGTGTAGATGTATGATCATACCCATCTTGTATCATATCTTGTTCTTGAGTAGTGTTAATCATACACCGCACATATAATTAGCCAGGCAATAAATCTTGTATCAAGTTCCCAAGCCGATCATATGTTAAAGCTAGTACTCACACACTTAGTCATTAGTATTCTTGTTCATTGTCATATTGTTCATTATTGTATTTATTCCAGTATTTCTTATTGTATATCTCATGTATCTATTGTGCATATTATATATTCACATCTATTTACTACTATATAGTTTTTATCATTGATTAGAACTGTTGTTAGAGATGTACTCTG
The DNA here is from genome assembly GCA_036927795.1 of Iris macrosiphon. Lineage (NCBI taxonomy): Eukaryota > Viridiplantae > Streptophyta > Magnoliopsida > Asparagales > Iridaceae > Iris > Iris macrosiphon. Next base: position 123,087,635 of record JAYESA010000019.1, read on the forward strand.
CTCCTTTCCTAACTGGATATATTTTTTCAGATGACACTGAGGAGTGGTACCCTACACATTATGGACCTCAGGATATTGTGGGTTTAGAGTCTGAGACCCTGGCTTAGGAGGGACTTATCCCAACTGAGATAGATGACCCGAGATTAGTAGCTTCTTAGTATTCTTTTTTACTGGATTTGTCTCCAGCTTATTTTGTTAGTATTCTTTCAGACTCATTGATGTTATTATTTTTGACTCATGAGTTGTATGTGACTATTCTATTCTTTATCACATTTGTGCTCATTTCCATCTTAGATCTGTGATTGAGTATATTATTATTGTTGGTGGTTCATTATATTGCTAGATACATTACCCAGACAATGTTCTACCGCTGATTCTGGGGCGCAGGCTGGGCGTTGTTTCGGACTTGCATCCCTACATTGAGTGCGGGTCATGACAAAGTTCCCAAGTTGATCATATGTTAAAGCTGGTACTCGCTCACTTAGTCATTAGTATTCTTGTTCATTGCCATATTGTTCATTCTTGTATTTATTTCCAGTATTTCCTTTATTGTATATATCTTGTATATTTATATCTATTTACTGTTACATAGTTTACATCATTGATTAGAACAACTATTAGAGATGTACTCTGCTCCTTTCCTGACTGGATATATTTTTTTCAGATGACACTGAGGAGTGGTACCCTACTCATTACGGGCCTAAGGATATTGTGGGCTTAGATCCAGAGATTCTGGATCAGGAGAAACTCATCCCGACTGAGACAGATGACCCGAGACTTGTAGCTTCTTAGTTATTCTATTTGTACTGGATTTGTCTCCAGCTTACTTTTAGTATTTTCTCAAACTCATTGATGTTATTATTTTGACTAATGAGTTGTATTGTGACTATTCTATTCTTTTATCATATTCGTACTATTCTCCATCTTAGATTTATGATTAAGTATATTGATATTATTTGTGGGTCATTATATTGTTAGATAGATTACCCAAACAATGTTCTACCGCCAATTTTGTGGCATAGGCTGTGCGTTATTCCCGACTTGCATCCCTATACCAGGTACGGGTCGTGACAAAGGGTGCCGGTCAGCACACCACGAAGCTTTCTGAAGACCAACAAACAAATACCTTCTGTGTGGGTATTACAAGGCACACGCTCGAGAGCAATGGATGGGGGTATTCATACCTCCCTTAATGAAACTTCAACCAGAGCTGGGGGTAGAAGTCCCCTGGTGTTCCACGATAATCCATCCTTCCAAGAGGACAGTGAATCTCTGTGCACGAATGACAGTTTAGCTGGGGGTAGCCATACACTCTGGGACCAGCCCACAACTGAGACTAGGGGTAGAAATCCCTCCAACAATAAAAGTTATACAACACTACCCACTCTTGTCGAGGACAATGATACTCAAACATCAGAGGCATAAAGTGAGGTATCAACCTTCCTGTCTTCCTCCTCCCACTTAGTGCCAGTATACATGGACGGAGACGAGCTTGACACAAAATGCAGTAACCAATAATGCCTTGAGGCAATCGAAGTCATAATGTAGGATCTGAGCACTTCAATACATACACTGACTCATACAGTATTGTGACTCAAAGAAAGCATCATCCCAGTATAGCCACAAGATCTGGGATGAACAAACCTAGACCAAGGGACAAACGAAGAATCTGGTATGCCTAATCTGGCTCCTCATGTTGCAAGCAGTCAGACAGTATCTCGATCCTCTACTCCTCTTTTTCTACGATATTTAGGAAGCTATTCGGGACTTGCGCGCCCGCGTCAATTCTCGGGACAACCAAGACAGGCTCTAGAAGCTAGAGATTCGGCAACCCTATCCTCTTGAATGGGATAATGTGGTATACCCTCCAAAATACAAGTAATTGTCTTTGTCTTCATTCGATAGGAAGACGTCACCCCATTAGTACATAAGATACTACTACTTTACAATAGGACATTTACCTCAGGACGACGCCTTACTCACCAACTTATTCATTGGAGCACTATCTAGCGTCAGTTTTGAGTGGTTATGTGGCCGCCCAGATAAATGCATTTTCTTCTTCAAGGACATGAAGTCTCTTTTCCATGCCCGGTTCTATGAAGGAGGGATGGACATGACTATGTCCTCCCTGATGGATATTACCTAAGGGGATAAGGAACATGCATAAAATTATATCGAGCATTTCTGAAAGGCTATATTAAAACTACCGCTTGGCATTCATGAATCTACACGGATGGACACGTGTCGAAAGAACCTTCTACCATCAATTAGCCTCTCGACAACATCTGGCCCATTAAGTGACTGGACAACATTTATCATAAGTGCCGCTGCAACAAAGAAAAGCGTGTAAGATGCCCACTTATTAGGATTCCAAGCTTCCAGTGTTAAAGATAAGGAAAAGCATCCTTTCAACTCTCACAACAGTCGTGAGAGTAAAGGAAAGCAAGCCCTAACAGTTAACTTGACCAAAAGTTCGACCTCACATATTACTAAGTCGGCAGAGCCACCAAGAGCACATGAGACTTATTTCTTTAATAACGATGATGTCATGAAACTCTTAGAAGTATTGATGAAGGGTAACAAACTTCGGCTACCTGACATCAGATGCCCCGACGAAGCAGACAAGGTAGACAACACCAAGTATTTCCACTACCATCGATATGTCCATCACGCCACACGAGATTAATACATATTAAAAAGTTATATACAATAATTGATCAACTCCAAAGCCCTCTCTTTGGACTACGAAGATAAGACAGTCACTGCAAACATGGTGTCTCTCCAGTTTGGTACTTTCCCGACAACTGGGGCCCAAGATGGTATCGTCCTTTTACCAAGGACAATCATGGAGGTCGTTAACCTCCCCCTAACCCGAGCATATGGTTTAATTCCCCTCACTACTCCAAGAGGCAAAGTCATGTAGGTTCACCCAGACCTCATCCCTGAAATGATGCAGCAAGCAGTGCCTTCTGTTTCTAAATCTAAAGGAAAGAAGATAAAGTCATGACATACGGTCTCTCTGTCTATCGATCCATAAGAGGACGACGAGTATCCGATCAAACTTTTAAAATTGGGCTAAAAAACTGGAGTCATTATAGGAACTATAATTCGAACCGCGGGAACCCCCTACCGAGGATGAGGTCGTACAAGTTAATTTAGGTGACGATATTGCTTATAAGCCCATCTTCACCAACAAGAACCTGCCACAAGAAGAACGCGAATCCCTTATCCAGTTCATAAGGAAATATTTTGACGCCTTCGCATGGAACTACAAAAATATGTTGGGCTTGGACCCACAAATCATGATGCACAAGCTCAATATCCTGCCAAACACCAAGCTTGTAAAGCAGCAGCAACGGTGATTCCGCCCAGATATTATGGATGCCATTGAAGCAGAGGTGACTAAGCTAATAACAAGCAGCTTTATCCGCGAAGAACATCATCTGGATTGGGTGGCTAATTTTATTCTCGTCACCAAAACGAACGATAAAATTTGAATCTGCATAGACTTCCGTGATTTAAATACGGCATGCCCAAAAGACGAGTTCCTATTCCTGATCACGGACATGATGATCGATAATACTTACGGCTTCAAGCATATCTCCTTCATGGATGGGTTCTCAGGCTACAACCAGATGAAAAGAATGTCGATGCCGACCCTTCACTCAATTCATGAAGAAGGAAGTTTCTTTCGCTTGGATGAAAGAATGTCAACAAGCATTCGACGACATAAAGAAGTACCTAAGGAACCCCCCAGTGTTTGTAACCTCCCTTACTTTTCTAGGATTTTTTATATATAATAATAGGAATAATAATGCATATAACAACAACGTACCAATAAATAATAATAAAATAAATAGAATAAAAATAACTAATAATTGTTTTATTAAAATAAAAATAATTATAATTATAAGGATATTTTTATAAAATAAAAGGAAAGAAAAGAAAAGAAAAATTATATATATATATATATATATATATATATATATATATATATATATATATATATATAATCAATCAAGCAAAACATAACAATACTATTTATATTACAACCAACAACAACAACAACAACCAAAATTTTCCTCCACGGTTCACCAACGACCCGACCTTCCTTTATATTTGACCTGACCCAGGTAACTGTCAGCTATATATATATATATATATATATATATATATATATATATATATATATATATATATATATATAAAAACAAAAATCCTAACCCTAACCAATGAGCAGTCACCCCAGACCTTCCCCCTCACCACCGTCATCGTCCTTCGACCGTCGAATGCCGGAGCACTATCGCCGCCGCCGCTGACCGGTACACGCGCACGTCAAAATCTTGATTAAAACGAACACGAGGTACCCATCTTTCTCGCTGAATTTCTTCTACATACGCGACCAAATTATGATGCAGTTATTTCGATTCAACCACAACATGAACACCTTCTAATGTCTTCAAGTAGTTTTATTCGAACAACCATATTTCTGATGTAAATTTATCCGAAACTTTCCGAAAAAATACTGTTTTAGATATATGTGAATTAACAGTTTTTGAGACCAACATGTTATTTTGAAAAGTAATTTTCTTCCAATCAAACTCACTTAATTACGATCTTTTTTTCTTCTAATAGCTAGTATATAAAACTAGGATTGCAACAACCTAATTTTTATATACTTTGGATCATTAATTCTGTTCTAAATTTAGATTTAAAATCACAAAAAATAGTTTTTTAAGAACTTAAAACCTTACGATACGGAGTGCATCCCGACAAACTGGACCACTATATCACGTACTAGTTGTACCAAAATGAGCGTAAGGTATATCCTGACGTGCAGGCTTTTGCGAAAGTTGATTTGGACGTGTGTGCACGTAAGAATTAACCCGTATCCGTAAAAAATTATCCTGTATCGGCATTTACAATTTTTCCATTAGTTAGTACACGCTCGTCGGAATGCTAAAAAACTTGCGCCATTGGATTCGTGGTTTCATGCTGGTCCTGAGACCCAAGTTTCACACAATTCTGAGATAGTTGACCGAGCCGCCTATGCATGGGCCCCACAGTTGACTTGACAGGCGAAATTGTGATCTGCTCACCGGAATAAAAAATTGGACATACCGTTGAATTTGTATTATCTTTTAAAATTGGTTTTACCTATAATTTGTCCTATTTAGAGAATTTTACCCCTACTACGCATTTTGGTGCAAGGTGGGGCCCTATATGGACACAGCTTTGACCCAAAATTACCTTTTTTGCCCCTGTGTCCAAATTGGACGAAAAGGTAAGAGTTTTCTGACTTTTTTACTGATTCCAGAGATGTTTGTAATGTTTATTTCAGCATCCGAGGATGTTCATTCAGAGCCTATAGTTTCTAATCCCTTGTGCTTGATGTCAGGACGCCTACATTACAAAGATAGCTTACTAGGCAAGTACCTTGCCATTGTGCTGTTTATTTACATACATTATTAACATGCATATTTTCTGTTGTTTATTTAGTTATTTTAGTTTGCTATATAAAACTGCACATCCAAGAATAACTTGGGTGCAACGACGGTTGCGTTACCTTTTGTTACTTATTTAATATTTTGTATGACGACCTAGTGTTACGAGACCACTCCATGATGTTGAGGCATTTTTATATTTTATTGGCTGTGAAATATTTGTTACACGAATGTGAGTCTCATGTAGGATACAGACTTGCGTGATAGGCCGACCACCTATACATATGGGACGTGCGACGAATAGGAAATAACTGCTGATAAAAATGTATGCTAGAAGACTTGGCACTTATTAGAGGTATCACGGTGGCATGGATATGACATGGATATAGCATAGGGTGGGGAGAATAACAAGTAGGCATATGGGCTCCTTTATACTTTTTTTTTTGTAACCCATATGCTCCGTCGAAGATGCGTGGTCAGATGACCCTTATTTTATATTATTTACAGGTGGCCTCTGATGATCGAAAGATGTTACGCTGTTTAGGCCACTGATTCTCCAAGAGAGTCATACCAATCCCATTTTTATCCAAATAGCCCATATGTTAGAAAATTGTTCTCAAAAGTGTATTTCACATAGACGGTTAGGCAACCCTTTTGATATTATTTTTAGTATTTTATGTCATGTACTTTTTAGATGTTGTTACGTCCCTCTGAGGATCTGGTCCATTTCCAGAAATAAACGAGCTAAATTATCCGCAAGAGTATGGACCCGGGCCTGATGCTTCATTCTCTATTGATGAGGTCTTACCTTCTGAGTACCAGTGATTACTTCATTGTTGATGGATCCTTAGCTGATGTTTCTTTATTGACATTTATTTCATATTAGGGTTTTGTTCTCCTCTATCATTTTAGTTTTTGTTATAGTCGATGGAGAGTATATTTGTCTCTATCCAACTATTATTCTTTTGATACTTTGTACTTGAGTTATTTAGCTATTTATTTTATATTCCTTTACTTGTGCTTGTAGATGAGATATCGATGCCTGTGACTTGTGTTGAAAATATATGAACCACTTGTGAATTAATATTCATATTACAGTGTACGTATGTGTTATAATTTTCTAACATAGTGGAGTTGTCATATACATACGGCTGTCATCCTACGTATTCCAAGTCCTACGTATTTTGGGACTGGGGCATTACTGTTTTTATAGTGGCCTATGTAGGTCAAGAGTATATTATCTCGGTTACGTTACTGTATCGAGCAAGCCTGTAAATAGGGTTAGAAAATAGGATCTCATCCACACTTGACTATAACTCACCTTCCTTCCAACCTGTCCTATTTAAATGTTTGCATCCTGCTTGATTCATGTACTCTTCCTAATCTTTTGTCCATCTCTTACAGAGAGATAAATTTGTGTAGCAAATGTGCTGCCACAGGGATGACAAGTCTCCAGGGGTCAACGGCCAAATACCAGGAGAGGCCTCAATGACTCCTTGACTTCTAGGACCAGGTGGACATACTAACAATCCGGTTCCACCAGCTCCTTCCACGGCACCTAATAGGATTTTCCAGCATCCCCAGCACCGCCGAATGACAAGGCGCATCTGTTCTAATTCTTCCAAATGATAATATAGGAACAGAGACAACAGACCGCTTCCCTGGCTGCCGAGCAGAGGCAGCAACCGACAGAGCAGAGGCGGGAAGCTGCCGAATTGAGACAGGGATTCCTAGCAAAACTTGAGAAGTTGGTTGTACCAGCACCCACACCAGCTCAATCACTAGTTCCAGTACCACAAGCGCATGTTGGTTCAGTAAAAAATTTTGTGCATATGGGTCCTAAGCCGTATAAAGGCAACGAGAGCCCAGAGGAGACCACAACCTAGATAACCAGCACCAAGAAGCTATTAGAGGCATCACAATTGTCTATGGATTTATGGGTGACAGGCGTGAGGACACAGCTAGAAGGAAATGCTCATCACTAGTGGGAATCAATGGAGCACCAATTGGGTACACGCCAGACTTGTGAGCAGTTCTTGGAGTACTTTGAGAAGAAATACTTTTTGGCCACCGTGAAGGATGCATTGTACAATCAGTAACTCCATCTAGGGTAGGGGAGCATGACGGTCGATGAGTATGATGTGGAGTTCAGCCTCTATAGTAGATATGGCTTCGTTCTGATACCTAATGACTTAGAGAAAGCTAAGAGATTTTATCACAGGCTGACTCAAGAGCTCCAACACTATACCAGTTCATAGTCCCAAATCTTTTATGCTGAGTTATTGACAGAGGCCAAGATCCAGGAGGACCCATCAGACGCCCTTTGGCACATCAATACCCATAGCGTCGCATGTTTACAGATTGGCGAAGAAGGAGATGGATGAGCTGAAGGCGCAGTTGAAGGAGTTAGAAGAGAAAGGCTTCATTCAACCGAGTGCATCACCCTGGGGAGCCCCAGTATTATTTGTACCCAAAAAGGATGGGTCAGTGCGCATGTACATTGACTACAGGGCCTTGAATGCTGTGACTGTAAAAAATAAGTACTCTATGACATATATTAATGAATTATTTGATCAGCTTAGTGGATCGAAGGTGTTCTTAAAGATAGACTTGAGATCAGGATATCACTAGGTGAAGGTGCGAAAGTAGGATATTCCCAAGACCGCATTCAGGATAAGATATGGACACTATAAGTTTTGGTCATGCCATTTGGATTGACCAATGCTCCAACTGTCTTTATGGACTTGATGAATCGAGTCCCCCATCAATATTTGGACCAGTTCATGGTTGTCTTCATAGATGACATACTTGTCTATTCGAAGAGCCACGAGGAGCATGCACCTGTGGATTATCTTAGAGACATTAATGAGAGAGCAGTTGTACGCGAAGCTCAGCAAATATGAGTTCTTCTTTGATAAGGTCTCTTTGCTTAGGCATGTCGTCACTGGAGATGGTATTTCAGTAGATCCAAAGAAAATCTTGGCAGTTGAGACATGGCCCATTCCTAAGTCAGCATCGGAGGTGAGAAGTTTCCTTGGACTTGCGAGATATTACCGTCGGTTCATAAAAATCTTCTCAAGGATAGAAGAGCCTATGACTTGGTTAACATATAAGGACAGAGAGTTTATATGGACGGATGAGTGTCAAGCCACTTTTGAGGAGTTGAAGAAGCGACTGACCATAGAACTAGTGTTGACCATTCCATCAGGATCAGGAGACTACGTGATCTACATCGACATATCAAGAAAAAGCTTAGAATGCGTATTAATGCAATATGGCAAGGTGATTGCATATGCATCTAGACAATTGAGAGTACATGAGAAAAATTATCCAATTCATGACTTGGAGCTTGCAGCTGTTATTTTTTCCTTGAAGCTATGGAGATATTACTTATATGGGGAACGAATGAAGATCTATACTGACTAAAAAAATATCAAGTATGTCTTCACGTAGAAGGAGCTGAAAATGAGGCAACGCCAGTAGCTTAAGTTGATAAAGGACTTCGAGATAGAGCTGTATTATCACCCAGGCAGGGCTAACATGGTAGCAGATGTGTTAAGCCGACAGCCTACGACGCTATTCTTAATAACATAGAGGGAGTTACTGGAGTAATTGCAAGATCTTGGCATAGAGGTTGTATTACCTGGATCAGACAGGACACTAGCCAACTTGCAAGTGCAGTCATCGCTAGTAGAGAGGATCAGGGCAGCTTTGTCTACAGATGCAAGATTCAGGAGTTTGAGAAAGAGGACCAAGGCTGGTGAGCAGACGGGACTGCGTATTCATGATGATATGACATTATGATGTGGTGATCGACTATTTGTTCTCAATGGAAAGCTTCGATGGAAGATGATAGCAGAGGCTCATAGTTCGATATATTCTATTCATCCTGGAGGCACTAATATGTACCGTGACATACGACAGTATTTCTGGTGGCATGGGAAGAAAAGGGAGATAGCTCGCTTTGTGGCCAAATGTCTAGTGTGCCAGCAGGTCAAGGATAAACATCAGAGGACAGAAGGGATACTACAACCACTTTTAATTTTTGAGTGGAAGTGGAAGCGCATCACTATGGCTTCGTCACGGGTTTTTTGAAGAGTCCAAGTGGACAAGATTCTGTTTGGGTGATCGTAGATTGACTCACTAAGTCCGCTTATTTCTTGCCCTTCTGAGTTGGCCAGTCTACATGAGCTTTGGTTGGCTTATACATGAGACAGATCGTGAGATTACACGGTATTCCGATTAGTATTGTGTCAGATAGAGACTCGCATTTTATATCTTACTTTTGGAGGAGCATGCAGAAGAGTCTTGGGACCCGTCTGAAGTTCAGTACATCTTATCATCCGCAGACAGATGGGTAGTCGGAGCATACTATTCAGACGTTTGAGGATATGTTAAAAGCATGTATGCTGGACTTTGGGGGGTCATGGGAGGACCACCTATACCTTGTGGAGTTTTCCTACAACAATAGCTATCAAGCGAGCATCCAAATAGCTTTATTTGAATCTTTGTACGGTATGAAGTGTAGGTCTCCCGTGTATTGGAGTGACGTGGGAGAACGTTAGATCTTGGGGCCAGAGTTAGTTGTCAGCACTGTAGAGAAGGTGAAGAGGATACAGGGGCACTTGCGAGTAGCGCAAAATAGACAGAAGCAGTGGACCAATCTTCATCGTCGTCCTCTGAAGTTCAAGGAAGGCGATCATTTCATCTTGAGGATAATACCCACTAGAGGCACTATTCGCTTCGGGGGATGGGGCAAGTTGAATCCAAGGTATATTGGACCGTTTGATGTATTAGAGTGAGTTGGAGAAGTTGTGTATCGATTGGCACTACCACCTTCGCTTGAGGGAGTGCATGATATATTTTATGTGTCATAACTTAGACGATATGTGGCAGATAGCAGTCATATTCTCGATTACTCTGAAATCACCATTGGGACAAGCTTTTCATACCAAGAGCAACCCGTGAAGATTCTTGATCGTCGGAGAGGGTGTTGAGGAATTAGTATATTCCCTTAGTCCGCATGGCATCGAGACATCAATCGCTAGGAAAATCTACTTGGGAGCGTGAGAATGACATACACAAACTTTTTTCGTATATGTTCAAAGATTAAGGTATGATTTTACTTTGTTCTTTTCTTCCATATAATATTCTCGTTCCCTATCATGCGTTAGCTTTAATTTCGAGGACAAAATTTTTGTAAGTTGGGTAGAATGTACCTCCCCAAATTTTTTAGGATTTTTTATATAATAATAGGAATAATAATGTGTATAACGACAGCGTACCAATAAATAATAATAAAATAAATAGAATAAAAATAAACTAATAATTATTTTATAGAAATAATATCAATTGTAATTAATAAGGATATTTTTATAAAATAAAAGAAAAGAAAAGAAAAAAAAATATAACAATCAATCAAGCAAAACATAACAATACCATTTATACTACAACCAACGACAACAACAGCAGCAGCCAACTTTTTTCCCCACGGTTCACCAACGACCCGACCTTCCTCTATATTCTACCCGACCCAGGTAACTCTCAGCTATATATATATATATATATATATATATATATATATATATATATGTGTGTGTGTGTGGGGGGGGGGATATGTATATAAATAAACAAAAACCCTAACCCTAACCAACGAGTATATATATATATATATATATATATATATATATATATATGTGTGGGGGGGGATATGTATATAAATAAACAAAAACTCTAACCCTAACCAACGAGCAGTAACCCCAAACCTTCCTCCTAACCATCGTCCCCGTCGCTCGACCGTCGAACGCCGGAGCACTACCAACGTCGCCGCTGACCAGTATACGCGCGCGTCAAAACCGCTAAAGAAATGAACCCCAAGTACCATCTTCCCTGCTGAATTTCTTCCTACATACGCGACCGAATTTCGATCCATTTGTTTAGATTCAACCACAACATGAACACCTTCTAATTTCTTCAAGTAGTTTTATTTGAACCACCCTATTTCTGATGTAAATTAATCTAAAACTTTTCAAAAAAATTACTATTTTAGATATATGTGAATTGACAGTTTTTGAAACCAATATGTTGTTTTGGAAAGCAATTTTCTTCCAATTGTACTCACTTAATTATGATCTTTTTTTCTGATAGCTAGTCTATATAACCTGGATCCAAATGACCTAATATTTATATACTTTGGATCATTAATTTTGTGCTAAATTTAGATTTAAAATCACAAAAAATAGTTTTTCAAGAACTTCAAAACTTGCGATACAGAGTACGTCCTAACAAACTGGACCACCAAGTCACTTCTCAGTTGCACCAAAAGGAGCGTATGGTATGTCCTGTCGTGTGAACTTTTACGAAATTTTATTTGGACGTGTGTGCACGTCAGAATAAACCTGCATTCGTAAAAAATCCCACAATATCGGTAATTTGCTATTTTCCTTTTAGTTGGTACACGCTCGTCGGAACACGATAAAACTTGCACCATTGGATTCGTAGTATCACACTGGTCCTGAGACCCAAGTTTCACACAATTCTGAGATAGTTGACCGAGCTGCCTATTCGTGGGCCCTACGGTTGACTTGACAGGCAAAATTGTGATCGTCTCACCCAAATCCAAAATTGGAGATACTATTGAGTTTGTATCGCCGTTTATGATTAGTTTGACATATAATTTGTCCTATTCAGAGACTTTTACCCCTGATACGCATTTTGGTGCAAGGTGGGCCCCAAATGGATACCACTTTGACCTGAAATTACCCTTTTTGCCCCTTGTCCAAATTGTGTGAAATGGTAGAGTTTTTGACTATTTCTCTGATTTCGGAGACGTTGGTGATATTTATTTTAGCATCCAGAGATGTTCGTTCGGAGCCTGTAGTTTCTAATCCCTTGTGTTTGATGTCAGGACGCCTACATTACACAGATTGCTTGGCAGACAAGTATACCTTAACATTGTGCTATTTATTTACATTCATTATTAGCATGAATATTTACTGTTGTTCATTTAGTTATTTAATTTTTCTATATAAAACTGCGCATCTAAGAATAACTTGGGTACAACGATCGCCTTTTGTCACTTATTTAATATTTTACATGACGACCTAGTGTTACGAGACCACCCCATGATGTTTAGGCATTCTTATATTTTATTGGACATGACACATTTATTACATGAGTGTGAGTCTCATATAGGACACGAACTTGCGTTATAGGATGTCCACCTATACGTATGGGACGTACGACGGATAGGAAATAACTGCTGATAGAAATACATACTAGAAGACTTGGCAGTTATTAGAGGTATCACCATGGCATGGAGATGACATGGATAGAGCATAGGGTAGGAAGAACAACAAGTAGGCATATAGGCTCATTTACACTTTCCCTTTGTAACCCGTACACTCCGTCGGAGATGCGTGGTCAGATGATCCTTATAATATATTATTTACAGGCGGCCTATGACGATCGAAAGACATTATGCTTTTTAGGCCACTAATTCTCTGAGAGAGTCATGCCAATCCCATTTTTAGCCAGATAGCACATATGTTGGATATTTGTTCTCAAAAGTATATTTCATGTAGACGGTTAGGTGACCCTTTGGATATTTTTCAGTATATTATGGCATGTACTTTTTGTATCTTGTTACGTCCCTCTAAGGACCTGGTCCACTTCCAGGTATAGAATAACAGGATTATCCGCAGGAGTATGGACCCGAGCCTGATGCATCATTCTCTGTTGAGGAGGTCTTACCTTCTAAGTACCAGTGATTACTTTATTGCTGATGGATCCTTAGCTGCTGTTTCTTTATTGACATTTTTTTATATTTGGGTTTTGATCTCCTCTATCATTTTAGTTTTTGATATAGTCGATGGGTAGTGGATTTGTCTCCACCCGACTTTTATTCTTTTGATACTTCATACTTGAGATATTTAGTTATTTATTTTGATATTCCTTTACTTGTTCTTGTGGTTGAGATATAGATGCCTGTGACTTGTGTTAACAATATATGAATCACTTGTGAATTAATATTCATATTACAGCGTACGTATGTGTTATAATTTTCTAATATATTAGTGTTGTCATATACATAAGGATGGCATGCTATGTATTCCTAGTCCTACGTATTTTGGGTCTAGGGTATGACAGTATTGGTGTCTCCAATCATGGGAAAAATCCTTCCTACTCTATGTTCGTGTAATAGATCATTCTCTCGGCACTCTTCTTGTCTAAAATAGCGACAAAGACTATGAGCAAGCTATCTACTACCTCAGCAGAATAATGATTGGCAAAGAACATATATACAATTCGGTCGAGAAATAGTATCTTGCTCTGGTATTTTTCTGTCCAAAAGACTCGCCATTACTTGACAGGGCAAACTATTTATGTGATCTCCCGAGTAAACCCCCTCAAAGTCCTCATGACCAAGCCCAGGGTACCCAACTCTCGCCTATCCACATGGGCAACCCTACTGCCACCTTACGATATGGTGTTCGTCCTGCAAAAGGTTGTTAAGGGCCAAGCATTGGCCGATATTCTGGCAGCTTATCCGGTGTCAAAAAATTTAAAGTTCTACGACAAAATCCCCGATGAAGTGTTAGATTCTAACACTACTACAATAAGAGGATCGGTTTGGCGAATGTTCTTCGATGGTGCTTCCAGAACAAAGTCTAAAGGCAATATCATCGTCGAAGTAGGGGTAGTACTGATCTCTCTCGACGACCTGGTCTTCCATCGTGCATACTCGCTTACGGAGCCGTGTTCCAACAATATGGCAGAGTATAATGCTCTCATCATTGGGCTCCAGTTAGCTAGACAATTGGAGGTTAACTTTCTAGAAGCCTATGGCAACTCCAAATTAATAGTTAGTCAAGTCTGTGGCAAGTACGAAGTTTGCCACAAGGATCTACTCCCTTACTACCAGGTGGCCGTCGACATAATTTCCATTTTTGTGAGGTTCTTCATAGAACATGTAACATGAATACAAAATATCGTGGTTGATTCACTAGTCGGTCTCGCTGCATCTTTAGCAACTCAAATCAAAATCCACCTATTGATCATAGTAGTGGGACAAGAGCTGGTATGTCCGAGGAATAACCTATGCTTGAATCTAAGCCACTCCACGGATGCAGATATCCATGTCAAAGATTGGAGGCACCCATTTATAGACTACGATATTTACGTGATCTTTCCAAATAACGTATAGGAGGCCACTTCCGTTAGAAGTTGCTCCCTCAAGTTCTAGTATGACACAGCCACCAAGATGCTGTACCGTCATTCTTTTGACGGGCTTCTGCTACAATGCCTATCAGATGCAGATGCGAAGCAAGCTCTTCGTGTCACAATCAGCACCCAGTGTAGGGGCACGAGTACGTGGATATGTCCAGCCTATGCCGCAGCATCGACGGTAGAACGCTGTCTAGGTCAACAATACCATCTAACATATCACATAATATATATATATATATATATATATATATATATATATATATAAGGTACCTGTCAGAAAAATATTAACTCCAAATGGAGGACAATTATATATGATAATGATAATGATAATCAATACTCAATCACAATATAAAACTAGAGGAAGATATGGCATGATATAGAATGGAAGAAAAGAAATACAAAAATGCCATACATCACAAGTCCAAGTATAATAGTTAATCATGACTCGAAGATCTCAAATATAGTACATGTCATAAAGAATAGCTAAGATCAAATACAACATAATAAAGAATGATCTAAAACTCCCCAACTTGTGGTACTATATCAAGAGGCTCTACGGTACAATCTTAACGGCCTCACCATCCTGTAGCCCATAGTAGGTGGAACATATATGCTTTAATCAATCATCTAAAAAATATATCCAGTTAGAATTAGAGCAAAGTATAACCCAATAGCATATCCAATTAGTTGATAATGACTATAAACAGAAATAGATAATGTAATACAAGTCGTGAAGCAATATACAATATTATATTATGGTAGAAGAGACAAATAATCTGGAGCAATAAGTATAACAAATCATAATAAAATAGAATATAGGCAATAAACTAGAATATAGAGAAGTACTGTAACTAGACTAAGTGTTTGAAATACTAGTTTGATATCTGATCGAGGCATTTCAATATTAATACGATTAGCCGATGTTTATAATATTTGCCAATGTCTACGATGTTTGCCAATGTCTACAATATTACAAATATCTTGATCACATATCTAGCTAGCACTTCCTCTATCCTCGACTAGTACAACGGATCCATATCATGATACATTACGACTCGATGATCACTATGCAAGGTCTACAATAAAAGTACGATGATCACAATGTATAAAATTACGAAAAATATCACGGTAATCACTAAGTAATCATGAAGAAAGATGCGACAATCACTGAGTAATCACAAAATATAATATCTCATGACAGGGATCCACGTATATCAATCCATGTAACAATGTGTCAGGAATCAAGTAAAATATTTCTAATACTTTTATTATAGTGATTATCAAATAATGGAAACTATCAGAGAATGTACTCACCTGTGGTCTAGAGCAATGGATATCAAACAGTGTCCGTCTCGGTATCTCACGACCTAGATATGAATTATCAAGTCAACACAGTATTTTGGAATCATAATAAGGCTAAACTAGCTAATTTCTAAGTCTCTAGGTCAACATTAAGTCAAACTTGGTAAATCTAGGTCAACATTAAGTCAAACTTGGTAAATCTAGGTCAATACCTTGATTCTAGGTTCATACTAGATTCTATTTGTCTATACTAATTAATACTAAATTGTACTATGTGTTCTACATCATATTAAAGTATTCTAACTAATATACCATAGTATCTTAATTATAGCTAATATCAAGTATAATATCTAAACTAATACTTAATATCTAAATGCACTAACACTTACCTATTACCATAGCTTGACATGTCAAAGCTAACTAGAGTACTTAACACTAATACTCATGGAATACCGTACTAGCACTCTCCATATTACACTAACACATGTATCTAATACCCATTCTTCTTTATATTAGGCACACCTTGGAACACACTATCCTTACACTTACCCCACTACTCATGGCACTGATACTTTCCCAATATTTTACCTCACCACTTAACATTCATCTTCATACAAACACTTAAACACACCCTTACTCACATGTACACAGAACTTGAACTGCACATTCGGTACACACAGTATTTTTCCTTTTTTTACTGAACCGCAAATACTTATCCTTTCCTTACTGTCTGGCAACCCAACTGCATAGCTCCATTGCCTGCAGTGCAGTGCTATCCCTTCACTTGGGTGCTACATAATCCTCCTCTTACTGTCACAGACCCCTTCTCTCCTCACACCCATGTTGAGACCAACTTACACTGCTTATACTAGTATGCACTCAAACATGGACACTCACCCTCATCCATGATACACTCTCACTTGATATACCCCTCCACACACTATTAAACATATACCCAATTATTTTGTTGAGCCCACACACAATCTCTTAAGCTATCACATCATCAGGTGCAAATCAGTCATAATACCCTTCACAATTACGAAAGCAACACATGATACTCTAACCTGAACACCTACACCATCTCACTTGTAGTGCACCTTACCTACAAAATCCCAACCACTACAAACCCTCCTCATTCTCCCCACTGCTTTAGCAAGTAGAGCATCTATCCTCGAAGGTTCAGCAATGCACAAGAGTGCACTGCAACCACATCTCTCCCTTATTTCTAGAGTTGTATTCCCCTATCACATACATAAACCTACTATAGTCCTTCAAACGTACCGGATTGGCACCCTCTTGAGCATACCCTGCTGCTCGAGTTAAATACTTATCACTCCCCTCACTGATACCACCAAACCTTTATTGCACTTGAGATAACCTACTAGCACTCAACCAAAACTTACTACACTTAACTCAGTTTGGTCTAATACACTCACACTAAGGCACAAAACACTGAACACACATGCACGAATGCCCCTGGACTGCATGAACCTGAGTCCCCTCACACTGCAACCAGTATAGCAATCTTTGTGGCACTGTGATACTCCGGTGCACCAATAAGTCCTCACCGTTCACTTAACCCCTCCCTCTTGCTCACTCATGAACAATCTCACTCCTCTAGATACCTGAACACAACCACTTCACTCATGTACTCACTAACACACACCCAATGCTATCACACATGCACACTAAAACTAGCTTGCATAGACATTGTCACTACCATATTTCTAGAGTACGAACTTTATTGTCATTTATAACATTTATATATATTGTGTTAATAGTTGCATGAGATATAATATATATATTATATTATGTTTATTAATGGCATAGATTAGTAGACTAGACTTGATGTGACCATGGACCTTGCATTAGACTAGACATTAAACCCACTCGACTAATCCATTCTTTTAATTATAATCTAGTTAGGTCCCTTACTTAGGATTAAAACCTCATCCATTAATTGACTCTTCATGACTAACCATAGGGGCATTGAAGACCTTATACATAGCCACCCTAAACCCTAGAATGTGGCCGGCCCTATAAGTAGGGAGGGAGCCTCCCTCAAAGCCATTCATGACTCATAAAAAACTTTAGAAATAGCTCCCCAAAATCCCTTTATTCCTTCCATAAATTTTATAATATTAAACCTCAAATCCCTTATTTTTTTCCTCATTTAAAGAGGCCTAGAAGCTTTGGTCACAAGGAGCCTTGGAGAAGAAGAAGTTACATTGGGAATCCATCTCCCAATAGGTGAAAATCGGAAAACTCTTCTTTAAATTCTATTTTTTGTAATTTTGTTTGGCCATTAGAAGCCCACCCATGGTTTAAGAACACCCTCAAGGAGAGAGAATTAGTTCTATTGGTTTCCATAGTGTTCTCTTCATGAGATTTTGTTCATAGTTTGGGTTTTGTGTTCTAAGGATGTATTTTTCCTCCATTGTTCTTTGTAACTAATCAAACTATATATATATATATATATATATATATATATATATATATATATATATATATATATATATATATATTGGTATATATTTCACATGTATTAGTATGATTAATAGGTATTTAAGGGTATTGGCATGAATGGATCATGAGAACATTGCTTGTGTACACTAGGTGCTTGTTGAAATGACTAATAGGAAGTATACCCATTTATATTGCCTAGTTCATATGTATAGATATGTATATGTATGTATGTATATATTTTAATATATATATTGGTGTAGGATTATTACATAGAGAGCTCGGGTTTATGAATGTAGTGTGTAGCTTTTGTTCAAGGTATTATTGAAGGGGTATCGGGTTATGGGTGTTATGGTTTTATGTGCATTCTAGTGTGTGTGTACTGTGCACATCAGTATGCCAGTTAAGAAGGGGAATCAGATTAGGATCGAGGGAAGTAACAGAGGATGCATCAGTCGAGTTAGGGTAGTAGATGCAATCAGATTATGGAAAGTGATGTGTTATGATGTGGGCATGAATATAGTTAGTTGTTCCAGTTCAAACTGATAAGGGAAAATACAAACGGAGTGATGCAGGTATCATAGGAGAAGCTGATACTTTAGTATCGGGTAGGATATCAATGTGGTGAGTATTGGTTCAGTATATGGTTCAACATGGCCGTGAGTTTTTCTCGAATAAGCAGTGTACTGATGCACTGCTGTATCAAAAACTAAGAGGGAAATGTAGGCTCAACTTGGTCTTTCTGCAGGCAAACCACATCAGTGTGCAGTGTCAGTGCATACTAATTCTCTAATCGAGTGCAACACAGATATTAAAGTGGTCGGGTTCAAGGAGTAGTGTAAATACCTAGCTACTATTTTGGGTTGATTTTGTGTGTTGTGTGTGGTGTCTATTAGTATATCGTGTGAGTGTTCTCATAAACACAGTATGTATCAGTCATGGGTGCACTTAGAGTTCAGTTAGAAGTATCAGAGTTTGTGCACTGGGGATGCACTGATACTTGAGTGTATTAGTATATTATAGGTAATGTACCTGTGTTGATTGATTTAGTAATTTATATGTGGCACTTATTGGAGAACTGCATGGTTGCATTGGATTGCTGGGTATCCTAGATATCTTTGCTAGGTTCAGTTTTGTATGGATATATTTGAGTATCCTGGGTATCAGTGGATACTATGTTGGGTGGGTATACTGCTGATGCCTTTTGTGAAAGGTTTATTTGGTACACATGGGCTCGAGCATTAGTTTGGAGACCCAAGTGCCAGTATCTGTAGGGTATAGGAAACCGGAGAACTGATACTCTAGTATCAGTGCAAATGCAAGTATCAAGGGATGGCCAAGACCTGGAATATGTTAGAAATGTATGCTATGGTTAAGATAGGTATTAAATTAAGTTATAATAGCTGTTGAAGCTATGTATGGACTGTTGGTGTTCGGGTTAGAGCAAGTAGCAACATTATGTTACTGTGATGGATGGGTATAATAGCTGGTGGAGTTACAAGTAAATGGTTAGTATAATATTAAGTAAGATTATATTAGTTAGTGTATAGTAGTAAAATGTTAGTCAGTTACTACTAACTATCTATATACTAGTTAGTATATAAACATAGAGCATTTAACTTATAGGTATTAGTATTATTGATTAGCCTAGTATGAAACCAAGTGACCTAGATACGACCCGAATGCCTAAACTAGAGTTAAGTATATATATATATATTTATTTTCAAACACCTTTTAACACTAATATTTTTATAATTAGGTCCTTGTGATTTTATCTTGAACATGGATCCTCATTCATCACTCAGGACCACAGTCGAGTACATTCTCTGATAGTTTTCACTATGTTGATTATTACTATGATTCCAGTTGTAGTGTATGATTGATTCTGACACTGTGGATACACAGGCTAGTATCATAGATACTTGTCATGAGGAGTCGTGATTGGAATCCATCGTGCTAGCTGGGGACAGATAAATATTAGCAAGATTATGTGATCATACCCCACTTTACATGTATCATAGCTCACCCCACATATCACGTAGGGTGTAGCCTGACCATTTATATGCCTCATAGCCTATTATATATAGTTAGCCTTACTATTGCTCCTATCATAGCTAACCAGATGGTTAGTCTGACCTCACATGTATCATAACCAATCATATATAACAAGCCTGATCTAGTCCCAAGCCGATCACATAGCAAACTGATATTTCACAATACTTAGGTAGAATTTCTATTTCTTTATTCTAGTTCACTCATTTCTAGCATTCTTATATATCTGTTCATTGCTAGTTAGATCTATATGCTGATTACATGTCTCTCTAGTATTCCTTATCTTTCAGTATTTCTTCATTATATATTTTCTTACACTGTCTTATAATTTTTGTCAATATAATTGAAGCTGTTGTTTAGTGTTTGTGCTTCGCTCTAGTCCTGACTGGATAACATTTTTTAGAGGATCTTAAGGATTTTTGTCCTACTCACTACGGTCCAGGAGTAGAAGGAGACTACATTTCGGAGATTCTAGAGGAGTCACTCTCCTTAGAGGAGACACCACCCGCAGTCGTTTAGACAGCTTCTTGGTCTAGTTATATATGTATTAAATTATTCTAAACTTGATATTTGGATTGTATTATGTTGAGACTATTTATGTTGGGATAGGTAGACTCTAAATTATTATTTTATTTGAGTTGTGTGCTAGAATCATGTCAGAACTTCCTTATCTTTTATATCTGATCGTGCCATTTACCTTCTATAGTTATTATGATTGTGTATCTTATGAATTGATGATCATATGCATTATTCATTGTCCTCGTCATGGAGTTGAGATCATTGACAGGTTATTTTGCGAATTATGTTTAGTAGACTTGAGACCTAGATAGCGTTCTACCGCCGATGTTGTAACGTAGGCTGGACGTACCAACGGCTCATGCCCAAAATCTGGGTGCGGGTCGTGATACATTTTAGTGGTGGCCAATGTAGGTCTAGTCGAGTCTAGACTAGTCTAAGAGTAATGTTAGGTCACAACTAGTACAGTATCGTGGTAGTGCTCAGACTTAGAGTACTATTACGAGTATGAGAGATAGTATAGGTGAGAGTATGCTCAATAACAACTAGAAAATTTCTAATTTTATATTGTTATTCTGAATAATTGCTTCCTTTAAATTTTACTATCCTTCTTTGATGATATCATATATGTTACCTTAATTAATTCTTTTCGGTCTGTCTTCAGGATGCCACCGAAGACTAGGTCGCTGAGATTGGGACCCACAGCTTCAGAGAGGTCTGCCACCTCTCGACCTGACCCAGAGACAGCTGGAGTTGCTCCTCCTACTTTACCTGTTTATGTGGGGGTTTCTGCAGTTTTTGGGGGTCCTCCTCTCCCACCTGTCCAGAGGGTTGCCCCGGTTGTTACGGAGCACCTTCCACCACCACCGATTCTATATTCCGGAGGTGTGCCCGTTGACGGGGCACAGATGTTTGCACTGACCAGGGCATGGTGGATGCTCAGAGGACGTCGGCAGAGGCTCAGTGAGTTTAGGCTGAGGCTTAGAGAGTGCAGGCAGAGGCGTACCAAGCACAGTCGGAGCTGATGAGGGAGAGCATGGAGAATGCTCATCAGGTGGCTCTCCAATCTGTGGAAAGAGTCGCACAGCAGCATCCTGGCCAGCAGCACCAGAGGCCAGGCACTATTGTAGACTTTAAGAGGATGATGCCTCGGGAATTCAAAGGTGTTGAGGAGATACTTTGCACTGACGACTGGCTGGAGGACATAGAGAGGAACTTGCGCTTGGTGCAGATTCTGGAGAGTCTGCAGATCGAGGCCGCCAGCAGCCAGATTTTCGATATCGCGCTGATTTGGTATCGTACGGAGCCGAGGCTTACTGTTAGAGAATTTGGGAGGCTTTAAGGAGATTTTCAAAGAAAAGTTACTTTCCGACGTAGCCTTGGGAGCCTTAGAGAGTTAGTTTTATGACTTGGTCCAAGGGAACATGTCGGTCGACGAGTACGCCGCAGAATTTTGCCGCTTGAGTCATTTTGTACTATCGATGATTCGAGACCCAGGAGATCGAGCCCAGAAGTTCAGGAAGGGGCTGATGATAGAGATCAAGTCTCACACTTCTGGATGTCACACTGCTACCTTTGAGAGCATTCTGATGGATGCCCAGATTACTGAGGATGATTTGGACCTCAGGCCCAAGAGAGGATGCAACATTTTTCGAGGAGCGAGTGGTAGCATGGGACCGGACAAGCATCCCCACTTTCAGCAGCAACAGAGGCCGTATCAGCACCAACAAAACTAGGCACCAGCTCAAGGACACGTCCAGTAGCAGCTCCAGAGGCAGACCCAGCACGTTGTCTAGTATGCATACTGCGGGAAGGCGGGACACACGAATGACATCTGCAGGAAGAGACTGGGTACATGTTTGTCTTGTGGATCGTCAGCGCACAAGTTAAGAGACTGTCCATCTATTCAGACACGTCCAGGTCTGGGTGGAGCAGCCGCTCAAAGGGGACCTGCCAGAGTACCTACTATACCAGGAGGCCAGTAGAGGGGACCTTCACTTCCGCCATAATAGCAGTGGTTTGCGCAGCACCAGCAGCATCAGAGAGGTGTGCCCCAGGGACGAGCGTATGACATAACGATAGGGAAGGCCTAGCCAGCAGGAGACGTGATATCAGGTTCAGTTCTTCTCGATTCTGGCACTTTCCATAGTTTCGTGTCTGTATCTTATGCTCTTAAGCATCGTTTAGAGGCGAAAGCCTTAGATAGGACTTGCAAGATCACGATTGGCGGGGGCATTATTCTAGTCAGTAATTTTTTTAAGGATGGAAGAGTATCTAAGGATACAATATTGTACTCGAAATGGACTGGTTGAGTAGGCACCATGCTACTATAGATTATTGTGGAGGCAGAGTGATATTTTGACCGCCAGGAGAGCTAGAAGTCGAGGTCGCCAGAGGAGAAGCGGAGCAGAGTAGGGGCACTTTTTGTGGAGCCAGGATGGAGAAGAGTAATTGCCATATCCTTTGATAGCAGAGTTCCTAGATGTCTTTCCAGAGGAGTTGCCAGGTTTGTCGCAAGACAGAGATGTCGAGTTCTCTATAGACTTGGTGCCCGAAGTGGAGCCCATATCATAACACGTCTATTGGGTCAACAACAATGAACTGGCAGAACTGAAGAAGTAAGTTGAGGAGTTACAGGACAAGGGCTTCATCAAATTTAGTTCATCACCATGGGGACCTCCGGTATTGTTTGTACCGAAGAAGGAAGGGTCGGTACGCATGTCTATCGACTATAGAGCTCTGAACAACATCACTATCAAGAACAAATACCCGCTGAAGAGGATAGATGATCTCTTCGATCAGTTGAGTGGAGCGAAGGTATTTTCAAAGATAAACTTGAGGTCATGTAATCACCTGAAATTTTTTAAAATTTTTAAAATTAATTTTCTGGAATTAATTAGCATTTTCTGTAATTTTAAACTCATAAATTAAGGTAGTCTGATTTAAAATGAATTTTTAAAAAGATATTAAAAATAATAATAATATATGATAAAAATTATATTTTCTAGTGTAAAATTAAAAATCGGGCATGGGGTATTTTTCCGGGAATTTATTGGATCCCGGATGAATTTTTAAAGCATTAAAAACTATTGTTATAATTTAACTAAATAAATTAAACCAAATAATAAACCAAACCCAAACCCTGAGACTGAACCGGACCGGGCCGGCTGGTCTGACCAACCCGGACCGCTCAGCTAGTGGGTCGGATCTGGGTCAGACGCGACCCGCCAGCACCCGACCCGACCCATTACAGAAACCTAACCCCCAAATTATTACGACTCCGTCGATTCCTCTGCCGGCGGCCGTTTCCGCCGCCGTGGCCGCCGGCAAACTCCCCGGTTCACCTCCCCCGTACCCGGCGATCGCTCCCCTTCGGTTTTCGGCAACGTCCGACCGTCTCCCTCCCATTCCACCTCTATATAAACCGCTGTGGCCGCCGAAAAATTCCCTTAGAACCCCTCTTCTCCGGCGAGACTCGACTCCGGTTAACCTTCGTTCCGGCCGCCCACCTCCAGTAGAATCCGGCGCCGTCTCTGGCCTCTCTCCAGAACCTGAAGCCCTGTGTCCAGACCCGGCCGACTGCTCGAAACCAGAACCGCAGCTGCCTTCCAGGAACGGAACCACTCGACTCCGGCACCTCCCCGCCTCGCCCCAGCCTCCAGACCTCACCGGTCGGCCGCCCAGGACCTCCCCGAGCCTTTCCCGACCACTGCCGGCCTGAACCCTACTTCCAGTGACGCAGAAACCATGCCCTAGCCAGGACACCGCTTGGACACAGATCCAGGACACGGAGACTCAAATTTGACACGCGCAAAGCGAATATTTTGAACCCTGTTCAGGTACCCATAACTTTCTACTCGTAGCTTTGTTTCCTTTTCCGTCTGTTTTATCGCGTAGCCTGTAAGACCCCCTCGGTGCTCGTGCGAACCGCTCGGTGCATCGCGACCTGTGGTGATCGCGAACCGCGATCCAAAAATAGGAAAAACTAAGCCATGTTTCACCCCGGAACTGAGTACGCCCCGCCAAACGGGACGACTTGGTCACGTACGGTCTTCACAGATACGTGCGCGTTGTCGATACGGACGTGCGGGATTTCACAGAAGCTGATTCGGATGTGCGTGCACACCGAAATCAGTGCGTATCCGCGGACAACACCCCGTATCCAACTTTTCTGTAATTTGCTGTAACTTAGTGTATACACGTCAGATCGAGACAAAACTTGCGCCATCGGACTCGTAGTAATACGCTGGTCCTGTGGGTCAAGTTTGGTTCAATTCTGAGAACGTTGAAAAAATCGCGTGTAGTGGGGCCCACAAGCTCCACTTGACGGGCGATTTTGAGAACGGCTCATCGGAATCCAATTCCGGAAGTTCCGTTGGGTTCGTATCAACGTTCCTGACCTGTTGACACTAAGTTGGACTGATTTGGAGACCTTTGATCCTGACACATTTTTCGGTACAAAGCGGCCCACATATGGACCCCGCTTTGGCCCAGAAATGTCTTTTTTGCCCTTGTGTCCAAACTGGACTTAAGGACAGGCGTTTCTAGCTATTTCCTATGTTCTGAGACTGTTGGTAATGTTTATTTCAGCTTTTGGAGGAGTATTTGCTGGACCCACTGATACAGGGACCGCTACTAGTATTCCAACCCTAGGCAAGTGTACCTTGCCATAAATTGTAGTTTATTAATTCATTTTGTTCTCTTGCTTTATTTTCTGTGACTGTTGTACATGCTTAAATCTAGGACCGTATGACTTACTTAGCGTCCGATTATAGTCGGGTGCCAACCCCGTACGCGGAATTGTGTACGTCTTTTAGTGATGGAGATTCGAGACCCTTTACATTCTTGTGCTTGTTTATCAAGTACATTATAACCTAGGACACTTGACACCATACATTGACAGAATCTTCCTGAGATATTCAAGGTGATTCTGTGTAGGATACAAGATGGACATAGATATTATATTCTTAGATTATGACTTGTTGCATTAGCTCTGATCTCACGTGACATGGACATGAGACGTGTGGTTACATTGGGTGGGGAGAGGCATACAGACTACAGACTGTTCTATATATATATATTACTATTGTGAGGTTGTAGACTCTCGAGCAGAGCTAGACACATTACTTGTTATTACTGCTACCGGCTTCCCGACACAGAGCTTGTAGCGGTCTCAGCCTGAGTACTAGTGATGCTCTCAGTTGCATTTTTACATAGAAGGTTATATAGTTACCCTGCTTATTTCATTTACTATTTCACTGCATTTATTTTGGCTTGTATTATTTGTACCTTGCTATGTCCCTTGAGGACCTGGATTATGGATGATGTCCCCAGGTTTAGCAGAAGAACATTATCCCGAGGTTTACGGGACAGGAGCTGAAGCTGTACCAGAAGCTGTTGTTGAAGCTGTACCAAACTTAGAAGCAGAGGTGATGGCTGAAGACTTTTCTTGAGATTAAGATAATTGTACTTATCAGATACTTTATTTTGGACTCCTTTGTTCTGGTCTGATGAACCAGTATTTTAGACTTTTATCGGGTTGTTCTCCGACATACTTTGCTGAGACTGGACATTGATGTACTTTCTTTATTTGCTGTTGTTCTTATTATTTGTGTGGATGAGATTAGTTTAAACTTATTGTTGTAGACTTATATTTACAGCTTACGTATGCCCCGATGGATCCATTAAATTGGGTTTGTCCATCGGTGCGTGCTGCTGGCCGTTGCCACGTGTCTAGTCCCTTGGTATTTTGGGACTGGGGCGTGACATGGTTTTTGTGGTGGCCCATGCAGGTCAACGACAAAATTGTTTGGTTTCAACTTAGGGACAGAACAAACCTGTAAAAGGATAGGATAGGTTATAGGATCTCATCCAATTGTTGAATCGTTTTTGAAACTCTATATCGCATTCGAATTAAGTACTTGATTTGTATCCTGCTTGACTCTACTAAACGTTCTCATAAAGTTTATTTTGGGTGCAGAAAGATGGATCCAAGAAATGGAGATGAAATTCCTTTGAGTACACCACAAGACGCTGTGGTTACCTATGGAGATGGAGTTACACTAGAGAACAAAGGACAATCCTCTCAAAGTGGACAAGCTGAGCAACATAACTCAAGGTTCAGGCGTGACGACATCCCACCTCCGCCGCAGTTCACTCCACAGATGTCTGCCTTCCCACCAGGGCAAGCAATGGACGGGCAGCAGATGTTCCAGATATTTTATGCCATGATGCAAGCCCAACAACAAGTTCAACAGGAGGCGCAGCGTCAGGAGGCAGAGTACCTGAGAACCAGCCTAGTAAATGCATTGGAGCAGGCAAACCCGCAAGCTAGGCGACCAGCGACTGGATCTATCACTGATTTCCGTCAACTCAAGCCCCGTATCTTTTCGGGCAAGGAAGAACCAACTAAAGTGCACGAGTGGCTCACAAATACACAACATCATTTGGAAGCAGCTGAACTTCTACGAGAAAGATGGATGACTGCTGTCCGAATGCAACTGACAGACAATGCGCACCACTGGTGGCTAGCTGAAGAGAAGAGGCTCGGACATGACCGGGTCACTTGGGAGGAGTTCTCCAGACTCTTCCAAGAGATGTATATCCCAGCCGTTGCTAGATCAAAACTCCGAGACAAGTTTAACCGCCTCATCAAAGGAAATATGTCGGTGGAGGAGTATAATGCCGAATTTATTCGCCTGAGTTATTTTGCCCCTTCTCTAATTCCTACCGAAGAAGAGAAGGCAGAAAAGTTCTTTGACGGACTCAGGTTCGAGCTTCAGAGGTTGATTGGATCTGTTGTACCTACATCGTACAATGACGTCCTTGCTGCAGCACGACGCATGGAACGCGTCACCAGGAGGGAGTCAAGTCTGAAGCGGCCATTTACCTTAGTACCATCCAAGGCATCATAAGGGGACTCTGCAAAGTGACTCCAGAAGAATCTACCTCAGAGAGCAGCACCAAGAACCCTACCTACTTGTCATTTCTGCGGCAAGTTAGGTCACATTGAAAAGGAGTGTAGACGCAAATTGGGACTGTGTCTGGTTTGCGGATCCAACCAGCATCTATCCAGGGACTACTCTGAACGTAGAGAGGGAGCACCACGACTAGCTCTACCTGCACCAAGGCCAGATTATCCAGCAGTAGGAGCACAGCAGACGGGAGTTGGAGGAGTCAGACGACCAGCTCCAGGAGGGTATCAGCAGAGACCACCATTGCCACCTCAGGCAGCACTATTCCAGCAGGCTCGTCAGCAGAGGGGTCCAGCTCAGGGACGAGGTCAGGCATTTGCATTGGCTGTTCAGGAAAAAGCTATTGCTGGGGAAGTTATAACAGGTACTATTTTAGTAGCTTTATTACCTGCTGTAGCTTTATTTGATTCTGGGGCATCGCACTCATTTATAGCTGCTAGCTTCGTAGCCACCCATAGAGTAGCTACTGCACCCCTTCCAAAAACTAAGAGAATTCTTACGGAAGGTGGAATTATACCGGTTAGTGATATCTGTAGATCATGTTCGGTAGTAGTTTGTGGAAGAGAAATGCGAGCCCAATTTTTGATCTTTTCTATGCCTGACTATGATGTTGTACTTGGTATGGACTGGTTAAGTCAGTATCATGCTACTCTTGATTGTCGGCTTGGAAAAGTTATATTTAGACCA
Source organism: Iris macrosiphon (assembly GCA_036927795.1). Taxonomy (NCBI): domain Eukaryota; kingdom Viridiplantae; phylum Streptophyta; class Magnoliopsida; order Asparagales; family Iridaceae; genus Iris; species Iris macrosiphon. The sequence continues at coordinate 123,116,301 of JAYESA010000019.1, forward strand.
CCTGGACACTCAGAGTTTGAATTTCTTCGAGGAGCTGTAGAGCAAGGTGTTCAGCCAACTCTTAGGGTATTATCTGTAGAAGAGGAGTCAGGTTACCCAAGAGTTATATCAGAGTTTGTGGATGTATTTCCCGATGATCTTCCAGGTTTACCAGCTAATCTGGAAATAGAATTCGCAATAGACTTAACTCCAGGAGCAGAGCCTATCACTTTATCGGTATATAGATTAGCACCTAAGGAGTTAGTAGAGTTGAAGAAGTAAGTTGATGAACTTCTGGAGAAGGGTTTCATCCGGCCCAGTATTTCACCTTGGGGAGCACCTATACTTTTTGTACCGAAGAAGGATGGAACAGTTCGCTTGTGTATTGATTACAGGGCATTAAACGCAGTGACCATTAAGAACTGGTATCCCTTGCCATGCATTGATGACTTATTTGATCAATTGAGTAGAGCTAGGATATTTTCGAAGATTGACCTTAGATCCGGTTATCACCAAATTAGGGTGAGAAAGGAAGATATCCCGAAGACAGCCTTCAGGACTAAGTATGGACACTATGAGTTCTTAGTAATGCCGTTTGGTTTAACCAATGCGCCTGCTGTGTTCATGAGCTTGATGAACCGAGTCTTCCATCAATACTTGGATAAGTTTATGGTTGTATTTATTGATGATATTCTGGTATATTCCAAAAGCCACGAAGAGCACGAGGAGCATCTCAGAATCGTGCTAGAGACGTTAAGGCAGGAGAAGCTTTATGCTAAGCTCAGTAAATATGAGTTTTGTATGGATAAGGTGCCATTCTTAGGGCATATTATCTCAGGAGAAGGACTATCAGTTGATCCAGAGAAGGTTGCTGCCATTGAGACTTGGCCTACACCAACATCAGTTGCTGAGGTGAGGAGTTTTCTAGGACTTGCTGGATATTATAGAAGGTTCGTAGAAAATTTCTCAAGGATTGCGGAGCCAATGACGAAGTTGACACGGAAAGATCAGGACTTTGCATGGACAGAAGAATGTCAGATGGCCTTTGAAGAATTGAATAGGCATCTAACAACAGCACCAGTCTTGACTCTTCCTACAGGGTCAGGCGATTTTGTTGTTTATACCGATGCGTCAGGTAGTGGTCTAGGTTGTGTTTTGATGCAACATGGCAGAGTTATTGCTTATGCGTCGAGACAGTTGAAGGTTCATGAGAAGAACTACCCAACGCATGATCTGGAGCTAGCTGCTGTAATATTTGCACTGAAGATTTGGAGGCATTATCTTTATGGTAAGAAGGTGGAAATCTTTACTGACCACAAAAGTCTGAAGTATGTATATACTCAGAAGGAGCTTAACATGAGGCAAAGACGCTGGCTCGAGTTGATGGTGGATTTTGATATAGATCTGTAGTACCACCCAGGGAAAGCAAATATAGTAGCAGACGCACTCAGCAGGAAGCCTACGGCTTATTTCTTGACGATGCAGCCTGAGCTATTGAAAGATCTACAGGAGCTCCATATAGAGGTTATTCTACCAAGACAGAGTGGCTTGCTGGCTAATCTAGAAGTGAAGTCATCGCTTATGGAAAGGATTAAAGAAGCTTTGCCTACGGATGCAAGATTTCGAAGACTCAAAGAGAAGACAGAAGCAGGCATGCAGACGGGACTTCGCATACATGAGGATGGGACATTAAGGTGCGGAGATCGCCTATATGTTCCAAATGAAGAACTGAGACAGGAACTAATGACTGAAGCAGATAGCTCCATGTACTCTGTTCATCCAGGAGGAACAAAGATGTATCGAGATCTAAGGCAGTATTATTGGTGGCATGGAATGAAGAGAGAGATTGCAAGATTTGTAGCTAAATGTTTAGTCTGCCAACAAGTGAAAGCCGAGCATCAGAGGACTGCAGGAATGTTGCAGCCGCTTCCCATACCAGAATGGAAGTGGGAATATATTACCATGGACTTCGTCACAGGATTCCCAAGGTGCCCCAGCGGAAAAGATGCGGTATGGGTTATTGTGGATCGACTCACTAAATTGGCACATTTCTTGCCGTTTAGAGTTGGACAGTCCACAGAGGTACTAGCCGACATGTATATGCGACAAAATATAAGATTGCATGGAGTGCCGGTTAGTATTGTATCAGATCGAGATTCGAGATTTACCTCTCATTTCTGGCGAAGCATGCAAGAGAGTCTTGGCACCAGACTAAAATTCAGCACTGCCTATCATCCCCAGACAGATGGTCAATCAGAACATACAATCCAGATCTTGGAGGATATGCTGCGATCCTGTATGTTAGACTTTGGAGGGTCTTGGGAAGATCATTTGCATTTGGTGGAGTTCTCCTACAACCACAGTTATCAGGCAAGCATCAAGATGGCACCTTTCGAGGCGTTATACGGTAGGAAGTGCAGATCGCCGATATACTGGAGTGACGTCGGAGAGCGTCAAATTTTGGGTCCAGAGTTGATAATGCAAACAGTGGAGAAGGTGAAACAAATCCAGAATCATCTTCGTGCAGCTCAGGACAGACAGAAGCATTGGGTTGATACACACCGACGACCCCTGGAGTTCAAGAAAGAAGAACATGTATTCCTGAGGATTTTACCTACTCGAGGAACTATTCGCTTTGGGAGCAGAGGTAAGTTGAGTCCAAGGTATATTGGGCCCTTTGATATTTTGGAGCGCATTGGTGAGGTGGCCTATCGTCTTGCATTACCTCTATCTTTAGAGGGAGTGCATGATGTATTTCATGTCTCACAGTTGAGAAGGTATGTGACTGACCCAAGTCACATAGTTGATCATTCTGAGATCGCAGTAGGCCCAAGCTTGAGATATGAAGAACAACCAGTGGGTATACTCGGCACCAGCGAGAAGACACTGCGAGGGCAGACAATTAAACTGGTTCATGTGGCTTGGAAGCAGTACTCACCTGGTGAATCTACCTGGGAGAGGGAGGATATCATGCGCCAGCGATATCCCCATTTATTCGAGGATGCAGGTATATCCTAAGTAAATTTTTGTATTTCCTATAGTGTTGTTCTATTAGTAGCTTAATCTTTAAATTGTGAGGACGCAATTTTCTTAAGGGGGTAGATTGTAATCACCTGAAAATTTTAAGAATTTTTAAAATTAATTTTCTGGAATTAATTAGCATTTTCTGTATTTTTAAAATCATAAATTATGGTAGTCTGATTTAAAATAAATTTTTAAAAAGATATTAAAAATAATAATAAAATGTGATAAAAATTATATTTTCTAGTGTAAAATTAAAAACCGGGCATGGAGTATTTTTTCAGGAATTTATTGGATCCCGGATGAATTTTTAAAGCATTAAAAACTATTGTTATAATTTAACTAAATAAATTAAACCAAATAATAAACCAAACCCAAACCCTGAGACTGAACCGGACCGGGCCGGCCGGTCTGACCAACCCGGACCGCTCAGCTAGCGGGTCAGATCCGGGTCAGACCCGACCCGCCAGCACCCGACCCGACCCATTACAGAACCCTAACCCCCAAATTATTACGACTCCGTCGATTCCTCTGCCGGCGGCCGTTTCCGCCGCCGTGGCCGCCGGCAGACTCCCCGGTTCACCTCCTCCGTACCCAACGACCGCTCCCCTTCAATTTTCGGCAACGTCCGAGCGTCTCCCTCCCATTCCACCTCTATATAAACCGCTGTGGCCGCCAGAAAATTCCCTTAGAACCCCTCTTCTCCGGCGAGACTCGACTCCGGTTAACCTTCGTTCCGGCCGCCCACCTCCAGTAGAATCTGGTGTCGTCTCTGGCCCCTCTCCAGAACCTGAAGCCCTGTGTCCAGACCCGGCCGACTGCTCGAAACCAGAACCGCAGCCGCCTCCCAGGAACGGAACTACTCGACTCCGGCACCTCCCCGCCTCGCCCCAGCCTCCAGACCTCACCGGCCGGCCGCCCAGGACCTCCGCGAGCCTTTCCCGACCACCGCTGGCCTGAACCCTACTTCCAGTAACGCAGAAACCATGCCCTAGCCAGGACACAGCTTGGACACAGATCCAGGACACGGAGACTCGAATTTGATACGCGCAAAGCAGATATTTTGAAACCTGTTCAGGTACCCATAACTTTCTACTCGTAGCTTTGTTTCCTTTTCCGTCAGTTTTATCGCATAGCCTGTAAGACCCCCTCGGTGCCCGTGTGAACCGCTCGGTGCATCGCGACCTGTGGTGATCGCGAACCGCGATACAAAAACAGGAAAAACTAAGCCCTATTTCACCCCGGAACTGAGTACGCCCCGCCAAACGGGACGACTTGGTCACGTGCAGTCTTCACAGATACGTGCGCATCGTCGATACGGACGTGCGAGATTTTGCAGAAGCTGATTCGGATGTGCGTGCACACCGAAATCAGTACGTATCCGCGGACAACGCCCCGTATCTGACTTTTCTGTAATTCGCTGTAACTTAGTGTATACACGTCGGATCGAGACAAAACTTGTGCCATCGGACTCGTAGCAATACGCTGGTCCTGTGGGTCAAGTTTGGTTTGATTCTGAGAATATTAGAAAAATCGCGTGTCGTGGGGCCCACAAGCTCCACTTGACGGGCGATTTTGAGAACGGCTCATCGGAATCCAATTCTGGAAGTTCCGTTGGGTTCGTATCAATGTTCCTGACCTGTTGACACTAAGTTGGACTGATTTGGAGACCTTTGACTCTGACGTATTTTTCGGTACAAAGCGGCCTACATATGGACCCCGCTTTGGCCCAGAAATGTCATTTTTTGCCCTTGTGTCCAAACTGGACTTAAGGACAGGCATTTCTAGCTATTTCCTATATTCTGAGACTGTTGGTAATGTTCATTTCAGCTTTTGGAGGAGTATTTGCTGTACCCACTGATACAGGGACCGCTACTAGTATTCCAACCCAGGCAAGTGTACCTTGCCATAAATTGCAGTTTATTAATTCATTTTGTTTTCTTGCTTTATTTTCTGTGACTGTTATACATGCTTAAACCTAGGACCGTATGACTTACTTAGCGTCCGATTACAGTCGGGTGCCAACCCCGTACGCGTAGTTGTGTACGTCATTTAGTGATGGAGATTCGAGACCCTTTACATTCTCGTGCTTGTTTATCAAGTAAATTATAACCTAGGACACTTGACACCATACATTGACAGAATCTTCTTGAGATATTCAAGGTGATTCTGTGTAGGATACATGATGGACATAGATATTATATTCTTAGATTATGACTTGTTGCATTAGCTCTGATCTCACGTGACATGGACATGAGACGTGTGGTTACATTGGGTGGGGAGAGGCATACAGACTACAGGCTGTTATATATATATATTACTATTGTGAGGTTGTAGACTCTCGAGCAGAGCTAGACCCATTACTTGTTATTACTGCTATCGGCTCCCCGACACAGAGCTTGTAGTGGTCTCAGCCTGAGTACTAGTGATGCTCTGAGTTGCATTTTCACATAGAAGGTTATGTAGTTACCCTGCTTATTTCATTTACTATTTCACTGTATTTATTTTGGCTTGTATTATTTGTACCTTGCTATGTCCCCTGAGGACCTGGATTATGGATGATGTCCCCAGGTTTAGCAGAAGAACATTATCCTGAGGTTTACGGGACAGGAGCTGAAGCTGTACCAGAAGCTGTTGTTGAAGCTGTACCAAACTTAGAAGCAGAGGTGATAGCTGAAGACTTTTCTTGAGATTAAGATATTTGTACTCATCAGATACTTTATTTTGGACTCCTTTGTTCTGGTTTGATGAACCAGTGTTTTAGACTTTTATCGGGTTGTTCCCCGACATACTTTGCTGAGACTGGACATTGATGTACTTTCTTTATTTGCTGTTGTTCTTATTATTTGTGTGTGGATGAGATTAGTTTAAACTTATTGTTTTAGACTTATATTTACAGCTTACGTATGCCCCGATGGATCATTAAATTGGGTTTGTCCATCGGTGCGTGCTGCTGGCCGTTGCCACGTGTCTAGTCCCTTGGTATTTTGGTACTGGGGCGTGACAGGTCAGGCTACCACCAGGTGAAAGTAAAGAGAGAAGACATTCCGAAGATAGCTTTTCGGACCTATTATGGCCAATTTGAGTTCATGGTAATGCCATTTGGATTGACTAATGCACCGGTAGTATTCATGAACTTGATAAACAAGGTGTTCCACCAGTATCTTAAAAAGTTTGTGGTGGTGTTCATCGATGACATTCTTGTGTATTCGAAGATCCCAGGGGAGCATGAGGACCACCTAAGGATGGTTTTGGAGACTCTCAGGAAAGATGAGCTTTACGGAAAGCTTTCAAAGTGTGAGTTCTTCCTTGACAAGGTTGAATTCCTTAGGCATATGGTGATGGGATCTCAGTTAACACGAAGAAGATCGAGGCAGTGGAGTCGTGGGCTACTCCTAGTTCAGTAGCTGAGATCAGGAGTTTTCTCGGACTTGCAGGTTACTATAGGAGGTTTGTACAAGACTTCTCCAGGATTGCAGAGCCGATGACTAGGATGACCAGGAAGGATGTAGATTTTTTCTGGACGGAGGATTGTCAGGCCGCATTTGATGAGCTGAAGAGATTGACGATAGCTCCCATATTAACATTGCCATCGGGGACAAGTGGATTCACTATCTACAGTAATATTTCAGGGAAGGGTTTCGATTGCGTTCTTCAGCAGCACGGGAAGGTGATTGCCTATGCTTTCAGGCAATTACGCCCTCATGAAAAGAACTACCCCACTGTCACGACCCGCACACGCTGTAGGGGCACGAGTACGTGGGTACATCCAGCCTATGCCGCAGCATCGGCGGTAGAACGCTGTCTAGGTCTCAATAATACTAAACGTAACTCATAACCTGTCGATGATATCAACTCCATAAGGTGGACAATGAATAAAACATCTCTCAATAGTTCAAATATATACTCAATCACAATAATTATAAGAAATAAATGGCACGATAAAAGATAAGAAGTACTGACATAAGTCAAGCACAACAACTCAAAACAGAGATAAAACTAAAGTCTAGATGTCCAACATAAATAGTCTCAATAAAGTCTCAACATAAACTCAACATAAGTCTCAAAATAAGTCTCAAAGATGCATAAATAACTGTCTAAATAACTGCAGGTAGTGTCTCCTCTAAAGGAAGGGTCTCCTCTAGCATCTCTGGTATGTAGTCTCCCTCTATACCAGGTCCATAGTGTGTAGGACAGAAGTCCTCAAGATCCTCTGAAAAAATATTATCCAGCCAGGATTGGAGCAAAGTACAAGCAGTTTTATGTATATTGACAAAAACTATAATACAGTGTAAAAAATATAAGATGGAGATAAATACTAGAAATAAGAAATACTGGTGAGTATGAAATACTGGAATAAGAAATACTGGAGAATATATCATCATCAATAGTACAACTAGCAATGAACAGAAATACAGGTGCATGCTAGAACAATGAACTGGAAATACAGGAATAAAATATCTAGCTAAGTGTGTGAAATATCAGTCTATCATATGATCAGCTTGGGATAGATCAGCTTGTTATATATGATTAGCTATGATTCATGTAAGGTCAGACTAACCATTCGGTTAGCTATGATATGAGCAATAGTCAGGCTATTCATATATAACAGGCTATGAGGCATGTAATGGTCAGGCTGCACCCGATGTGATGTGTGGGGTGAGCTATGATGCATGTAGAGTGGGGTATGATCACATAATCTACTAATATTTCCCTATCCCCAGCTAGCACGATGGATTCCAATCATGACTCCTCGTGACAGGTCTCGATGATGTTAACCCGTGTATCCATAGTGTCAGAATCAAGTACGCTATACAACTAGAATCATAGAGATGATCAACATATTGAAAACTGTCAGAGAATGTACTCGCCTGTGGTCCTTAGCTGGCAATACCAATATCCTCTTCTTGAAGTCTCGTCTGAACAATCCAACGATCCTATATACATAATATAATAATAATATAATATCAGTCATTACACTAGTACACACACAAACATAATATACTGAACTCAGAAACTATGTTAGGGGTGATACTGGTCAACTAGCAGGGTCAAGTATGCGTCTAAATGCATGGGTGTCATGTCCTCGAATGATGTGCATAACAAGGCAGTAACTGGCACTAACACAAGTCTAAAACTCTAATTCCCGTGTAACACCAACACATGTCTAAACTAGTATGTTAGTGTACACTAGGCAGACAATTCACTAATACTCAGGGTCATATAGTCATATGTAAATACGGGATACACTACTAACACTTATGGCCATACACATATATAATACTGGCAATCAATTTTCCATAAAGTATGTGCACATATTAAACCTAATTATCATACACACATACACACCCTAGTTATTAGGTTTACTAACACAGGGTCTTACAATCATATCAACCAACTATCACGAAGTAACATGCTAACCCTAATTATCATTCATATTTGCACATTCACACAACATGAAAGGAAGGCAAAGTCGAACCTAGGCGTGCACAGGGTCGAGGGAGGCTACTGTGGGTCATCTTCGGTGAGGGTGGTACGGTTGTGCACGAGGTCGACAGGATCGTAAAGGTGGTGATCGGTGGAGGAGACTGTGGTGTAGGATACTGGAGGAGGAGAAGTCTGGTGGTGGTGCTGTCGGGCTTCAGCTAGGTCGACGGGAAGAAGGTCGGGGTCAGCTGACAGCAGGGTCGTTGATGGCGGTGGTGATGTAGTTAATGATAGAGATAGTGAAGATGTTGACGATGGTGGTGATGATGGTGATGATGATATCGCTGCTATCGGAGGAGTCCTGCGTAGGGAAGTTGCTGCTGTTGGAGGAGTCCGGCATGGGGGATGATGGATCGTACGGAGGAGATGAAGACTGTCGTAGGGGAGTGGGGTCGACGAGGATGAGTCGAGGGGGCGACTGTGGGCAGTGGATGGCCAGGAATCCGGCAGGATGATGGGGGTTAATGGAGGTCGGGTGGATGATGGAGGAGAACGGGGATGATGAAGTCGGCTAGGGTTTAGGGTTTTGATATTGGTGGAGAGGAAAATAAAATAAGAAAAAGTATTTATATATATGGGAAAAAAATAGGGTGATGTAAAACTAGGGATTAGGGTTCGGCCAAGTACTCCTTGGGATTGGGGTTGGCTTTTACATGTAAGAAATTTGAAGGCTAGGATTGAGTGGGTTTGAATGGATGGCTAAGATGGTGAGATAGCAAGTTTTGAGTGTTTCACACTCCAAAAATATAAGAAAAATCACATATGACTAGTCAAAGAAGAGCGGGATGTTTCTTTATGTGTTGGGTCCAATGGGGTGTGGACACCTCACTGCACTTTTGTATAAAAGTCCCCAACAATTGGAAGATTGCACAAAAAGTGCGGTTTTGGATTGAATGAGGAAAAATACCATGTTTGGTGTAATATAGTGGTTAAAAAGAGTGTGTGGTGTTAAGTATGAGTCTTGAGGGTGTGAATGGGGGTTTGGTTTGGTGTTGGGTCTAGTTTTGGGTTGGATTGGGTCCTTACACCAATTTAATTAAAAAATAGTGTAAATGGTGTTCTAAAATTAATTGGAAGTACTAGGGGCTAAAATTAGGTGGGACACAAGTATCATGGATGTAGAATACTCCGAATAGAATATTTTCACAATTTGGGTTACACAAAATGGGTCAAGATTGTGTCTCCAATTTTGATTGGAACGCACAAAGATGCAAAGTTAGATTTATTTTAAAATAAAAATAAATGTCTGCGACGAATATTGTGTGACTAAAATAATGTACAAAAGGGCATATTTATGAGTTACACAAGAGTCAGAATGGAAGACTAGCACGTCTAAGACAAGGGTGTAAATTTTGTTGGAAGATAAAAGCTAGGATAGCGCTCCAAATATCGAAGAAACGGTAAGGTACAATAATTAAATAAAATCACAGTAATAAATATAATCCCAATATTTAATCCCAAAAATGTACTAATTAAAATTCATAATCCTATATTTAGTCAGGGGTTCATCTAGTGGGCTTCTAGGTCTAGTCCACTAACCCATGCATTAATGAACACTATATATAATATATAAAATATAACACGCAATATAATATACACAATACTTATAATAATTAAAAAGACAATAATACCCCTATTTTAGAATGTGGTAGTGACATCCACCTACGATTTAGAGTTGGCAGTGGTTATCTTTGCTCTAAAGTTGTGGAAACACTATCTGTATGGAGAGCGTGTGGAGATCTTCACAGACCACAAGAGCTTGAAGTACGTGTTTACACAAAAATAGCTAAACATGAGGCAGAGGAGGTGGTTGTAGTTGATGAAGGACTTCGATATTTCGTTATAGTACCACCCAGGAAAAGGCTAATGTAGTCACCGATGCCTTGAGCAGGTATCCGATGGCTATGTACTTGACGATAGACAGACACTTGTTGGCCGATCATGAGAGCTTGGGAATTGAGGTGCTAGTTCCCGATATCGAGATTCAGATGTGGAGATTGCAGATACAGTCCAAGCTGATGGACAGAATCAGAGCTACATAGTATGATGATGAGGCTTTGAGGAGTATCTGGGCATAGGTTCAGACAGGATTATCAGAAGACTTCACTATTGCTAATGATGGGTCATTACGGCACGGTACTAGGATATGTGTGCCGAACGGGGATCTGTGCGAGAAGGTTTTACAGGAGGCACATCGCTCTCAGTACTCGATGCATCCAAGTGCCAACAAGATGTATCGAGACCTGAGGGAGCACATATGGTGGTATGGTATAAAGTACGAAGGTAGCACACTTTGTATCTCGGTGTTTAGTGTGCCAGTGGGTAAAGGCGGATCAACAGAGGCCAGGTGGATTGCTTTAGCCTTTACCCATCCTAGAGTGGAAGTGGGAGCACGTGACTATGGATTTTGTTTCAGGGCTTTCACGTTCTCCAGGAGGAAAAGACGCAATTTGGGTCATCGTGGATAGGTTGACCAAATCAGCCCACTTCTTACCATTCAAAGTGGGTACGTCGACGAAAAAGCTAGCAGAGATGTATGTGCGATAGATTGTCAGATTACATGGGGTTTCTATGAGAATCGTCTTGGATCGGGATAGTCATTTTACTTCCCACTTCTGAAGGAGTTTGCAGGCTAGCTTGGGCACTCAGCTCAAGTTCAGTACCGCATATCACCCCCAGATAGACGGGCAATCTGAAAGGACTATTCAGACTATCAAGGATATGCTACGAACTTGTATTCTAGATCTCAGAGGTTCTTGGAGGATCGTCTATACCTAGTAGAGCTTGCTCACAATAACAGCTACCAGGCCAGTATTGAGATGTCACCATTCAATGCTCTATATGGATGGAGGTATCGCATACCGTTATCTTGGGATGATGTCGGAGAGAGAGCCTTGTTAGGACCATAGATGGTCGTGGATGCAGCAGAAAAGGTGAAACTCATCAGAGATGGACTTCAAGTGGTGCAGGACAGACAGCGGCATTGGCCCGACAACTACCGTAGACCCTTGGAGTTTGAGATATAGGTTTTATTATTTTTGCTTGTGATTATTTTGTGATAGATTGCATGTTAAGGCTACTTTTGTTCTAGGATGGCAATTTAGTATTCTTACAGATTTCTCTGACACGGGACACAATTTACTTTGGTGGAGGCGGAAAGCTTAGTCCACGATACATCGGACCTTTCAGTATTCTTGTGAGGGTCGGTACAGTGGCCTATAGACTAGACTTGTCGCCCGTACTAGAGGGAGTACATGGCGTATTTCACGTATTGCAGCTGAGAATGTACATAGCAGATCATAGTCACGTACTAGATCACTCGGAGATCGAGGTTGGTCTGACTCTCAGCTATCCTAAGCAGCCCATAGAGATTTTGGATCGCAGGAAGAAGGTATTGCAGAACCAGACTATTCCTTTGGTTCGTATTGTATGGAGATATCACTCTCCAGGCGAGTCAACATGGGAGAGGGAGGACGAAATGTGCGAGAAGTACCCATATCTCTTCGAGCCTTAAGGTATATTTCTTACTATTCTGATTGTGTTCTTGTGCTAGTTTAGTTCAATTTTGAGGAAGAATTTTATTTAGGAGGGTAGACTTGTCACTACTACATTTCTAGAGTAGGAACTTTATTGTCATTTACAACATTTATATATATTGTGTTAATAGTTGCATGAGATATAATATATATATATTATATTATGTTTATTAATGGCATGGATTAGTGGACTAGACTTGATATGACCATGGACCTTGCATTAGACTAGACATTAAATCCACTAGACTAATCCTATTCTTTTAATTAGAATCTAGTTAGGTCCCTTACTTAGGATTAAAACCTCATCCATTAATTGACTCTTCATGACTAACCATAGGGGCATTGAGGACCTCATACATAGCCACCCTAAACCCTAAAATGTGGCCGGTCCTATAAGTAGGGAGGGAGCCTCCCTCAAAGCCATTCATGACTCATGAAGAAATCCTAAAAATAGCTCCCCAAAATTCCTTCCTTCCCTCCATAAATTTCAGAATATTAAACCTCAAATCCCGTATTTTTCTCTCATCTAAAGAGGCCTAGAAGTTGTTTAGTGTTTGTGCTTTGCTCCAATCCTGACTGGATAATATTTTCAGAGGAACTTGAGGATTTTTTCCTACTCACTACGGTACAGAGTAGAGGAAGACTACATTTCAGAGATTTCAGAGGAGTCACTCTCCTCAGAGGAGACATCACCCATAATTGTTTAGATAGCTTCTTGGTCTAGTTATATATGTATTAAATTGTTCTAAACTTGAGATTTGGATTGTATTATGTTGAGACTATTTATGTTGGGATAGCTAGACTCTAGATTATTGTTGTATTTGAGTTGTGTATTAGACTCATGTCTGAACATCCTTATCTTTTATATCTAATCGTGCCATTTACCTTCTATAGTTATTGTTATTGAGTATATTATGAATTGATGATCATATGCATTATTCATTGTCCTCCTCATGGAGTTGAAATCATTGACAAGTTATTTTGTGAGTTATGTTTAGTAGACTTGAGACATAGACAGCGTCCTACCGCCGATGCTGCGGTGTAGGCTGGACGTAACCACGGCTCGTGCCCAAATTCTAGGTGCGGGTCATGACAGACAGACACAAACACACACACACACACACACACACACACACACACACACACACACACAGAGATAAACAAAAAACAGTTCACATATCCCTGTGTATACTCATTCCTTAATCACTACAGACGTGATACTCCAAAAGCCTCACCCAAGCCTGAGCACATCATGGCTCCCCCCCACATATACCAAGTACACTCTAACACAGTCACTCACCTCTCACACTCACTATTCAGTGCACCTCAGTCCCATACCAATATCACTAACACACTCAAACTAACACACAAGGACACACTATATGCATATATACACACACTAATTAAATACATTTCATCAAACACCTCATGGACACCCTCATGATACTCATGACCACACTATGATACTCTCTACCTACTCCACACCATGATGCCACATCTCACTAATAATAATTATATATATAATATATGATATTTAATAATCAAATAACTAAAATTATTATTAATAACATAGAATTATCCTATAAATACACAACATGAGGGAAAATACCCAATCTACAACATCGTATCATGAAATAACGTGATACGGCTCTCCGTATCCAATTATGGACATGTACCTAGCCTCACCCAACTAAATTAGTATCAAATAAACCTAATTGACCATATAGAAAATACTTGGTGTGTCAATCTCAAATTTTCCCCAAATTGGATACCAAAACCATTATAACTTCCACCATCGGCCTCCTATGAACCTAATTATTCTTTCTATGGGTAGCCCTTGGCCATGGGTAGGTTTCTAATGGTCAATTACATTATTTAGAATTAAAATGACAAAAGGATTATAAATTTTACTTATTGGGAGATGGATTCCCAATGTTACACACCAAGAGGACACAATTTCCAAGAATGGACACCTCCCTCACGCTAGCCTCCTTCTAATGCCTTCTCCTTACTATTCCAAGCTCTTAGCCTCCTTGGGATGAGAATTTGAGACGGTTGGGGATCAATTTGGGAATGGAAGAGGTTGAGTCTTCTTCTCAAATGGAGAAAGAAATGAGAGGAGGCTAATTAGGGTTTGTTAGAGGCTATTAATGAATCAAATGAGGAGTTTCTAAAAGGAATATGACCAGCCACTATTCCTAACCCTAATGCAATATAAAATGTCCAATAAGCCCTCATAATTAGTCATGAAGGTTTAGTTAGGAAAGGTATTTAATTAAAGATAGATTCTAATAATTAAATGGAGGTTTTACTAACCATTCCTACTAAATTAAATAGTAAATCATGACTAACTAATGGGTCCACTAGTGACAGTCTAAATTAACATAGGCTAGCCTACTAACAAATAATAACTAGCAGAAGCACAATTTAAATATGTAGTATAATATGAATAAATAATAAATCACAAAAATAAATATATAGAAAAATAAATAAATTATCCTTATCTATAAATGTGGCGGTGACAATTCTGCCCTCCTTAGAAAAAATTTATCCTCAAAATTTAAAGATGGTCGTGTCTCCTCTAGGTCAAACCTACAGTCCAAACTAAATCATACAAGCATGCAAATCAAAGGATATCACTAATTATAGTCAACAAGTATGGTGATGGTCTCCATCTTTTATGTTATTGCAGTCTTGATCATGGTATACTACTAACTATACTAACTATATATCACAAAGCACTACAAGATACTAAAGAATCAATGAAATCAAATGGGTGGAAAATGACAGAAACAAGGAACAAAACTAGCTAACCTATTACCTACAGCGTTGGCCTCCTCGACCGTTAGTTCAAATGCTCCATCCTGTTGGGGTGTATCCCTATGCTGGGGCTGAGCAACCTGCGGTGCCATAGGTGGCCTAACTCCACCTCTCTGGTTCAGAGCTGCACCATGAGCTGAACGGTAAGCAGCCAAAATACAATCCCTCACTTGATGCTAAAAAGATCCACAATACAAGCGTACTCCAAATCTTATCCTACGGTCTTCCCAATTATGCCTATTCTTCTTGCAATAGGTGCATTGTAGAACCTGTCGGGCTGGTCTTTAGGCCCGATACATCTTCTGAACTGGTGCTAGGATTAGTAGCTGCCGATGTTGTAACTGAAACGCCCTCGACTGCTGGAAATGGGGTCACTTGGCTGGACCCAATGCTGCTAGATCCCCCTGCTACATCCCTCGTCCTCTTGGATCTAAGCTCCAAGTCATCCTCTGTTCTCTGGGCGTCTGCCAAAACCTTCTCAAATATCGCAGTACGGTTACCCCTGGTGTGAGATTTAATATCCCTGATCAAACCCTTCCGAAACTTCCTCGCTCTTCCTAGGAGATTTTGCGCCTCCATGAATCTGCCAAACCTATAAAACTCAGCGACATACTTATCCACCGTTATACTCCCCTAGACGAGATCCTGAAACTGGCTCTCCAAGGCACTCTGAGCCATATACGAAAATAACTTATCCTTGAAAATATCCTTAAAAGCTTTCCAAGTCAATCATGGCACCGCAATCCTCGAGTCTGTACGGAACCATGTCAGGGCAATATTAAACATCTGGCTGCCTGCTGCCTCTACCTGAAGACTCTCTGGAATCTATGCCAGCCGCAGGTTCTTATCTATATCCTCAATCCAATCATCAGCGTATAAGATCCCCTTTGTGCCCTTGAATCCTTAGGTCTCATTCTCTTGAAATCAACAATAGTACTTGGCCTCGGCTGTTGCAGGTCGGGTTGAGACGATACGACATATGGTTGAACAAGTGCTACCTTCTTTAGAAATGTTAGCGCTAACTGGTGGGCATTCTTGATGCCCTAGCGTAGAATATATGCCTGCCTCTGCGGCGCTGCCATTATTTCCCAATATATGACAAATGTTTGTTCTCCGTCTGCTGGCATGGGTAGTGGGGGTTAAAAATCCTCTGCTACTGCTGCTACTAGAACAACCCTCTGAACTGGTGGAGGAGCACACCCAAAAGCTGTTGAAGCCTCCACCTGGACCAGTGAGGCAACCCTCTGAACTGGAGTTAGAGAAGTAACCATCCTCACTAAAACTGCTCAAGACTGCTGCGACCAACTCTTTGGCGGCATCCTGAAGATAGATCAAAACAAAGAATTAATAGGGCACAAGATATGATATCATCAAAGAAGGATAGCAATATTCAAAGAAACAATATTCAGAATGATAAAGATAGCAAGAATTATTAGGATGGAATTATTTTCTAGTTGTCATTGAGTATTCGCTCTCTCATCCAAGTATCCTATATCCTATCATATCACAGGCTCGCATTAGTATAACTAAGTTATTGTACTACCATAATTTTACACTATTGTAAAGTCGGACCTGCATGGGCCACCAAAAAAATGTGCCACGATCCGCACCCTGTATAAGAGCACGAGTACGTGGGTACGTCCAGCCTATGCCGCAATATCGATGGTAGAACGATGTCTAGGTCAACAATACTATCTAACATCTCACACAATATATATAAGGTACATGTCATGCCATATCAACTCCAAATGGAGGATAATGATATATGATAATGATAATCAATACTCAATCATAATATAAAACTAGAGGAAGATATGTCACGATATGGAATAGAAGAAAAGAAATACATAATGCTATACATCACAAGTCCAAGTCTAATAGTTAATCTCGACTCAAAGATCTCAAATATAGTATATGACATAAATTTTAGCTAAGATCAAATACATCATCATAAAGAATGATCTAAAACTCTCCAACTGGTGGTACTATATCAAGAGGCTCTACGGTACAATCTCAACGGCCTTGTCATCCTGTGGCCCGTAGTAAGTAGGACATATCTGCTCTAACTAATCATCTAAAAAATATATCCAGTTAGGATTGGAGTAAAGTATAACCCAATAGCAGTTCCAATTAGTTGATAATGATTATAAACAGAAATAGAGAATATAATACAAGACGAGAAATAATGTACAATATTATACTATGGTAGAAGAGACAAATAATCTGGAGCAATAAGTATAACTGATCATAATGAAATAGAATAGAGCCAACAAACTAGAATATAGAGAAGAACTGTAACTACAGTAAGTGTTTGAAATACTAGTTTGAAATATAATCGAGGTATTCTGATGTTATCACGATTAGCCGATGTCTACAGTGTTTACCAATGTCTACGATGTTTGCCAATATCTATGATATTTGCCAATGTCTACAATATTATAAATGTCCTGATCACATATCTAGCTAGCACTTCCCCCATTCCCGACTAGTACAATAGCTCCATTTTATGACACGTCACGACATGATAATTACTATGCAAGGTCTACAATACAAGCACGATGATCACAGTCTATATAATTATCAAAAATATTACGGTAATCACTAAGTAATCACGAAGAACGGCGATCACTGAGTAATCACAAATAATAACAACTCCTGACAGGGATCCACGTATACCAATCTGTGTAACAATGTGTCAGGAATCAAGTAAAATATTTCTAATACTTGTATTATAGTGATTATCAAATAATAAAAACTATCAGAGAATATACTTGCATGTGGTCTAGAGCAATGGATATCAAACAGTGTCCATCTCGGTATCTCAAGAACCTAAATATGAATCATCAAGTCAACACAGTATTTTGGAATCATAATAAGGCTAAATTAGCTAATTTTTAAGTCTCTAGGTCAACATTAAGTCAAACTTGGTCAATCTAGGTCAATACCTTGATTCTAGGTTCATACTAAGTTATATTAGTCTATACTAATTAATACTAAGTTGTACTATATGTTCTTGGTCATATTAAAGTATTCTTACTAATATACCATAGTATCTTAACTATAGCTAATATCAAGTATAATATCTAAACTAATACTTAATATCTAAACTCACTAACACTTACTTATTACCATATCTTGACATATCAAAGCTAAATAGAGTACTTAACACTGATACTCAAGGAATACCCTACTAACACTCTCTAAACACTCTCTATATTACACTAATACATGTATTTGATACCCACTCTTCTTCATATTAGGCACACCTTGGAACTCACTGTCCTTACACTTACCCCCACTACTCATAGCACTGATACTCTCCTAATATTTTACCTCCCCACTTAACATTCATCTTCATACAATCACTTGAACACACCCTTACTCACATTTACACAGCAACTTGTACTGTATATTGGGTGCTCTCAGTATTTCCCCCTTTTCACTGAACCATAACAACTCATCCTTTCCTCACTGTCTGGCAACCCAACTGTACTGCTCTATTGCCTGCAGTGCAGTACACCCCCTTCATTTGGGTGCCACACAATCCTCTTCTCACTATCATAGACCCCTTATCTCCTCACACCAATGTTGAGACCAACTTACAATGCCTATACTAGTATGCACTCAAACCTGGATACTCACCCTCATCCATGATACACTTTCACTTGATATACCCCTCCACACACTATTAAACATATACCTAATTGCTTTGTTGAGCCCACACACACTCTCTTCAGCTATTACACTATCAGGTGCAAAGCAGTCATGATACCCCTCATAATTACTAAAGCAACACATGATACTCCAACCTGAACACCTATACCCTCTCACTTGTAGTGCACCTTACCTATAAAAGTACGACCACTGCAAACCCTCCTCATTCTTTCCACTGTTCCACCAAGTGGAGCATCTATCCTCGAAGGTTCAGCAGTTCACAAGATTGCACTGCAACCCCATCTCTCTCTCATTTCCAGAGTTGTATTCCCCCATCACATACAGACACCTACTGCAGTCCCTCAAACCTGTACCTCGAACACACTGGATTGGCACACTCTTAAGAACACCATGTTGCTTGAGTTGAATACTTGTCACTCCCCTCACTGATACCATGCCCTCTTATTGATACATAGTACCACCAAATCTCTACTGCACTTGAGATGCCCTACTGGCACTCAACCAAAACTTACTAAACTTAACTCACTTTGGCCCAATATACTCACACTAAGGCACACAATACTGAACACACAGGCATGAATACCCCTCGACTGCACTAACCCGAGTCCCCTCACACTGTCACCAGTATAGCAATCATTGTGGCACTGTGATACTCCAGTGAACCAATCAGTGCACATAGTTCACTTAACCCCTCCCTCTTGCTCACTCATGAACATTCTCGCTCCTCTAGACACCTGAACACAACCACTTCACTCCTGTACTCACTAACACACACCCAATGCCATCACACATGTATACTAAAACTAGCTTGCACAGACACACACACACACACACACAGGTAAACAAAATATAGTTCACATATCCCTGTGTATACTCATTCCGTAACCACTGCAGACCCGATGCTCTCAAAGCCTCAGCTAAGCCTGAGCATATCATGGCTCCTCCCTCACACACACTAAGCACACTCTAACACAGTCACTCACCTCTCACACTCACTATTCAGTACACCTCATTCCTATACCAATATCACCAACACACTCAAACTAACACACAAGGACACACTATATGCATATAGACACACAACAATTAAATGCAATTAATCAAATACCTTATGGACACCCTCATGATACTCATGACCACACTATGATACTCTCTACCTACACCACACCTTGATGTCACATCTCACTAATATTAATTATATATATAATATATAATATTTAATAATCATAATAACTAAAATTATCATTAATAACATAAAATTAGCCTATAAATACACAACACGAGGGAAAATACCCAATTTACAACACCGTATCATAAAATATCATGATACGGCTCTCCATATCCAATTGTGGACACGTACCTAGCCTCATCCAACCAAATTAGTATCAAATAAAACTAATTGACCATATAGCAAACACTTGGTGTGCCAATCTCATATTTCCCCTAAATTGGACACCAAAACCAATATAACTTCCACCATAGACCTCCTATGAACCTAATTCTTCTTTCTATAGGTAACCCTTAGCCCTGGGTAGGTTCCTAATGGTCAATTATATCATTTAGAATCTAAATGAGAAGAGAATTATAAATTTTACCTATTAGAAGATGGATTCCTAATGCTACACACCAAGAGGACATAATTTCCAAGAATGGATACCTCCCTCAAGCTAGCCTCCTTCTAATGCCTCCTCCTTGCTATTCTAAGTTCCTATCCTCCTTGGGATAAGAATTTGAGAGGGTTGAGGATCAATTTGGAAATGGAAGAGGATGGATCTTCTTCTCAAATGGAGAAAGAAATGAGAGGAGGCTAATTAGGGTTTATTAGAGGCTATTAATGAATCAAATGAGAGGTTTATAAAGGGATTATGACTAGCCACTATTCCTAACCCTAATGCAATATAAAATGTCCAATAAGACCTTATAATTAGTCATGAAGGTTTGGTTCGGAAAGGGGTGTAATTAAAGATATATTTTAATAATTATAAGGAGGTTTTACTAACCATTCCCACTAAATTAAATGAATAAATCATGACTAACTAATGGGTCCACTGGTGATAAGTCTAAATAAACATAGGCTAGCTTTCTAACAAATAATAACTAGAACAAGCTCTTTAAATATGTAGTACAATATGAATAAATAATAATTTACCAAAATTAAATATATGCAAAAATGACTAAATTTTTCTCATCTATAAATGTGGGGATGACACTCCGTAAAGCTCACGACGGTGTTTGTGCCCACCAGCCCGGTCCTAAGCTTCAAGATCGCCTCCGACGCATGGGCTATTATTGGCCCACAATGGTGGCGGTTGCTATTAATTATGCGAAGAAATGCTGGATGTGTCAAATCCATGCTGGCTTCATTCATCAACCATTTGAGTTCCTACATCCAACTATTGTGTCTTGGCCGTTTGAAGCCTGAGGCATGGATATTATAGGACCGATCAGTCCACCTTCGTCTGAGTGGCACCTGTTCATACTGGCTATCACAGACTACTTATCTAAATAGGCAAAAGTTATTCCACTCGTAGAAATAAAAATATCCAACATGATTGGTTTTATTAAACATCACGTTATCTACCGCTTCGGCTTGTCTCATAGGATCATTCATGACAATGGCCTACAGTTCGTATGCCATATTTTTTTTAATTTTGCAATAAAAATCAAATCCAAAATATTGCTTTGACCACCTATAATCCAGCAATGAATGGGTTAGCTGAAGCATTCAACAAGAAAATCATCAAGATCCTCAAAAAGTTTGTTTCGACAAACAAATGTAACTGGAATAAGAAGCTGGGTGAATGTCTATGGGCCTATCGTATAATAGTTCAAACTCTGACTGGCAACACATCATTCTCCTTGGTCTATAGAAGTAAAGTTGTACTTCCCTTGGAGACCCAAATTCTTTCTCTGTGAGTAGAACTTATAAACCAGTTGGCCGCCGAAGATAATTATCGTCAAGGCTTGCAAGAACTAGAATCACTCGATGAAAATTTTCTCTTGGTTTAATAACGTATTAAGCTATACCAAGCATGACTTTCCGGCGCCTTCAACAAAAGTTTAAAGAAAGAACTTCCAAGTGGGTGGTCTAGTCCTCACAGTAAGGAGATATATGGTTATGACCCACAAGAAGGAAAAAAAATTCTAACCTAAGTGGGAGGGCCGCTTTATGGTATAAACGGTCTATTCTAGCAGTGCATATAGGCTCGCTAAGCCCAACGGTGACTTGCTTACAATGCCCATCTACGACAACTTCCTAAAGAAGTACTATGCCTAATCAAGGCAGTTGTTAAAGAAAAAAAAGAGTTGTCATCTCTTCTATCGCTAGCAGAGGGACATGGGAGGATAATATCTACAATTAGCGTCCTCCTCATCATATTATCTTCGTCTACCGTATACAGACAAATCTGTTATCCATACTCGGGAGTCCCAAGTACGCAATGGATAATGGATCCTCAAAAGCTTTTCTAAAAGCAAAATGGTTCACGTCCCTTTCACCTCTGAACTATGAGTCATTCTCCCCACCAAAAGAAGGCAGTCACGTCCATATTACCTTTGACTCGTCCCTTTTATTATTATCCCCACAAAAAATTATACAAAGTAAATAGTTCACGTCCATATCACCTCTGAACTATGAGATGCCCATGTTCCCCCAAGAAAGTAGTCACGTCCATATTACCACTGACTCATTTTCTTTTCTCTCCACAAAAATGCCCCGCCATGGTCGTGCTTAGATATAAACAAATAAGCTTGATTATAGTTCTATAACAAAATATCTTTGCCATCATAGATGAAGTCTCCACCAAACTTCCATAATAGAACTGCTCTAGCCTACTACTTTCATACTATCTCCGATAGGGCTTGGTTTTATCATCGTTATAATGTTATACTACGTTCATATTACCTCTGGTATAATACTCATAGTCCCGATATCCATAAGAAATAAGAAAAGTTCCAAACAGAAAATAAGGCAAATTTTTCATTAATATTGAAGATCATGAGTACATATGGAAGTCTATTACATTCAAGAATTTTTATTAATATTCAAGATCATTGGTACATTTGAAAAGAAGGAGACCCCTCTGTGCTATTTCTGGTACCAATACGTGTGAAGCCGATAGTTCAACGTATTATAGGTTATCACTTTATCAAGGCACTTTAGTACAAGCCACAGGGCGAAAAAAGAATCCATACTGATAGATAGCGAAGAAGCTTGCAATACAGGGCCAAGTCTCTACAGACCCAACTCTGTCGTATTAAAGGACGTGACTAGAAGACCCTGTTGTGATAACTAGCCCTACCTCTATCACTTAGATGGGCCACTAGGAGTCGACCAGAGATCCAGCCATTATACCCTGGCAGCATACGGAGAGAAGCTACGATGAGCTAGGTGGGAAGATCACGGATAATCTTCCAGGTAATGTTCTTGTTCACCACGAACAACGGTGACTATGATATCCTTCCATGCTCTATTATGACCATAGCAAACTGAGGCAGTCGCATGAATGAGCATACAAAAGTTAAAATAATTACGAGAAAATATAAAGGCACACACCCTCAGAATTATGCACCATTCGACAGTCCAGCTGATCATGCACTCAGGAAAGTCACACATAGGCACCAATTCCCGCACACATGTGTATCATCATTACAGTACAAAGGAAACTGTCGTCATGTAGAGACAAATATGCCCATACAATATGGCTGCACATCAGTTCTCGGCGCATGCTTCAGGTGAGTGCCCAGAGACAACATCACCCATGCTACTAATATAGAACTCTCATCGTCAACGCATCCTCAAGACGAAGCCCTACGATAATTACCATGCGCGTCAGGCCAAGCAATTCAGACAGTTCCAAGAGTGGTACAAAAAGGCAGTGCCATAAAGTGTCTGAAGTGACCCAAGAACAAAAAGAGTATAAGTCTTACTCCTCACCTTCGCCGACCAAAGAAGGATGGTCGACTATCAGAGGGAGAGGGTCGACGAACCGCTCGACTGACTTTCCCATACTCAACTTCAACAGAGACATTGTGTGAGAAAGAAAAGCACCATACTCCTTCCCCCTAGCCCTCTATTTATACCAAGGAAGACATTAATGGCTCACGAATTGCTAGGTGGCAAAATCGTGGGATAAACCTGACAGTTAATGGATGAATCTTCGCCTAGGCTTGATGTTCCCAATAACACATGCGCCAAACAGCTTGCTGCGCCAAGGTAAAAAGTACTCCACAGATATGCCAAACATAAGGATGCTTCACACGTGTGCCAAAGCAATTCTTGCACCTATATCCTCCATGCTTCTATTCAGAGTATTCCAAACTTAAAACTTACAAAGTATTAAGTTTAGAAACTTTGAAGGTGGTCTTACAGAAGCATAGAAAATCTACACCATGTGCCTCAGTAATCCAAGACTCGTGCGCCTTAGTGATCCAAGACTCATGCGCCACAAGTATCTTAGTGTTCCCATGTGTCCGCAGCACCATGCGCCACTAGTGTCTTAGTGTTCCTATGTGCCCGCAGTGCCATACGCCATTAGTATCTTAGTGTTCCTATATTCTCGCAGCGCCATGCGCCACTAGTGCCTTAGTGTTCCCATGTACCGAGTAGCGCCATGAGCCATTATTGTTCCGTTGATTTCCATGCGCCAAGCGGACGTACTCCCAAGGTACAATCAAAGTCTACAACGACACGTGTCACGAGTGTTATGGGCATCAGCAACTCTAAATCTCGAGTGACCATGTGGCAACTTATGGTAGCATGCTCCATTAATTGTAACATGCACCATTATATGGTACTATGAGATGCGCGTATGTATGCCTTCTCAAAAATCTATTAATAGTGAGTGTTTCCCACATATGCAAGAGAGAGCCACATCTACACGTAAAAAAGAAGCGAAGGAGAAGAAGGAGCGCCGAAGCCTCGTCAACCTCCTTGGTCCCTGATCGTCAACGGAGTAAAGGAGCCACTGTAGTGCTCGGTCTCTACTGTCACATTTGCCCAGATGTTTTTCTTTGTACTTATATCCTCTTGTAATAGGGATTCTTTTGTACTCTTTGTCAATTCACAATAAATAAAAAATTCTTCAACTTTACACACCTGAATCCAAAAATACCTATTTTGCGATGTCGATAAAATTGTTACCTGTGTTCAAGAGTCTTGAATACGTTATAGGTAATAGGTCCTTAAAATTCCCCAATAGAGTAAAATCTTCTAGAGAAAACAATCATGTCCTCTCTACCTCTATATTATTTTTTCACAAATATGTAAAACATCATGTCCATATTACCTTTGATAGTATTTTATTCTCAAATTTGTTACCTGTACTTGGTTTGAGTACGCCAAGGGTATCAAGACCACTAAATAATCTATATTAAAATATTTTACCATATCTACATCATCTCTGAGCAGATATATACACAATGATTTTTATCTAGAAAACCTATTATATCCTTATTTTTTCTGATGGTGTTATTTATTCTAACTTATTATCTGTATTTTAGGTTAAAATACACATGGATATTGAGTCCACTAAAATATTATGACATTTTTGATGTCATATTTTAAACCACCGAAATAAAATAAGCTTCTTTATTTATAAAATAGAGGAAAAGGGAAAGTAGTACAACTTTCAGGGGAAATCAAGGTCCTCCAAATCACTATTGTTCACAAAGTTGTGAGAGCATATAGGATGCAGACATCTGAGTATGTAAATACCCGACGGATGGCCTCTACTCTGGCTTATTAATCTTGTCCCCCTAAGACAACAACAGAACCCTCAAGTCTACTGACTTCAGTTTGGGGTCGAATGAATCCATTCAATGAATGATAAAGGGGATCCTGAACGATTTCTGCCGTACGCAGTTGGCCTTAAGATGTTTCCTTCTTCTCTTCAGTAGATGGAAGCACAAAAATGATAGGATTTCTGCCAAAATTAGCCCTAGTCGGAGAAGAGATAATCATCTTGTCTGTTTCTCTGGCATTTTGAAGTATCCTGGGAAGCCATCAGCAAGTTTAGATGAAGAATGTTGAACGGAGTAGCCGACTCCACTCTTTATAAGAAGGAGAGCAACGATTCAAATTTTCACACATGATTAATCAGTGAAAGGGGGCAACGGTTCGATGATTCATTAGTCAAAGAAAGCGATGATTCATTTTCCTAAGTAAAGGATCGTACACAGAATTCAAGGCAGAAGCTGATGACTCAACCATGATACTGCTCTCACGAGGAGTAGTGCGGGACATGGCAACTTTATGAGCATTAGAGAAAGTGGGATGCTTTGAAGTACTCACTGTCTGAGGCCAGGGTTCCCAGACATGGACTTTCTTAGATGTTATGATTCAGTGGATGTGATACGCCTTGAAGGCGCAAGTCCTTCGTACATATATATAAAAAAGTGGCGGTTCACCTTCTCAAGATAGCCCACCACCTCCTTGGGTAATTTTTGTGGCACGATAAGTGACTGTTCGACTTCTCGAGAGTCAATGGGTGAATATAGTAACTCTAAATGAATAAACCTAAGTTATACTAATCGTCACCCTTCATGAAAAATTGAGGGGCCACGTGGCATGAAAAAACCTTATAGTCATGAGCCCAAATTCGCACACAAAGTCATAACAAGTCTCTATGCTTCTACGTTCAAATGGTTTCAAATTTACTTGTAAAAATTCAAAAACTTTAAAGGAGATCTTGTAGAAGCATAAAAAGTATGCCTCCAAAAAATGGTAGATTAAAAGGAAGACTGGTGCACCCCTTCATTAAACAAACCAGCAAGGAGAGTAGTGAACTCTAGCAATTTTTTCGGGTATGGCGTACTTTCTTCTTAAACAAAATAAAGGTGCGCTTTGAGTTAGTTTTGCAAATACAGGTACACCACTCACATGTTTCTTTCCCCATATTTAATGCAATGAATCTGATAGACTGGCACAGTAGTTGAGGAGATTATAGTCATTATGATAAGAGATTTCTAGCACACAAACCCAGGTTGTCGTCTAGTGGTCTATCCGGCTAAACTCTTACAGAGTGCGTCATTGTGCTAAACTCTTACAGAGTTCACCATTGTGCTAGACTCATATATAGTGTGCCATTGTGCTAAACTCTTACAGAGTGTGCCACTGTGCTAGGTTCTTACAGAGTGCGCTATTGTGCTAAGCTCTTACAGAGTGTGCCATTATGCTAAACTCTTATAGATGGTGTCATTGTGCCAAACTTTAACAAAGTGCGCCAGAATGGCCACTATCTCTCAAGATCTCATCAAAGTACGCCAGTATGGCCATTGTATTCAAACTTTATCAGAGCGCGTCAAGGTTGCCAAATTCCTTCAAGAGTGCGTATGTGATCTCAACTGACAGTGAGTGGTTATAATTATGTTTCTTTCATGCCATGTTTCTTGTGGGACGTGGACAAATAACCTTCTCCACGACCCATCCTTTTCTCGTATAGGAAGGCACGTGTCAAGCACGTTGTATGTTGTACCCACTCAGCAGAACATAGGTTGTGAAACCCTCAAAAGTGCGCACAGGATGGAAAATATTATACAAATTTCCCAAAGTGTGTGCACACCTCTCTAAAGTCTCCTGAAGGTTATAAGTACAGGCTCAGTTCATCATACACACAGACGGACAGAGGAAGAAAAGACAGAAGCTCTACGTGTCAGTATTGCCGAGGCTATGTTGCTCAAGTTCTCCAAGAGTTCAAGGGTTCTAGCATTTCTTCTTTGCATTGAGTGGTCCACGGAGTAAAGTGATTGAATACATATCAGATCTCCAAAGCTAAACTTTTTCAGAATCATTGTACTTTAGATTCTTGTATAGGATTTATTGTACTTTTCTTTTCTTTCAAGTTTGTAATACAAAGGTTCGTATAACTTTTTGTTTATGGCAAACAATATGCTTCTAGTTTATATTAAACCTAATTATTAGCCATTATACATGATATTTTCTAATCTATTTTTATGTCTCTAATGGTAGAATTCTTATTTGTTGGACCTACATGTTTTATAACCATTTAAAGATTAAGAAGACGAAGAAGTTACCTTTTTGGAGATCAAGAACTCAATGGAGATCCAATACAAGAGGATTAAAACTTCTCCACCAACTTGATCTCCTCCTCTATCACTTCTCGAAGATTTAGAAATTTGATTTGGAAGAGAAAGGAGTGGAGAAGAAGAAGATTAGGGTTTGGAAGAAGAGATGAAAGGGAAACTAGGGTTTTTGTTCTTGTAAAATATTATATATATATATATATATGGGGATGGGGAGGATTGTAGTTGGCGACAGAAAGAGAGAGGGGGGGAGGGATCGGGTTTTGGAGAGGGGAGGTCGTCCTATTGGGGGTTGGATGGTTAGGGTTTGTTTGGTGAGTTTGGTTTATACAATTACCTATCCACCCTCAACTAATTATTATGAATATCAATCTAAAATGGAATATAATATCCTACTCCATAAAATAATATAATTACTTTAAATAAATCTAAATAATATACTTATTTAATATAATTACCTTAAGTAGAATCTATATAAATAATTACCTTAAGTAATATCTAATTAATACCATTACCATAAGTCAAATATAATTAGAAAAGTTAACTAATAATTACATTTAGCATAAAATAAATTAATAGCCAAAATAAATATCTAAAAAAACTAAATATTTTGGGATACAGAGGTTCCAAGTCTACCTACCTTAGAAAAATTTTGTCCTCAAAATTTAAAATTCTCAAAAACTTTTTTTCCACCATCAAAATTAAAGGAATATAATCTTGAACTCAAATCACTATTATTATTTCACAAAGTCCTCAAAATTTTACTTCGTCCTCACAACTTAAAATTTTATAGTAAATCTTCAAAATTTGAATTTCTTTTCAAAATTTAAAATCCAATAAAAAAAATTAAATCAAATTCTCAAGTCATAACTCTTAATTACAATCTAACATTATCTCCTCAAAATTTAAATCTTATTTATAAAAGTCTTCAAAAATTTAATAATTCAATCCTTCAAATTTAATCCCATATCCAAACTTTAAAACTAAATCCAATCTTCAAGTATTTTTTTTTAAATTCCATCCTTAATGTCACGCCCTAATCTCTCGCAAGTTTGATCATCCCTGCTGGATGTGAGATCACCAGGCCAACGCTCCCATACAAAAATTGTTCTCATCGAGACATGATGTCGTACGAGCCTAAAGTTGCGCTCGCACAAGGCAATGACGTCAAAAGTCATAGTTATCATCGAAATGACCCTGTTGCAGCGATATAAACGTATTGATAAAAAAGCACACATCAGAGTATATGAAGCAAAGTTCTCAAAGGGTCCAAAGTGAAGGTGCCATGAAGGCTTACAGCACTCTTGCTCTCCCTTGCCCACAAGGAACTTACCGTTTCATGCATCATGTCCCGTATATCCAAGTTGAGCCACTACACCTGCGTTCCTGAAATATATGCCCACAAAACTTGGATCAGTATACAATTATTCTGGTGAGTGGAGTAACCTACTTGCCTAAACCAACACTAAGTAGTCATATGAATGCAGCAGTTATTATATGGTGGTCTTGCTAGTTATTACTTAGATCAATTCTAAGGCTTGCACGCATATTATACAAAAATCAGTAAAGCAGGTTAGCATGTAAGCATTGAAATTATATAAACACACTAGCATAAAATCTCCTATTCGCACAAGTAACTAAGCCTGCAACAGGCTACTCGAATCGCAAAGATAAAGCACGAAACCTATCGAATCATATCACCATCTAAGTCTTGTTATTCCATCAATACGCACACACTTGCCCGAGATAAGGTGAACGCCCACCACCTACTCAAACACACAATATTAAAGCGATTCCTATCTATATGAAGCTTACTGGCCAAGCTATAATAGACATATAATAAATGAGGGTATCCTTTCAGTATATTTGGTTACAATGCCTCAAATGTAGTTCCCGTAAATGCCTTATGCTAAAACACAAGTTCAAGTAAGCGATGTTTCATCCATCCGAAGGTTGCAACACCTCAGTTGTATGTCTCGCTATATCATGCTTCAAAAGTACTTTAATTATTCCTCTTAGGCTGAACGGTCCTGGTGCCCCGGTGCCTATCCTGTTCGAGGAATGCCAAACCCTGTACATGGGTTGTCCGTCAAAATGCAACAATGAAAAGCTAACTATAATGCAAGCACAACACTGAAACGAAGTAAATATATAAGAAACTACTCGCCATAAATTACTAATCTCAAATTATGCCACAATTCACCATGTGGCTTCTTGACACGGTGCTCCATATTCCAAACCTTCCAAATTCCTATCGGTAGTTGCCGATTTTGAACCACAACTAGATGCTCCGCTTGACAAAGTGCCACAACTAGCTATCATGCGCCTGATACACGCCACGTGCCAGTATTTTAGATGTTCCAATCCTAATGTTCCAATCAAGCCACAATTTTATTTATTCGAACGGTGCACACTATATACACGCCACAGTGTGGAGAATTCCAGTAATCTGACTAAGTGCTCAAGATATCAAGGTGTTATCTAAGGTGTAGAAGAGAAGGGACAGAGCCCACTCACCAAGTCTGAATCAGCTTAGCACACTGTCTTGCCGATATGACTGATTCCTTGAATACATGGTCCGATGCAAATCACGTTCTACTTAATTGGTATGATCGTACGAGCATGTCGTGCTCTCTGAATCATCTGACCCAATTGGACTAAGGAAGACAGTATTATCGCTCTAATCCCTCTATCTCTGCACTGCTCTGATCGAACACACTGATTCTATTGCACGACGTACATGCCTCAACCCGTTGCGATATGCTACTCTGATCCCAGTAAACTCCGTATACGATCTGTACATGAAACCAACTCAAATTAATACTTGCTCCTAAATCCAACTCATTGAAATACAACTAAACCTTCTTCTCATTTTAATCCGACTCAGCGTAATACACCATACGGATATAGGACATTACATAATATAACATTTAGAATAAGGTTTGTCCTCGAACCAAACTAGCACCCATTCCTTTCTTGTGTGCCTTTTGACCATTTAATAAACTCTATTCAATGTAATTCATACTTCACTTATCCAAACTCATCATTCTCGCTTCGCGCTCAATGCTCACACAAATTATATATTCTCACATCCTCCTTGCAGCTCAATTCAAATTCAGTATATCGCTTATTTTGGATCATACACATATTTAAGACATTCCCGAAATACATGCATTTTAGTCGAGCTTAGCGATAACAAATTTGGATAAGTTATAAGGGTATCTTCAAATCCAAAATACCAATCGCTTCACTATTGACTGAACCTACCCTAACGTTCTTCCATAACTCATTGCACGCGCACTATTCTCAGAAATGATAATTCTCCACTAATGATCTCTCTACTTGACCCAATTTAGTTCGTGTTTTGACTCGGCCATACTCTAGCTTTAGTCCAAACTACACACGCTTTAAGTCCTTATGCCTCCAAGCGGAACGAATATTCTGCAAGGCCCTACCATCAAACTATTTCTGAATTCATAATTGCATCGTCCGAGCTAAACCAACCAAACTCTAACTTGACTTCCATCGCACTATGTCTCGTACATACCCTCTCTATATCATCTTTATTCTCTGAATGATCATCACATCTGATACTACCCCAACTAAGCGACTTATCCAAATATTGCAATATACTCTTAGATTAGCTTGGCCCATTACCCCTACCTGCAAACTAAATTCCTCTCTAGGTGAACACCTATTTGGGGCTCATGTGATCCATAAAGATTTTGCCGCCACCCCATAGGGATAGTGTCTCCACGATTTTGATGCCAAAATAATTGCCATAATTTCTAGGTCACGCATAGAATAGTTCTTCTTATACTGCTTCCACTGCCTCGAAGCGTCGAATATCACCTTTGCCTCTGCATAAGCACGTACCGTAAACCAAGTCCAATTTTATCTTGTAGATTTGAGGTACATATGTCCCATCCGGATGTGCAAGAATTTAATCTAAAATGACCCGCAGCTTTAACATCTTGAAGCTAGTTACACAGTCGCCAATTCATATGAATGTTATTTCCTTCTAGGGCAAGATAAGTCAGAGGTGGTACTATCTTTGATAATCTGTGACTCTAAATCTCATCAGTTGACTTAGGCTAATTTTACTATCGCTTTAATCTTCTAGCTATATCTTCAGCTGAAGGCTATCCCAATGATCTCTCAAACTGAATACTCAACCGCCTGGACTATCTTCACCGTACACCGCTCAAAATCTACCCTCGATGCATTTCTAAATGATCCACTATAAGGGTCATTCTATGGCCTATAATATTCACTTCGATTGGGCGGTCAAGTCGCAAGGGTCAGCTGTCCCAAACTACGCTCGATAATTGTAAGTCATCACAATGGACAGTTACTATAAACTATGTTATAACTTATCTACAAATTTGAACCATAACCTAACAATCCAATCTGAAAACACTTTTGAATTCGAGCACTTATTGTACTACCGCTACGTATCTCCTAACTAAATGCTGCCTAACCACCTACAGTCTGACTATATATCCAAGCCACTAATCGAGAAACTATAAAACCGTCTTCCAATACTCCGTCATTCTGCCCTGAATCATCAAAAATTCTGAACCACCTTGTTCGACTTCTTGCACTACTACTTGCAATATTTCTGAAATATATTGACTTGCTCTATTTCTTATCCGTATGCCACGCTTCGGCGTTGCACATCCAACTCGCTCGAGCGGCACAGTGATTTGCTTCGACGTTGCTATCTCGTTCTAGTTATCTTCAAAAATCCATCTGCCATGATTCTTGCTCACGTTACATTCCTTAGCCCCTTATTGATTTCTTTGTGTTATGATGCGTCTGCACGATCTCGATGATTTTTATGCCAATATATGAGGTATTATCACTTTGACTTTAATTATCTTGTTGTGTCACGTCTATCTCAGTACTGTAAGTGTTAACTTTCCAATCTGGCTTAACATTGGCTTGACTCACATCGCACTGATCCAAGTCTTCCAGAGAACTCATCCACCTTCACTGCATCATTCCATAAAGTTTGCATCCACTAAACTCTGAGTCCAAAATTCACGAGCGCTAACATTTGTATCCTTTAAGTTTTGTGTGATTCTATCACATTGCTACTTTAAAACCAAATGTGTTCCTCTGCTCGACTAACTACGCCTTTGCATTATCAAATTCCGTAGTCCGTGCCTATTACTCTTTGCCACATCCATCGCTCATGCACGCATGCATCAACTGTTTATTCCTTATGCTCAACTCTCTTTGCATCAATGAATGCTCTACCAAACTTTTCAATCGTGCATGCAGAACTTCAATATTTAAACTTCTCGTCTGATTGATCTCATCATATCTTTAATACTTGGTCTGCATCACTCCTTCTAATTCTATACACTTGTTTCATTACTTGTTCCATTCTCGTCCAACAAAACTTCTATTCATACGAGTCTATTTCTGATCGCTCAAATCTAATACATCGAAGAATACCTGAGTCAAACTTTGTTACACCAATTCAGAATAAATCTTATACTAGCCCATTTGTTGCGAGCAAACCTATCACTTCATGTTCAAAATATTTCCAACACGTGCACCACTCTGTGGTATTGCATATACCACTTGGAATCGAGTCACTCTCAGCTTATATTTACTCTATATCGACCAACATCTACTCTGAACTAATTATTCCACGGGGATCCTACCGATCACAACTCAATATTCACTTTCTCCATGTCCCAAAACATAACTCAGCCGATAAGCGCAAACCAACTTACACTTCCACTATTCGCATCCATTACGGCAATTCTATTGATATCTATCCAAACATTCCAACGCACACCTCACTAAGTGGTATACCAATAACACTTAGAATCAAGTCACTTCTCGCATCACACATTTCTCTGTAATGATCCAATATTCGTTCAAGCTATCCATTCTTCGGTGACCCTGTCCATCATAACTCAACAAACGTTTACTCTAAGTCTGACACAAAACTCAGCCAATGCATGACCCATCATACTCTTCTATTGATCTGGTCTGTTATAACTTTTGCAACGTTCCATTATTGATACTCCTAACTATCTCGTAAATCGTTCGATACATTCACTGCATGAGCAACTCGTGTAACGTTCTCTCTCACTGATGTTCCAAGTCACTACTCAAATCTGTTCAACTTATTCGCTGCACAAGTAACTCAGACAATATTCTCTTTGATATTCCCAGCCAAAACTCAAACTTCGTCCAACACATTCGCTATCCTTCCAATCTCTCTACTCATAATATACCAACATATCTATCTCGTCTGCCAAACCAACTGCTCCACCGATAAAACCAATATCTTCCAAAGCAACAAGCTACACATACACAATGATACCTCTCAACTTGCTGTACGGATGAAATAACACCACACAACTTGCTGCACGAATGCAATATTACCTAGCGATGCTACTCAATTCTATCAAAATACTATCAAAATGAACGCAACAAAAAGTAAAAACACACAACCAACAAATATATACCGAGTAGAGCCAAGAGCCATTCGATTCACGGAGGCCACTTAGATTTTGTGACAAAGCAAAGAGAAAAGTCTGAGAAAAAGAACCGGGCACTCTGATACCAAAATGTCATGCCCTAATCTTTCGCACGTTTGATTGTCCCCGATGGACGTGAGATCATCACGCCAACGCTTCCACAGGATAATCATTCTCATTAGGGCATGATATCGTACGAGCCTGGAGTTGCGCTCGCACAAGGCAATAATGTCAAATATCATAATTATTATCGAAATGACCATATTGCAATGATAGAAACGTATTGATACAATAGCACACATCAGAGTATACGAAATAAATCTCTCAAAGGGTCTAAGTGAAGGTGCCATGAAGACTTACAACACTCTTGCTCTCTCTTTCCCATAAGGTATTTATCGTGGCATGCATCATGTCTCGTATATCCAAGCTAAGCCACTACACATGTAATGCCCCACACCCGTATGGTATATTACGTTGAGTCGGATTAAAATGAGACAATATTTGGTTGCATTTCAATGAGTTAAATTTGGGAGCAAGTATTGATTTGAGTTGGTTTTATGTGCAGATCGATTGCGAAGTTCAGTGGTATCAGAGTAGCACCTCGGAATGGGCTGAGGCATGGATGCCGTACAATAGAATCAGAATGTTCATTCAGAGCTGTGTAGAGATAGCGGGATTGGAGCGATAACCTTAGTCCGATTAGGTCAGATGATTTTGAGAACATGTCATGCTCGTACAGTCATACCAATTAAGTAGATCATGCTTCACATCTGACCACAGATTCAAGGAATTAGTCGTATCGACAAGACAGAGTCTAAGCAGATTCAGACTTGGTGAGTAGGATCTGTCCCTTCATCTCTACTCCTTCTTGCCTAATAAAATGGATAATACCTTGATATCTTGAGCACTTAGTTATATTACGGAATTTACCGCACTGTGGCGTGTATAGAGTGTGCGTCATTCGAATAAATAGAATTGTGGCTTGAGTGGAACATTAGTATTAGAACATTGAAAACACTGGCACAGGGCATGCGTTAGGCGCATGGTTGCAAGTAGTGGTGCTTCGTCAAGTGGAGCTTGTAGTTGTGGTTCAAAACCGGGCAACTGCCAATAGGGATGTGGAAGGTTTGGAACAAGGAACACTGTATCGAGAAGCGGTATGGTGAATTCTAGCATAATTTGAGATCAATACTTTGTGGCGAGTAGTTTCTTACATCTTTACTTTATTTCATTATTGTGCTTGTGTTATAGTTAGCTTTTCAAAGTTGCATGGTTACGGACAACCAATGCACAAGGTTTGGCATTCCTCGAATGGGATAGGCACCGGGACACCGAGACCGTTCGGCTTAGGAGGATTAATTGAAGTTCTATTGAAGCACGATATATCGAGATATACATCCGAGGTATTATAACCTTCAGATGTATGGCATATCACTTACTTGAACTTGTGTTTCAGCATGAGGCATTTGCAGGAACTACAGTTGAGGCATTGCAACCAAATATACTGGAAGGATACCCGTATTTGTTATATGTCCATGATGGCTCAGCCAGTTACCTTCATATATATAGGAATTACTTCAAGATTGTGCATTTGTTATATGTCCAAATATACTGGAAGGACACCCGCATTTGTTATATTTCCATCTTGCCTCAGGAAAGTGTGTGTGCATTGATGGAATAACAAGACTTGGATGGTGACGTGATTCGATAGGTTTCATGCTTTATCTTCGCGATTCGCGTAGCCTGTTGCAGGCTTAGTTACTTATGCAAATAGGAGATTGCATGCTAGTGTGTTTGTATGATTTCAATACTTATATGCTTAACCTGCTTTACTGTTTTTTGTATAACATGCCATAAATGCCTTGGAATTGATCTAAGTAATAACTAGCAGGAACACCATATAATAACTGCTGCATTCACATGACTACTTAGTATTGGTTTAGGTGAGTAGGTTACCCCACTCACTAGTACAGCTGTGTACTGGGTCATATTTGTGGGCATATCTTTCAGGTACGCAGGTGTAGTGGCTCAGCTTGGATATACGGGACATGATGCATGAAATGGTAAGTACCTTATGGAAAAGAGAGAGCAAGTGTTGTAAGCCTTCGTGGCACCTTCACTTGGACCCTTTGGGAGCTTTATTTCATATACTCTGATGTGTGCTTTTGTATCAATATGTTTCTATCGCTCCTACATGGTCGTTTCGATGATAACTATGATGTGTGATATCATTATCTTGTGTGAGCGCAACTCCAGGCTCATACGGTATCATGCCCCGATAAGAACGATTGTCCTGTGGGAGCGTTGTCGTGGTGATCTTACATCCAGCAGGGACAATCGAACTTGCGGAAGATTGGGGCATGACACTTAAAAATTGGAATCTCATATTTTAGTTATTTTTCACAATCTTCTATAATTTAATTTGTCCTCATAGCCATAATTTGTCTTGTCCTCACTTCCATTACGTATATGAATTCTCGATATTTAAATTAATGGTCATCCTAAAAATATTAATTAATGATTAAATGCTAAAATTTTAAAAATTAAATCTAATCCTCAGTTTAAATCCTACTAATGCATACTTTATGAATAAATTTAAGAATTTAAAATATCATCCTCAAAATTTGAATTCAAAATCTATTACATCAATCATATCTCTTAAATTTTTTCCCCTCTAATTTTAAATTCAAATTAAGTCCTTAAAATTCAAATTCAACAAGTGATAAAGTTAAAATTTATATTGTTATTCTTTTGGTCTAATGTTACGACCTGCACCCAGATATTCAGGCATGAGTACGTAGGTACGCCCAGCCTACGCCGTGACATCGACGGTAGAATGATGTCTGGGTCAATTCTAACTAACTAACATCTCAATAATATAAATAGGGTACCTGTCAATCATCTCAACTCCAAAAGAAAGAACAATATGGTATCTCACAAATATAACTATGCTCAATCATAATGCAAACTAAGGAAGATAAAGCATGAATGGAATAGTGAATGAAAGAATCAAGATACAATCCATAAGTCTGAAATAATATACATGCCATGAATCTCAATAAATAGTCTAATACAAGTCTAACACAATAACTAAACTTCATAGGACTCTACAACTAAGTCCTCCTGGTCTACAAGAGTATGCTCTAAAGGTATAGCATCTTGTGGCCCATAGAATATATGACACTGATCTATGAGCCAATCATCTATAAAAATATATCCAATTAGGATTGGAGCAAAGTACATATCTCTGAAAGCAGTTTCAATAACAAAATCGAGCATATAAAATAGATAATAGAAATAAAATACAAGATATCTAAACATATGAATGAATGAACAAGAGAAAACTGGTAATATACTGGAATAGAGAACAACAGTATGAATATCTGTAATATAAAGAAATAACTAAAATCTAACTAATGTACCTCAGAATATAAGTTTATTATGTGATCGGTTTAGGTTGAACATGATCAAGAAGGTAAGTCGATTACAAGTGTGGTATATAATCGGTATGTATACGAATAACAATGGGGCTTTGATTACATAATCAACTTCTACTCTCCCATCCCCAACTAATACCAATGGATTCAATCACGATATGTTACGAACATGAATATGACCACTGAACACGAGCAGTGGGTGTATACGAATATAATCACACTGAACATAAGCAGTGTGTATACACGAATAAGCACACTGAACATGAGCAGTGTGTAAACACAAAATATAAATCAATACCCAATACACACGATAAAATATATTTGCAGGAGTAATCGCTAAACACGGTAGGGGATAACATCTCCTGCCGGATTCATGTAGTACCAGTTCGTGAAATCACTGTGTCAAAATCAAGTATACAGTTCTAGAACATGAAATATATACACTATTATGAATTAAAAACTAACAAAGAAATGTACTCGCTTGAAGTCCTGAGCAAGGTGTATCTCTCAATGTCCAAGCTGGTGTCACACAGACCTATATATGGTATGTGCATCAATGCAAGGTTCAGGAATGAAAATAAATTAAACTATTGTAATTCTAGGTCAAAAAGGCATTTCTAAGTCAAAACAGTCAAACTAAGTCAAACCAACTATTTCTAGGTCGTATGAGTCCAACTCTAGGATACTAGGTCAACACACTATGAAACTAGGCTACACTAGCTAATCTAAGATACTATGAGACACACAAAAGGCTGTATCATAGGATACGCAAGTTTTTAATATAAAAATAGTAATTTATATATATATATATATATATATATATATATATATATATATATATATATATATACATATACAAGTCAATACATATAGTACCTTAGCTAACTAATGCAAATAAGATACCTTGGCTTTGCACCAATGCGTATCACACTACCTACACACCCATCTCGATACTCAAACCCAATACCTTGAGTATCATCCAATTACCTTGACATTACCTTGGTATCCCAAGGTAATTCAAGTCCTCATACATATAGCTAATATATAGCTAACCCCCCATAAACTAAACTATATGCTAATCATAATAACTACTAAATACTACTAATAGCTAAAATATGATACATATCAATACAATACTTACTAACTTACCCTATAATACATATCCATATGTCACGACCCACACCCGGTTTAGGGGCACGAGAGCGTGGGTACGTCCAGCCTACGCCGCAGCATCGGCGGTAGAACGCTGTCTAGGTCAAGTACTATCTAAACAATCTCACGCTAGTATCCAACTCCATAAGGAGACGTGGATAACATAAAATAAATCTAGAAATACTCAATCACAACTACAGCACGATAGGAAAATGAAGAAATAAAAGAATACAACACAAGTCTAATGACACAATAATCATACCTGCAATCATTACTTCCAATCCCCAA
This sequence comes from Iris macrosiphon, assembly GCA_036927795.1. NCBI lineage: Eukaryota > Viridiplantae > Streptophyta > Magnoliopsida > Asparagales > Iridaceae > Iris > Iris macrosiphon. The sequence continues at coordinate 123,155,241 of JAYESA010000019.1, forward strand.
GTATGTCAGAGCCAGTCTACTAAGGTCACAGTCTGGAAAAATATTTTCCAGTCAGGAAGGAGCAAAGTACATCTCTAAATAGCAGTTCTATATAAATGACATAAACTATGTAGCAGTTCTAGGTGGAAACATACCAGATGCATGTATAAGTACGAGAAATATACAATGAGAGAAGTACTGGAAATACTGTAAGTAATGCAAGAAAAGAAACAATATGTCCATGAGCAAGAATTCTATGACTAAGTGTGTGAGTACTAGCTTTAACATGTGATCGGCTTGGGACTAGTAAACTCATTACATGGGTTAGTAGGGCTAACCGATGTAACAGTGAGGAGGCATGTAAACTCATTACATGGGTTAGTAGGGCTAACCGATGTAACAGTGAGGAGACATGTAAATGGTCAGGCCGTACCCGACGTGAGATGTGGGGTGAGCTATGGTGCATATAAAGTTGGGTATGATCACATATCTACACTAAAGTACTCCTCAAACCCCCGACTGGTATAGTAGATCCAATCATGGTACGCTATGGCACAGGATTCCCTAGGAAGGTAGCAAATCTCCCCGGGAATCAGTGTCTGTACATGCACAAGATAACAAGGAAAACAAGTCTTGTACAAGCTACACCATGAATAAGGAATAATATCTCATGACGAGATCCGTGTATACCAATCCGTGTAACCAACGTGTCAGGAACATGGATATTTACACTAGATACAGTGAACATAGGAGATATCATAAATTAGAAACTAATCAGAGAATGTACTCGCCTTGGGTCCTTAGCTGGTGAATATACCGAGGTCCTGTTCCAGAGTGTCCCCTGGGTAAACCAACAGTCCTATAAACATATCACAAGCAAAACCACATTTGCATCAGGTGCTACACTAACACATCACAATACATGAACTCAGGGCTCTGCCAGGTATGGCACTAGTCAACTAGGATCATCTAGTAGGGATACGTATATAAATACACATATTATTAATTATCATTAATACTTACAATATATATTCATGCACCAATTTAAATGTATTTACAATATATATATATATATATACAATATATACATATACTAAACATTATATATTTTATACCAAAATAATACGTATACTATTTCATTTTATCTACCAAAATATGTATATATCATATATGTGCAAAAGTACATTTTAGAATATACATATACATATTGTCAACATCATTCTTAAACATACTAATATTGATTCACCAAATTTATTTTATACCATATAAAAATACCCAATATACATACATATACAACTAATTATACATACTTAGTTATACAATTTTATTAATAAAAATAAATAATATACCTATTCATATTTTAAATATATACATATACAAATACGAAAATATAAATCTACATATACATATTTATGCCAAAATACGGTTATATATACATATACTAATTTACATAATCAAAACCCTTATATATAATACATAACTAAATTTACACATACTAAATAACTAATTTCATACATTAAAACAATAAAACTAATTATATTTTATTTACTAAAATAGTTACATGAAATCACTAACTAATTATATGAAAATACTAACTAATTAATTAATAATTACTAACTAATTAATAATTAATTACTGATTAATAAATTAATACTGATTAAAACTTACTTAACCGAATAATTATAACTAATATAATTAAACTAATTGATTAATTATAACTAATTAAGAAATAATTAATTAAACTAAACTATATAAATTTACTACTAATTAAGAATTAATTTCTGATTAAAGATAATTAAGTGATTAATAAGATAATCAAATAGGCTAATTATAAGTAAAATTAATAACCCTAAACAGTACAGTTCCCAATCGAAAGAAAGAGAAGAGGGAAGACTCACGATGGGGGGATTTTCCGTCGCCGGCGCGGGGCGTCCGCCGGGGTCGGCGCAGGTGAGGCGGCAGCGGGAACTCGGCGAGGAGGGGATCTTCTGCGGCGGCGTCGACTCGAGGCGGTGGCGTCTGCTCGACGCGGCGGTCTGCTCGACGCGGCGGGGCTCTGAAGCGACTGCGGGTGTGCGTCTCGGGCGACGGCGTTCTGTCCGAGGAGGCGGGCGCTTCGAGGCGGCGGCGGCTTCGTCTGGTCGGCTTCAGCGGTGGAGATCTCGGCGGATCTGGGCGGCCACGGCGATCGCCGGAGTTAGGTTAGGGTTAGGTTTAGGGTCTGTCGTGTGTCCGGGGGTCGGGTCGTGTCCGGGGCTGGACACGACGGATCTGCTGAACTGTGAGGGACGTGTCCTGGTGTGTCGGACACGGGGTTGGGTGTACTGTGGTGGAGGTGGATGTGTCCGGGTGTGTCGGACACAAAAATTTGATTGTAACGTTGTAACCGGACACAGGAAATGAATGGATACGATGGGACACCCGGGGTCGGACCCGTGGCCAACACGGCTGACACGGTAATGATGGACACACGGACACGAGCACACAAAAATGGTGGTGGCTTTGGCTTTGGGAATTGTGGAGGCTAGCTAGTAAATTGGAGATTTAGGGTTTCTGGGAAATTGTGAGAATGAGAACTTAAATAGGGAGAAGGGTGTGTGGGATAAAGGGTTGCGGGTTGGCCCAATAATGAATGGTCCAGAATTAATTAAACGGGTTTCTCACGTGGGGAAAAAATGAGGGTGTGAAGGCTAGTTAATAGGAAATGGCAATTTGTAAAAATAAAAATAAAGATTATAATTTCAGAAAATATTTTAGGAAAGCTATGTAATTTATTTATTTACTATCCCATTAAATATAAAAATTATTTTGAAGAACAACTAGTCTTTCAATAATTTTTATTAAACAAATAATTTTATGATTTCAAGCCAAAAATATTCGAAGCTATAGTATTATATTTATATCATTATTTCTCTATTTATTTATTTTGTACTACATCGTCACTTAGGAAAAAATGATTTTTATAAAGATTTTTAAATTACCTTCTAAAATCAAACATCGTTCAAAATCAAAAAAAAATTCAAGGAGAAATATTTTATAAAACTTGATATTTTAAAATAAATTAAAATCTAATTATTTTGGAAATTGGAAATCGGAGGTTACAAGTCTATCCACCTTAGAAAAATTTCGTCCTCGAAATTTTAGGGATGACTAGGATAGAAAAATTTGTTGTTCATAATGATGAATATATCATTGAAGAAAATATTTCTATAAGGAAAATATTTACCAAACAGAAGGAAACATGAAGAAAAAGAAAATATGGTTTAAGACAGGAATAACTTGAAGGAATCATGGCTCGGCCTTGAATCCTCTAGAAAGTTTAGGTTTTGGGAAGTAGACACGATCATAAAAACAGATAATTGAAATAATGCACATTACCTTTTCAAAGTAACTAAACCAAGGAAGACCCAGTATAATGAATGATATAGACATGAAAGTTATAGCTAATTCGAAAGATACGGTCGACAATTTGATTTAAGAACTTAAATACATCCTTCAAAATGTAATCAAGAGACATCTAATCGCCTTTCTTAATTTTTAGGAAAAAGTAGTCTTTACTACCATCTGAAAATAATCCTTCCTTTTTATCCTCGTTCATTTTATTTTTCTCAATCTTGTGATTCATCATTAACTAATATTTATAAAAGTTTTAAATTCCACAAACTTTATTAGATTAGATCTTAGAATTTCTGAATCAAAATTTATTACCTGTCCAAAATCCTTATCATCAAATTCGAGTTTGTTTATCTTAACATCAACTATACCTCGATTATTTTCTTCGATTTCAAATGTTACTGTCATGGTCAAGATTTTAATTTAAATCACAACCTCAATATACCATGATCTTACCTTACGACCTTTAATTATATGATCCCATAATCAATTATATTATAATCTTCTTTACCATGAGCTTCATTTCATTCCATATTTCTTTATCCATATGCATAGTGTTTTCGAATTTTGAACTAATATATTTTTTTTCATCCTCTGAATTTATTATCCCAATGTAAAAAAATTTACTACTCAAATCCTCAATATTTTAATTGAATTCCAGTCGTATCATAATCTTCTCAAATTTTGAGTAAATAACTAAATACAAAATTTACTATCCAATCCCTTTTAATTGAAATCCAATCAATGCATATTTATAAAACTTAAAAATCTGCATCCCAAAATTTAACTTTAAACACTCATCAATCATCTAACTCAATTTCAATCGATGCTTTTTCCAATCTAACTCCTCATCCCAAGAGTTTAATTTGACACTATTCCATTTACGATTTTATTTCCTGCTTTTCTTTTTCCTCAAATACTCAACGATGCGATACTTCCAGTATCTTCAATGCAACATTCCTACTATATAAAATTTCTATCTTGCAGTCAAATAGATAAAATGACAATCTCTCAAATTTCTCAAATTTTTAATAATCAATTCAATCATATCAAGACCTCCTTAAAATTAATAAATCCTCAAATTTTATTTTTTATTTTTTTTTGCTCTGAGAATTTCTTAATTCTCCCTTTAAGTAAATGTTTGTCCTCGAATTTCAATCAAACCTCGATTTTCGCAAAAAAAACAATGATTCTATCAACTCTGTTATAACAATCCCCTAAATTCTTTATTTAATTTAATGCTCATCCACAAATTTAATCCTCTTGTCTCTTTTGTCAGTCATAACCTCGTCATGGATCTTTGCTATGGTCAAAACCCTAATGATCATGGTTTAAGAAAATTCTACCTACATCCATGCAATTTGAGAAAATATATAGGTCATGTGTCTTGTCATGGTATTTCAGTCTCTGTTAAGGGGTACTACTAGTTATATTCTAACAAAATCATGCATGTGAACCACAGTACTAGGAAAATCAATCAATCAATCGAAAGGCGAAAGAAAAGGAATATTAGGAAGGAAGAAGGATCATGTTAACATATTACTTGTAGTGTCTACTATCTCTAACAAACACTTAACTCTAGCACATTCACTACAAATTTCTATTCATGTACACTGGTACCCATATCAACTACTTATATATTAATATTCATATCTCTCATCTGCCAAAAATTAATCCTCAAAATAATCGTCAAGGTTTAACTTCCCGATCAACTTAAAATAAAATGCATATACCTCCTCAAAATTAGATACTTCACATCGAAATAAAATTTAATCACTTCTAAAATCTCTGTAGCCTTAACTATGTTTATTGAATCAAATTTAAATCCTCAATATTTTAACAACATAGAATCTCAACTCCTTAAAAATTCTGAATATTTAAAATTCATTTTCACCTTTTTATTTATAACTCCTCAATGTACATATTAGTGCTCACGGTCTCTGATACTCAAGGTGCACTCAATACCTATATTGTCTAGAACTGTGTACTAAATTTGTACTGCCCGAATCACTTGCACTATTACCTCCAATGATCAAAGTTACCATCAACTGTGTTTTCTTTCATGATTTCAATTTATGTCAACTGGTATATCATCTAATTATCATCACACAGAGTGCTTACTGTTATTAACGTCATCCTTGACTAATCCTTGATATAGAATCATTAGCACTCTTGGTATTATATCACTAGCTGCATTAATACATCATCTCATCAATGCTCATTATAACTCGGGATTACATGTATCTACTACAACACTCATGTTTCCTATTCTCATGGGCAAGTATATGGTTCCTCATCTCGATTTTTGTGTAGGCATTTCCCTGTAATCTTTTACAGCCTGTTAAACTAATCCGTGATACGCTTAACCACTTTTATTACCAATTCTAATATTTCTCTACCCATGACACCTCATTAACTCTTTATGCGTATGTATTTCCTTACCTTTAACGCTTCCGATATTAATCATCAAATTGAACATCATGCTCCATAAATCCTTAACACAATTCCCGGATACTTAATCGTTTACATAGATCACTCAATTACATAATCATGATTATCCAGGACGGGTAATTTGCTCTGATACTAACTCTGAGAACTATCACTGATACTCTATACTCTCCTTAACTCTCAGTCTCTAATGACACTACTCCTAGAATCATTGGTACAAGGTACTATACTAAGGGCTAACTCTAGATTAAAGCCTACTGCTCACATGTCCAACTAAGAAACACTTACAACTCACTAGCAACACAGTCAATACTAATACAAGACACAACAAAATTACAAGCCACTAATTATCATACTTAACAAGAAATCCTCAAGGAATAGGAGCTCAAGGACTGAATTGAGGACAGAAGGTATCTTTACTGCTAGTAAAGAAAGAAGCGGTGGAACAAAGTCCTGGAATAACAGAAATAGATAAGTCTTGGGATGATATTTTAAGAACCAATTTAGGATACAACCTGATAATCATACACGTCTGTCTGAAATCATGACACTCAGAATCCTCGCCACGCCAGTAAGCATAGATGCGATAAACGATAGGTTTCGTAACTAAGGTATGCACTCCATAGTCATGTCGTCTAGAATCTTCGCCACGCCAACCGGTATGGCTGCGAAAGACTCTAAGCTTCATAACTATAGTATGTACATCCAAGTCAGGTTCCTACGTTCTCGTCACCACAGCTAATATGGCTGCGATAAATTCTAGGTTCCATAACCAAAGTAGACGTTTTACCTTCCTCACTGTCCTCATCAATATATGTCATCAGATGATACCATAAATCCTAGTCCGTAAAAATTCATCTCAATTTGAAATCAACTCAACAACGATACCAGGAATTAAAGTTAACAACTCGTCAACAAGAATCAAAACCAAGAATTTAATTTAAGAGCTGCTCAACAAGAATCAAGTTCAGTGACAACAAGCGAGAGCGGACGGAAACCAGGAAAGATTTAAATTGAAAATAAGATTCTCATGGGGTCATCCCAGGAAATCTTTCAAGAATTTGTGATTGAGTATCCTCTCTCATCCTAGTATCCTATGTCCTATATTTAATAGCAGGTACGCAATAGTACAACTATGACGTCGCACTACTACGACATCGCACAACTAGCGAAGTCTGACCTGCATGGGCCACCACTAAAATGTGTCACAACCCGTACCCGGTTTAGGGGCACGAGAGCGTAGGTACGTCCAGCCTACGCCGCAGCATCGGCGGTAGAACGCTGTCTAGGTCAAGTACTATCTAAACAATCTCACGCTAGTATCCAACTCCATAAGGAGACGTGGATAACATAAAATAAATCTAGAAATACTCAATCACAACTACAGCACGATAGGAAAATGAAGAAATAAAAGAATACAACACAAGTCTAATGACACAATAATCATACCTGCAATCATTACTTCTAATCCCCAAGTATGTCAGAGCCAGTCTACTAAGGTCACAGTCTGGAAAAATATTTTCCAGTCAGGAAGGAGCAAAGTACATCTCTAAATAGCAGTTCTATATAAATGACATAAACTATGTAGCAGTTCTAGGTGGAAACATACCAGATGCATGTATAAGTACGAGAAATGTACAATGAGAGAAGTACTGGAAATACTGTAAGTAATGCAGGAAAAGAAACAATATGTCCATGAGCAAGAATTCTATGACTAAGTGTGTGAGTACTAGCTTTAACATGTGATCGGTTTGGGACTAGTAAACTCATTACATGGGTTAGTAGGGCTAACCGATGTAACAGTGAGGAGACATGTAAATGGTCAGGCCGCACCCGACGTGAGATATGGGGTGAGCTATGGTGCATATAAAGTTGGGTATGATCACATATCTACACTAAAGTACTCCCCAAACCCCCGACTGGTATAGTAGATCCAATCATGGTACGCTATGGCACAGGATTCCCTAGGAAGGTAGCAAATCTCCCCGGGAATCAGTGTCTGTACATGCACAAGATAACAAGGAAAACAAGTCTTGTACAAGCTACACCATGAATAAGGAATAACATCTCATGACGAGATCCGTGTATACCAATCCGTGTAACCAACGTGTCAGGAACATGGATATTTACACTAGATACAGTGAACATAGGAGATATCATAAATTAGAAACTAATCAGAGAATGTACTCGCCTTGGGTCCTTAGCTGGTGAATATACCGAGATCCTGTTCCAGAGTGTCCCCTGGGTAAACCAACAGTCCTATAAACATATCACAAGCAAAACCACATTTGCATCAGGTGCTACACTAACACATCACAATACATGAACTCAGGGCTCTGCCAGGTATGGCACTAGGCAACTAGGATCATCTAGTAGGGATACGTATATAAATACACATATTATTAATTATCATTAATACTTACAATATATATTCATGCACCAATTTAAATGTATTTACAATATATATATATATATACAATATATACATATACTAAACATTATATATTTTATACCAAAATAATACGTATACTATTTTATTTTATCTACCAAAATATGTATATATCATATATGTGCAAAAGTACATTTTAGAATATACATATACATATTGTCAACATCATTCTTAAACATACTAATATTGATTCACCAAATTTATTTTATACCATATAAAAATACCCAATATACATACATATACAACTAATTATACATACTTAGTTATACAATTTTATTAATAAAAATAAATAATATACCTATTCATATTTTAAATATATACATATACAAATACGAAAATATAAATCTTCATATACATATTTATGCCAAAATACGGTTATATATACATATACTAATTTACATAATCAAAACCCTTATATATAATACATAACTAAATTTACACATACTAAATAACTAATTTCATACACTAAAACAATAAAACTAATTATATTTTATTTACTAAAATAGTTACATGAAATCACTAACTAATTATATGAAAATACTAACTAATTAATTAATAATTACTAACTAATTAATAATTAATTACTGATTAATAAATTAATACTGATTAAAACTTACTTAACTGAATAATTATAACTAATATAATTAAACTAATTGATTAATTATAACTAATTAAGAAATAATTAATTAAACTAAACTATATAAATTTACTACTAATTAAGAATTAATTTCTGATTAAAGATAATTAAGTGATTAATAAGATAATCAAATAGGCTAATTATAAGTAAAATTAATAACCCTAAACAGTACAGTTCCCAATCGAAAGAAAGAGAAGAGGGAAGACTCACGATGGGGGGATTTTCCGTCGCCGGCGCGGGGCGTCCGCCGGGGTCGGCGCAGGTGAGGCGGCAGCGGGAACTCAGCGAGGAGGGGATCTTCTGCGGCGGCGTCGACTCGAGGCGGTGGCGTCTGCTCGACGCGGCGGTCTGCTCGACGCGGCGGGGCTCTGAAGCGACTGCGGGTGTGCGTCTCGGGCGACGGCGTTCTGTCCGAGGAGGCGGGCGCTTCGAGGCGGCGGCGGCTTCGTCTGGTCGGCTTCAGCGGTGGAGATCTCGGCGGATCTGGGCGGCCACGGCGATCGCCGGAGTTAGGTTAGGGTTAGGGTCTGTCGTGTGTCCGGGGGTCGGGTCGTGTCCGGGGCTGGACACGACGGATCTGCTGAACTGTGAGGGACGTGTCCTGGTGTGTCGGACACGGGGTTGGGTGTACTGTGGTGGAGGTGGATGTGTCCGGGTGTGTCGGACACAAAAATTTGATTGTAACGTTGTAACCGGACACAGGAAATGAATGGATACGATGGGACACCCGGGGTCGGACCCGAGGCCAACACGGCTGACACGGTAATGATGGACACACGGACACGAGCACACAAAAATTGTGGTGGCTTTGGCTTTGGGAATTGTGGAGGCTAGCTAGTAAATTGGAGATTTAGGGTTTCTTGGGAATTGTGAGAATGAGAACTTAAATAGGGAGAAGGGTGTGTGGGATAAAGGGTTGCGGGTTGGCCCAATAATGAATGGTCCAGAATTAATTAAACGGGTTTCTCACGTGGGGAAAAAATGAGGGTGTGAAGGCTAGTTAATAGGAAATGGCAATTTGTAAAAATAAAAATAAAGATTATAATTTCAGAAAATATTTTAGGAAAGCTATGTAATTTATTTATTTACTATCCCATTAAATATAAAAATTATTTTGAAGAACAACTAGTCTTTCAATAATTTTTATTAAACAAATAATTTTATGATTTCAAGCCAAAAATATTCGAAGCTATAGTATTATATTTATATCATTATTTCTCTATTTATTTATTTTGTACTACATCGTCACTTAGGAAAAAATGATTTTTATAAAGATTTTTAAATTACCTTCTAAAATCAAACATCGTTCAAAATCAAAAAAAATTTCAAGGAGAAATATTTTATAAAACTTGATATTTTAAAATAAATTAAAATCTAATTATTTTGGAAATTGGAAATCGGAGGTTACACCATATAGTACTGCATAACTAACAAGTACTAATATATCTATCTAACTACTAGCTAACAAGGTATAACTAACTATCTAGGTATACTAACTACACTAATAATAACTACTAAACATCTTAACTAACTAACTAACCTCTAAACTCACTGAGCTAAACCATTATCTGTTGCTGAACCCCTGATCTTTTTTATTGCTGCTACTGTGTTGGGTTTACTTGCTGCTGTGCATGAGGCTGCACCTTGCTATGTTCGAGCATTACTGCAGTATCCTGCTGCTGTGCAGTTGGCCACTGCACAGTTGTGCTCGAGCTGCACTAAAGGCTTTTTCTATTGCTCTCCCCCTTGCTGTTGAAGCTGCTACTGCTCTTCCTCTGTAAATGCTACTGCAGTTGATGCACACTGCACTGGTGCTACCCCTTGCTGTGTACTGCACTGCTAATTGATGGCTGAAACATGCTGTTCTACTGCAGGTTGTTGTGCCTGTTGATGCATGTTCACTGTGCTGATGCTACACTGCCAGTGCAAGCCTTGGCTTGCTGCAATACTACCGCACTAGCTTCCTGCCTCTCCCTCTTGCTGTGCTAATCAGCAGAAAACTGCTATGTCTTCTCAAGTCCGAGCCCCCTCAACACTGCCACTCACTAGCACATACAACCAAATGCACACACATACATGTATATATACTCCTATACATGTATCAACCTATGTATATATCAATATCCTCGCATATATATATTTATATATATATATATATACACAACCACAAATACACATATAGATATATATATACACTCATACATATATACATATATATATATTCAACAATACATATATATACATATAGATATATACACTCATACATATAGATATAGTATTTTATATATACTTATACACATAGACATATAGCTCAATATACTTATCTATACAATATAATATAAATACATACATATTTACATATCTATCATACATTATATCTAATACATATATATACACAAGTCACATGCATTTAAGGAGCAATGAAACAAACACGTGGAGTGCACCGCACCTGTATCACACTCATTCTATGATACGCTTATGATATGGCTCCACCACATAACCAAACGCATCCTGAAGCATACGAGCAAGTCTAGATTACTAATTATAAATAATACGAATAATAATTAAATCAACTACATGTCCGTGTCAAGAAGTGACATTCACAAATCTTCTTGTCGGAGGAAAACCCCAAAAAATAATCCGTATCACCAAATTGACGAGATACGACCTACACGTACACAATTGTGGACAAAACACTAGTCACACACAAGCAAACACATATCAATTTAATCTAATTGACCAAATAACAAACACAACATGTGCCAATCTCGGAGTTTCCCTAAAATTGACACAAAAACACACATAACTTCCTTCATAGGCCTCCTATGAACCTAATTTCAATTCCTATGGGTAGCCTATGCATGTGGGGTGGTTCCTTATGGTTAAATCTCATATTTAAAGTCTACTAAGAGAGGAAAAACTAAAATATACCTATTGAGAGATGGATTCCCAATAAAAATCTCCAAATGATGAATGTAGCTCCCAACTTGTAGATCTTAGCTCCTTCTTGTAGATCCTTGCTTCTTTCTTGTAGATCCTTCTTGTAGTAGCCTCCAATAAAGAATATAAAAGAATTTAGGAAGAAATTGCGTAGGGAATGGTAAGGGAATGAAGAAATTGGAAAGGAAAAAAATTCTAGATCTAATTGAAATAAAAATGAGAAGAGAGAGGGACTCTCTCTTCTCCTATGGTGGCCGGCCCTAACCCCTCTCCCAAGCAAATATAAAATATCCAATTACCCCTTAGAGCCTCTCATGAAAAAATTAATTAAGGAGGGAAGGTTCTAGTCTAATGGTTTCACTAATTAATTCATCCTCCTAAAGAATGGGCCTAATTATTAGGCTCAATCTAAATTAAAATAAATGTTGGGTTCATGCATCTAAATTAATTAGTTAGGTCCACTATACAAGTCCAAAATACTCTAGCATCTAACAATAAATAAATAATCACACATGCACAATATTAAATACAATACTCCTAAAATAAAAATATTTGTGTCAATTACCAAACTATTCTTGATAGAAAATGTGAGGGTGACATCTAACCTAACCCATAATCCAAATTTCAATATTATATCGAACTCCTTACACTCAAATTTTTTAATATTATCCTTGAATTTCTTGAATTATATCTCAAAAAAATTTAAGATTATCCGCAATTTTAAAAACTTTCAACATTATCCTCAATTTTTTTATTAGTAATCAAATATGACAACTTCTACCCACCTTAAAATTCTATCCATAAAATAAAATCCTCAATTTTTAACTCCTTCAAAAAATTAAATAAAATGTATCATACTTTCCTCAAAATCAAATATTCAGATATTAAAATAAAATTTTAATCACTTCCCAAAAATCTTTATAGCTTTGATTATATTTATTGAATTGGATTTTAATCCTCAAAATTTTAAATCCATAAAATCTCAACACTTCAAAATTCTCAAAACTTGAAATTTAATTCCATTCTTCAAATGTAAATTTCAATCCATATCTTGTCAAATAAGTATAATGATAATCTTCTTAAATTACTCAAAATTTAAACACAAATCTAATTATATCATAATCTTCAAAAAAAAACTTATGATTTAACAAAATCGTCAATGCTGCCATACCAAATTCTCAATTTTTTATTTAAATTATTGTTTATCCTCGAAATTTAAACTCCATAAAATTTAAGTTCTTTAAAATATTTCAAATTTAAATTTAAACCCATTATATCATAATCTCCTCAAAATTTAAATTCAATAAATCTCTAATTTATTAGTCGAAAAATCTCTAAATATTTCTAAAGCACCAAAATTTAATCATTTTCATATTCAACAATTGATTAACCTTAAAAACTAATTTGCTAGTCAAAAAATCTACCCACCTTAGATCAAACCATCTTATCGAAACACAATATTATATCATCACATAAAAATATCTCACATTCATCTAAAAGGGTTACCTCAAAATTTCACATATGTTCCTATCTTAATCACATAGCCTATGTAACACCCTTAACTACCCAAGCAATTAAATAGAAATAAGGACTTATCTATTGTATACTTAGTCCTAGTCATTCTCCCAAATTCAAATCAATCCTAATTTATGAATGAGCACTTTCTCCTAAAATCTTGTCACTAGTCGTAGGCTCACAGTAGTACAACTAATCCTAGATACTACTACGATATCACACTATTTGCGAAGACAAGATCGGCTTAGGCTACCATAAAAATTTGTTATGACCCGCACCTACTTGTTGGGATACGAGTACGTGGTCAAGTCCAGCCTATACCACAACATCGACGGTAGTACATTTTCTAGACCTCAATAGCAATTTTAAACTAAATACATTATATTTAATCATAATTTTTATCTATTGTTCATTAACAACAAAAATTTAAATTACAAATCCAATAAATATATTTGAACTATAACTTGGGAACAAACCCGCTAACCATCAAATTTAAGAAACTACTAAATTATCTAAATTCTAATATTGGCCTCCAAAAATATCTCATCTCTATCAAATATCCAAAGAGCAAGATACCAAGTCACCTAAAAATGTTTACCCAGTCAGGATGGAACGAGTACAATTTATTGCATGCAGTTCCAAATATATGATAGCGACTATAAAAATAGTGAATAGTCCATGATGAATTAAGTAAACTAAAAACATGACATAGAAAATAAAGTGGAACATGTAACATGAGCTATATGATACATGAAGACAAGTAAGGAATGGAACAAGGAGACTATATCTATCTAAGTGTATTGAAGTACACTTTTTAATATGTGTGTATTAAAGTACACTTTTTAATATGTGATCGACTGGGTAACTACACCACAAGGTCTACATAGGATTTAGCTTAATCATACGTAAGGTGTATGACAAGCATCCTCAAGGTCTAAATAATCATGTAAATATAAAAACAAGATCTATTAGTCTGATCAATATCTACTCGGTACATCCCTACCCTAGCTAATATACATGGATCCAAAATTTTGACACATTAGTCATAAAGTACAAGGGATACGAGCATGGTGATCACAACTATATGGCATACATAAAAAATAATATATTAGAAAAATAGGATCCATATAGTACTATCCATGTAATGATCATATAAAGAATCAAGTATCACATTAATAATCATGCAAAAATAGTAACTAATAAAACTGGAAATAAATAAGAAGTGTACTCACCTGTCGTCCTTAGCTGCTGGTACGGGTACGATACCGAGTCCAATCCAAACAACCTATTTATGAATTACTAAAGTCAATATGTGATTGAACCCAATGATAATCCTATCCCTTATGTTTTATACTAATCTACATCTACTTGTAACTTTATTCTATTGGTGAGACAACTATGGTTATATCTATGAATACTTGTAAAAACTTATGTTGTGCAGTCAATCCCCTACTTGTAATTAATATTGCACCTACTAAACTTATTTAATAAATTCTTGGATTAAATTATGTCGTAGGACTTCGTGTCTTATTTCCGAAACTTCAGACGGATCATTTTTCTGTATCAGAAAACTCCCTGAATCACAAAAATACTTAAACGCATTCATCTTTCGGACACCTGACACTCAAACAGTTCTACAGAAAGTTCTAGATCGAATTTGGCCTATTAATTTATATTTTTGGAATACTAACTTCGACGAAGTTTTTTTTTTAAAAATTAAAGATTAAACAAAGTTATGAGTTTCGAGTTATGGCCTTTCTAATTTACGAAGTCTGGCTGCTAAAAATGAGGCTGAATTATGTAACAAATTTAGACGATTTTGGAAAAAAGAACACATGTATGCTTTTAGTTTATATAAAACCTAATTATTAGCCATTACTCATGATCTTCTCTAATCTATTTTTATGTCTCTAATGGTTGAATTCCTATTTGTTGGATCTACATGGTCTAGAACCATTTAAAGATCAAGAAGAAGAAGTTACCTTTTAGGAGATCAAGAACTCAATGGAGATCCAACACAAGAGGATCAAAACTTCTCCACAAACTTGATCTCCTCCTCTAGCACTTCTAAGATTTAGAATTTGATTTGGAAGAGAAATGAGTGGAGAAGAAGAATATTAGGGTTTGGAAGAAGAGATGAAAGGAAAACTATTTTAGTTCTTGTAAAATTATATATATATATATATATATATATATATATATATATATATATATATATGGAGGGGGGATTATAGTTGGCGACAAAAAGAGGGTAAGGGATCGGGTTTTTGAGAGGGGAGGTCGGCCTATTGGGAGTTGGGTGGTTAGGGTTTGTTTGGTGAGTTTAATTTATACAATTACCTACCTACCCTCAAATAATTAATATGAATATGAATCTAAAATGGAATACAATCTCCTACTCCATAATATAACACAATTACTTTAAATAAATCTACATAATATACTATATTTAATATAATTACCTTAAGTAGAATCCATATAAATATTTACCTTAAGTAATATCTAATTAATATCATTACCATAAGTCAAATCTAATTAGCAAAATTAACTAATAATTATATTTAACATAAAATAAATTAATAGCCAAAATAAATATCTAAAAATCTAAATATTTTGGGATACAGAGGTTACAACCTTGCTTTATTTGAAGTCCAAAGAAGAAAGGGAGTTATTCCATCATACTCATCACAGATTCATGGTGCATGACTTTAGCAAACTCTTCACAAAGTATTTTGTTAGTAGAACATAAATTAATATCATCAACATAAATTTGGACTAAATAAGATGCCACATTGAGACTTAATGAAAAGATTGATGTCAATGTTGCCTTTGGAAAAATCATGTGAAAGCAAAAGAGTACTAAGACACTCATTCCAAGCACGAGGAGCATGTTTGTGGATATAAAGAGCCATACGTAGTTTGGAAACATGATCCAAAAAATAAAAATTCTCAAAATTGAGAAGTTGTTCTATATAGACTTCCTCCTTAATAAAATCATTTAGAAAATTACTTTTGACATCTATTTGAAAGGGTTTAAAATTATTAAAATAAGCAAAAGTACAAATTATTCTAATAGACTCTAAACGAGCAACCGATGCATAGATTTCTTCAAAATCGATATCTTCTTCTTGATTATTACCTTGTGCAACCAATCTTGCTTTGTTATGAGTTACAACACCATGATCATCAAGCTTATTTCGAAATACACATTTAGTCCCAATAATAGGATAGTTATTGGGTCTATAAACTAAATCCCAAACTTGGTTTCATTCAAATTAATTTAATTCTTCTTGCATAGCAAATATCCAAAATTCATCATGAAAAGAATATTTAATATTTTAAGGCTCTATTTGAGAAATGAAAGCAACATTGGCACAATGATATTTTATAGAAGATTGAGTGTTACCTGTGTTAATAAATCACCAATAATAAGCTATTTGGGATTATGAGAGATCAATTTTTACTCCTTAGGTAAGCCATTTGGAGATATTTCTATAGTTGGAGTGACTTCGGATGGAGTGGTCTCAACCTCACAACTTGGTAAAGGAAAGCATCCTTTTATCTAAGTGAGGTGTCTTCCAAAATGTAAGAAATGTTATCATCATCGGTAGAACTAGATGTGGAGGTGTTAAGTTCATCAAAAGAGACATTAATAGATTCTTCAACCACAAGGCTCCTTTTGTTGAAAACAGGAAAACCTTTACTATGCATTAAATATCGAAGAAATATACCTTTATTGGCTTTTTCTTCAAATTTGTTTAGATTATTCTTGGTATTCAAGATAAAACATTTACAACCAAAAACTTTAAAAATATTCAATAAAGGAAATATTTTCAAACCAAAGCTCATATGGGGTTTTATTATAAATAGTTCTTGGGACCATCCGCGTAAAATGCTGTATGTCCAGGCCGCTTCAGCGTAGACGGGGTGCTTCATCGCCTCCATGGCGTAAAACTCATCCGCTTTCAAAGCAGCGTTTAAGCGTACGAGGAACGCTTCGACTTCCCCGAAATGAACCTGTCAAGTCACGCAGTGAACCTGACATCTGACTCCTGACAAAAAGTGCTGCACGGCTACCCAGACGACGGCTGGAAAGATGGCAGACCACTCGGGACGCGCCCCACAGTATGATGGCGGATCTCTGCATTTAATGCAGATGATTTGATTAAATATCACTGAACCGTCATTTACTGACATCCCCTCAGCGGAGACTGCTTTTACACATATAAGGGGATACGCTGCCTTGTTTTACACAGGCAAACGCGAACTATTTATGCTCCGCGAAAGACAAACAGACTGCCACGTCAAAAGCTGCTCTTCGTACAGGGCTCGAGGCACGTCTCTGCATCGAATGCTCAGAACGGTGGCAGGCCTTCAGAATACGTCTCTGCAATTAATGATGATGGGGGATCTCTACATTTAATGCGAGAGATTTGATTATATCTCCAAGAACCATGATTTCGGCTAAAGACATCCACATCACCTCGGCTTCTACGCCCATTCAGCTTTTTTGACTGTTCGGCCTCTACGACCACTCTGGCACGTTACGCAGCGGCCTCTATGCCCATTCAGCTTCTGTGCTCGCTCGACTTCTACGCCTCGTCAGCTTCTATGCTCGTTCGGCTTTTATGCTCATTCGGCCTTCTGTGCTTATTCGGTTTCTATGCCATCAGGCTTCTACGCCTACTCGGCTTTTATGCCTACTTGGCTTCTACGCCATGGTGACAAACATTGGCTTCTATGCCAACCTCTTCTACACGAGGGATACCTACCTACGTGGCTTCTACGCCGTGATCTTCGTAGCGATTATACGCGTTTTGTCCCTTAGTTGGACCCGCGTCACACGCTCATTCAAAAGATCATCTATACGCAGGCTTTGGTTATTTTAACCGTTGTGTAAAAGGGTGCTATACTTTCCACTACTAGGTTTCTACACCGATTGAGTGGTCACTGTCACCAAAACTCTATAAATAGAGACCTCTATCAACAGAGGAACAGGTCAAAAAATCGAACAAAGGTCGAGACTTCAAAAATCGAACAAGATCGAACCTCCAAAGAGATCGAACCACGGGTCGAAACATTGGAGATTAAGGAGAGATCGGAGAGTCTTTGAGATAGAGAGAGAGAGAAGCATCCAGAGCTCAGGCGAAGAGTAGCG
Source organism: Iris macrosiphon (assembly GCA_036927795.1). Classification (NCBI taxonomy): domain Eukaryota; kingdom Viridiplantae; phylum Streptophyta; class Magnoliopsida; order Asparagales; family Iridaceae; genus Iris; species Iris macrosiphon. The sequence continues at coordinate 123,173,760 of JAYESA010000019.1, forward strand.
ATCGACGATATTGGCATCGTGCATCCATCCTCTTTTGCCACCGACGAAGCTACTTTTCGTCTTCCACGGCACTTCTTCACCATCGTGTAGTCCAAGGGCTAAAGTGATCGACTGTAGATCAGACACCTATAGCAATCATCTACCCAGATTAAATAAATTATACTCCCACATCCTCGTATAAGATCAAACTGTACAAGTTTGTTTGTAAACCAAAGAAGGCGGGTTTCGTGCAAACCTCGTATTATATACATTTTGTTCTTTCGTTTAATACCACAAACAAGATGACGACTCTGCTGGGGACATCTTTCTTTTTTGATGAGGAAGCGATTGCTCAACACGATGCGGTATCCGTGGGATCCGTGAAGAAGACACTGGTCGTCCAGTTCGACCAGTTTGCCTACGAAGACATGCTTCGGACAGGGGGTAGCTCTCACTCTCTCTCTATACAAAACAACAGGAAGCTGCGCAAGGTCTGGATGCCCAAGACATCCTCTACCATTCCTATGGACTCTTCGATCTCTCCGTTTTCTCCGACCAATGAGGATGTAGCATTGCTCCCTTCGTACCCTGCACGTAAAAATCAGTCTCCCGCTACGCGCAATACAGACAAAACTTCGGGCAAAGCCTCAGCGCTAACCCAGAAGTATCCACTGCGCTCTACGCGTAGAAACCAGTCTCCCGCTACGCGCGGTACAGACAAAACTTTGGACAAAGCCTCAGCGCTAACCCAGAATTATCCACTGCGCTCTACGCATAGAAACCAGTCTCCCGCTACGCGCGGTACAGACAAAACTTTGGGCAAAGCCTCATCGCTAACCCAGAAGTATCCACTGCGCTCGACGCGTAGAAACCAGTCTCCCGTCCGTGGTGGAATAGACAAAACTTCTGATGATGCCTCAGCGCCAAATCGGAAGTACAAAGCACGCTCTGCGCGTAAGACAATATCTGACCTCTACGGGGAACCAGATGACACCTGTGATCTCCGCAAGGGAAAGCAAGCAGCGAGCTACTTAACTTCTCGACATTCATGCCAGTAAGAAAATAATCTACCCACCCTCCAAATTACGCGAGAAGCTGATAGCCGCCTGAGGACATCCTCAGCCTTATGCCAACCAGAGCGAAGCTCAAAACTACGCCAGGCGAAGTCCCTAAGCATACAGAAGGCTCGATTGACGGAAAGACGCACTCTTCGGAGATTATCCGCCACCCAGATGGACAATCTTTTGTATACGGGTGGCACAAGGAAGACTATGGTCCCCATCGTTCGCATACCTACCACGACGAACCGAAAGAATGAGCAGTCTTCTTCGTCTTCTTCTATAAATTCTCCTAACCTACGGGATTATCTAATCCGAAAACGCAAAAACAAGAGTCATAAACGGACTTCAGTTCCCCTAACGGTCAAACGCGGGGAGATCTTCTGGGAAGATACGTCAACGTCTAATATCGTCATAACAGGTGGACCACATGAAGATTCCATCTTTATTATTCCACCAACTCGCAACGATCAGCATCCAATAATCTTCGGTCGCAAACGGGATACCCCGATCATATAGAAAGAATCTCGCGAGTCTGAAACTGGCAGGATACAAACCCACCGATATAGCCCGCAAGCATTAAATATTATGCGAAGCATGGGTTATAATTTGAAGCTGAAACAAGGCCTCAACAATGGAAAAGGTAGACGAACACCGTTGCGGGGTAATTCTCACCATCAACAAGCTCGTTTCGGGTTGGGATATACTGCATCTCTTACAAAACCCAAAACTCCAAAATCTAATCCTGTACAACCAGAGGCGGCTCCTGCTGAATCAGTTTCTATGGCCGGAGGCCGCGGCATGTCTGGGGTAACTCACCTCAACAAAGCAAGGCAGCATCCAAGGCTAGGGGCAGAATGTCCTCAAGATTCGAAGATGATGCAACAACGGTAATCTTCCTGGAAGACCGTAAAACTAGGGCATCAGGAGCCCTATGACCAAAAGGTACTTTCTCCTTCAAAGAAGATGACATAATTGAAATCTTCAATATATTGAGGGAGGAACGCAAGCTTCAGCTACCCGACATCAGATACCCTGAGAGGGCCGGCGGAGTCAATGACCCTGATTATTGCCTCTTCCATCGGTACACCCATCACCCTACAAGGGCCTGCTATGTACTAAAAGGGAGAATTCAGGAATTGATCGACGCCAAGGTCATCACTTTGCACTTATAAACAAGGGAACGATCACAACAGAAAAATACCAGACGGTTGCCATCTACACTTGACACCCATACTTAGTCATAAGTACGCCAGAAGTGTTAAGTCCACAAAAAACTGCCATGTCCATATCACCTCTGAGCAGACGTGTACCTCCATCTCCAAAGGAGTCACGATCAAAAGTTTGTCATATTCATATTACCTCTGAATAAACTTTCGGCTATCCACTATCTTCTGATGTAGGTTGCCATCTACACTTAACACCCGTACCTAGTCATAAGTACGCCAGCAGTGTTAAGTCCACAAAAAACTGCCATGTCCATATCACCTCTGAGCAGACGTGTACCTCCATCTCCAAAGGAGTCACGATCAAAAGTTTGTCATGTTCATATTACCTCTGAATAAACTTTCGGCTATCCACTATCTTCTGATGTAGGTTGCCATCTACACTTAACACCCGTACTTAGTCATAAGTACGCCAGCAGTGTTAAGTCCACAAAAAACTGCCATGTCCATATCACCTCTGAGCAGACGTGTACCTCCATCTCCATAGGAGTCACGATCAAAAGTTTGTCATGTTCATATTACCTCTGAATAAACTTTCGGCTATCCACTATCTTCTGATGTAGGTTGCCATCTATACTTAACACCTGTACCTAGTCATAAGTATGCCAGCAGTGTTAAGTCCACAAAAAACTGCCATGTCCATATTACCTCTGAGCAGACATAAGCCTCCACCCTTGGTCGTCAACCTTCGGCGCAACAAGCAGCCGACTGATGTAAATACAACCAGGAACGGATTTCCAGATGATAATAAACATCCACTTTTCCAGTATATCGACGCTCGGAATCTAAATCAGGAATCCTCTCTTCATGACGATATAGAACCTATAGCACAAAAATTCTTGGAAGCTATAGATTCCTATCATCCATACATATGGGAAGTAGCGTCATCATCCAATGTCGTCACGACATATTGACCACATGAGGACTCTATCTTCATTGTTCCGCCGGCCCGCAGCAGTCAACATTCAATAGTCTTCGATCGAACGCGCAATGAATCGACTATACGAGAAGATTCCTTCAATGACGATGTTGGTGAAGTACAAGTTCACAGGTACAGTCCGCAAGCCTTAAAGAATATGCAAAATATGGGTTATGACTTCAAACTGAAGCCAGGTCTTAACTATGGGAAAGACAGACGAATATCGCCGCACGGCAATCCCCGCTATCAACAAACTCGTTTCGGGTTAGGGTATGCCACCTCCCTTACGACTTCCAAGTCAGATGAGGACACCTTTTCTCCTTTTCAAGACGGCTCGTCCCCCTCCAACTCATCTCGTGCTCTCGAGCAAACATTACCAGTAAATATGGTAGTAACGGATCCCTTCGAATCAGACGAAAAAGAATTCGAACTATTTGAGAATGACGTTTGGGCTCAGCAAATGGATACTCAGTGGGAATTCCGCTTCGAGCAGAGAGAACCTCCCACCAAAGATGAAGTTATCCAGATTGATGTTGGGGATAAACTTTCACCAAAGCCAATATTTATCAGTAACAATCTTTCCCCAGCTGAAAGGGAAGAAGTCATTCAACTGATAAGAGAATACATGGACGTCTTTGCGTGGGATTATGAGGATATGCCAGGACTTGATCCAAAGGTGGCTACCCATAAACTCAGCATATTGCCCGATTCAAAGCCTGTAAAGTAGCACCAATGCTGGTTCCGCCCGGATATGATGGACGCCATTGAAGCTGAAGTCAAAAAGTTGATAGCCTACGATTTCATCCGGGAGGAACAACATCCCGACTGGGTCGCCAATGTTGTCCCGGTCATGAAGAAGAATGGGAAAGTGCGAGTCTGCATCGATTACCAAGATCTGAACGCAGCCTGCCCCAAGGACGAGTTTCCTCTTCCCATCACAGACGTCATGATCGATAATACCTGCGATTTTGAACGTATGTCTTTCATGGACGGATTCTCAGGATACAATCAAATCAAGATGCATCCTGAAGACGAGAAGCATACTGCCTTCCGGACACCACTGGGGGTATATTGCTATACGGTCATGCCCTTCGGGTTAAAGAACGCCGGAGCTACTTACCAACGGGCTATGAGTAACATATTCCACAAGCATTTACGCAAAACAGTAGAATGTTACGTAGACGATATAGCTGTCAAAAGCCGTCTCAGTGTCAATCACATCCAAGACTTAAAGACGGTATTTGAGCTGATGCGCCAACATCAACTAAAAATGAATCCTACAAAGTCCTTTCTGGGTGTATCTAGTAGCAAATTTTTAGGATTTGTCATTACCGCCAAAGGCATTCAAGTGGACCCTGATAAAGTCAAGGCCATCTTGGAAATGCGACTACCCCATAATCTGAGGGAACTCAGGGGGTTTCAAGGTCGTCTGGCCTATATTCGGAGATTCATATCCAACCTCTCTGGAAGATGCCAGCCTTTTTCTCGCCTCATGAAGAAAGGTGTATCCTTCATATGGGACGAAGCCTGTCAACAAGCGTTCGGGGATATCAAGCGCTACCTTACTAGTCCGCCAGTTCTGGTGCCTCCCGTCGTAGAAAGACCATTCTTCCTGTACGTTCGAGCGATGGACCATTCTCTGGGAGCTCTTCTCGCGCAGAAGAACGATACGGGACATGAACAGGCTATCTACTATCTAAGTAGAATGATGATCGGAGCTGAGCACCGGTATAATCCGGTAGAAAAAGAATGTTTGGCTCTGATGTTCGCTATCCAGAAGACGCGGCACTATGTCACCGGCCAGACTATTCACATCATCTCCAAGATCAATCCTCTTCGGGTACTGATGAACAAACCAAGTGTTCTTAACTCCCGACTCATAACTTGGGCGATGTTATTAACACCATATGACATGGTGTACGTCCCTCAGAAGTCTGTCAAAGGCCAAGAATTGGCTGACTTCTTAGCTGTTCATCCGATCCCGGAGACCTCCAAATTATACGAGGACATTCCCAACGAAGTTGCAGAATGTAGTTCCGCAATAGAAGGTGACGCATGGCAGCTGTTCTTCGACGGCGCCTCCAGGACTGTTCCCATAGGAAACGTAGTTTCAGGGGTAGGAATTGTCCTGGTTACTCCCGATAAACTCGTCATCTATCGAGCATACTCTCTTAACGAGCCCTGTTCCAACAATGTGGCGGAGTACAACGCTCTACTAATCGGGCTCCAAGTCTCTAAAGAGTTGGGGGTCGAATCTTTGGAAGCTTTTGGTGATTCTCTGCTTATCGTCAATCAAGTCAGGGGAATATATGAAGTCCAGAATCCATACCTCATCCCCTATCACCAAACAACGGTCGAGATAGCCGTGACATTCAAGAGGTTCTTCCTAGAGCATGTACCTCGATCTCAGAATCTGGAAACCGATGCCCTAGCCAGTCTAGCTACAGATTTAGCTACTCCTATAAGAAGGCAGAATTTGATAATCCTTCTTAACAGGGATCTATTTTGTGTGAAGAACAACGCTCACATCGAACGCAGTTACGCTGTGAACACAGATCCCCCTACGAGAGATTGGAGAAGTCCCTTTACAGATTTCGTGGCATACAGAATCTTGCCGGAGGACCCTAAAGAAGCAGCATCCGTCAAAAGACGATCATTATGCTTCTACTTCAATGCATCTTCACAATGCCTATATCGCCGGACCTACGACAGACTGCTATTGAGATGTCTCTCTAATAATGAAGCACAGCAGATTATCCGCGAAGCTCACGACGGCGTATGCGGGGCACATCAACCTGGTCCTAAGATACAGGATCGTATCAGGAGAATGGGCTATTACTGGCCCACTATGATCGCAGACGCAATCAAGTATGCCAAACGATGCAAGGCCTGTCAGGTCCATGCAGACTTCAGACACCAGCCGTCTGAACATCTATATCCTACGATTGTATCCTGACCTTTCGAAGCATGGGGTATGGACATCATTGGTCCTATTCACCCGTCTTCTTTCAGAGGTCACCAGTTCATACTGGCCATCACGGATTACTTCTCCAAATGGGCAGAGGCGATCCCTCTCGCTGAGGTAAAAACATCCAATATGATCAGCTTTATCAAGCATCACGTCATTTATCGCTTTGGGATTCCCCCAAGGATAATCCATGAAAATGGGCCTCAGTTCATCAGCCAAGCGTTTCATCGATTTTGCGATAAAATCGGATATAAAATGTTGCCTCAATGGCGTATTATCCAGCTGCTAATGGTTTGGCGGAAGCCTTCAACAAAACCATTATCAAACTCTTAAAGAAGTTCATCTCTTCGAACAAAAGAGATTGGAACGAGAAGCTGGGAGAATGACTCTGGGCATACCGCACAACGGTCCTAGCACTGACAGGTTGCACCCTGTTCTCACTGGTCTACGGGAGCGAAGCAGTTCTTCCCATCGAAATCCAAATCCCGTCACTCAGGATAGCAGTCGCCAATGAGTTAACTCGGGAAAAGAATGACCTTTTAAGGCTTCAAGAGCTAGAAGGATTAGACGAGAAACGCCTTCAAGCTCAACAGAGCATCGCGTTCTATCAAGCGTGCATTTTCAGAGCTTTTAATCAAAAAGTAAAGGAAAGAGTGTTCAAAGTTGGTGAGCTAGTCTTAGCTGTGAGAAGGCCAATGATTCTCACTCACAGGAGCAAGGGCAAATTTTAGCCCAAATGGGAAGGCCCCTACGTAATCGAGACAGCGTTCTCAAACGGTGCTTACAGGTTAGCCCAGCCTAATGGAGACCTACTAATGGCTCCTATCAATGGCAAATTCCTGAAAAGGTACTATGCTTAACCTCCTCTGCTCAGGTGGAATAAAGGCAAAAATCTCATTCTGACAAAACTACTTCCAAAACGAAACTAGTTGGGTCGTACTCTATCATGTCCATATGACCCCTGAATAGAGGCGCCCTGCTAAAGTTTACCGAGAGACTATCACGTCCATACTACCTCTGATAGTACTCTCACCCAAACCCGTCATTTACATTCTGAAATGACGGGTCCACAAAGTCAGATAAAAAGCCTCTTTATTATTCTCCAAAAAAGAGCGAAAGTACATTAAAAAGCAAAAGCAAAAGTACATCATGAAGGAGGAGCGGCCAAATCACGAATCTGCTGCGCCAGTCTGGCCATCTTCTCATTCCTGGAATCCAAGACATCAGCGCGGGCCCGCTCCAGCCGTGCCTCGTCATTAATCAAGAGGGATAGCTCGGCTCTAGCTTGAAGGAAACCAGCTCGGGCGATATCCTTTCGCGCCAAGTTCTGTTTGGCTATGACCAGTCGGCCATTCACCACATCGAGACCTTCTGACGACTGAGAAGCCCATTCCCTTGCCTGAGCAAGCTTCGTCTCCAGTTTAAGGACCCTCGCTACATTCCCGTCATGCTCAGCCTTGCACTTCGTCTGAAGAGCAATAGCCTCCTCCAAGACGACCTTTCCTTCATCCATCTCCCGCTGATTTGTCTGGAGGATTTTATTCAGGTCTTCCACCTTTTCAACAAGTTGCGCAGTCAAGGAGTCGTATCTAGCCTGGACTAAATCGCCAATACTGCCTTAGGATAGCTGCGAGTATTCGTTAATGGGTTGCTCCAAACCATTAACTACCTCCGCCAGGGCGTCAGCTAAACCAGTATCGCCAAGGTCCCTGATCGCCTCTATCAAAAACCGAAGGGACCTCTTCAGGCGCTCAAAATTCATATTCTTCTCCAACACCATTGATATCAGCGTTTTCAAAGTGTTGTAGAAGATACTGGTATACTGCTCGGTCAGCGCAGCTAGGCCGGAATGCACGCTGGGAGTGGCTGCAATATTGTCGAACCTCGCTCCAAAGGCAACCACAATCGACGTGGCCAGAGTCCTCGTCTCAATAGGGGGTGCGACAAGAGAGGAAGCGCCAACCCGCATGCTCAAAGGAGGCATTGTCGCAACGACAGGGTCGTCCTCTTGAGGTATCGAAGCCTCGTCGGCAGGCGAGCCAGCACCCGAAGAGGCTTCCCCTTCAAAACCAGGCACCTCCATATCAACGCCAGGACCTGACACGGAGCCGAAGGACGCATATACATTGCCCTCCCCGAAGAGGTCGTCCCCTGAGAAGAAGACAAGAGGAAGTTAATGTCAAACATGATGTTAATTTTCCTAAAAGAATAGGCCCGAAAAGACGACAGTGATGCTAGACAAGCTGTCATACCTGGAGACAAGGGCCTGCTAACTGACACTGGCAAATACTCTTCCAGGTCTTCGCCAAGATCCACTTGAGGCTCGTCAACTAGAATCTTGTTAGAACCGCTAACGGGCACGGCAGGGGCCTCTCCCAATGCTAATCCGGACAAAGGTATCTGGAGTCTTATAACCAGCCTCTAAGGTAACTTCGTTCCACTACCTGAAGCAGTAGCAGCGGTAGCAGCCTCCAGCTGAGATTCTCCAGCGCCACCGGCCAAAACTGTAGAAGGTTGCTCTCTAAAAGGCAAGGAACCCCCAATCAAAGAATTATCCCCGACATAGGGAGAAGCAGGCTCACTTCCAGGAGCCTCAATGCCAGGAATCAGGAGAGGACGAGTAACCATCCTCTTCGTCCTCTTACGAGGGGAAGCCTCCTTCAGAGCAGAAGCCCTTCGTTTCCCGGAGACTACCAATGCCCCTGCAGGCGGAGGTATTTCACCCCTCGGTACCGATACGAGAGGCTCATCCGGAGTAGCGGACTCGTCACCCTCGTCAGAAGAAATCGAGGGGACTTCAACCCTTCCCCCAGGTTTGGAAGAGGGCACCCTAAAACTTCCACCAATATCAAAATCACGATGGGAGGTGTTTGTTGCCACATAGAACAGGGCATACGAATACAGGATGCACAGCTCCGTGGAGGGTGTGACGAAGGGCACAATAAAAATTGCCCCGGTGCAGCCCATGATAAAATATCGCCATCCCCTCGCTCCATCGATGAGTCCACCTCTGGACATGAAGCTGGTGACGGTATTGCCCACATGCAACTGATCATACCCAAACTGCCTAGCAAACCGACTAGGCAGGTAGGGTTCGAAGAAGCAGTGATCTTCACTTCTGTACAGCAGGTGGGAAGGTCTAATGCAGACCAACCAATTGAAGGCTTCAGGAGAAAGAGTGGTCATATCTCTACCTGAGTCCTCAAGCCTAATCCCCGATTGGTTGCGATGAACAGAGGGGACACTGCAAAGGAGCTTCCAGTTGTGACCGCAATGCAGCACCCGCCGACAGTCTAAAACTGTGAGCATATTCCAAGAGGATTTCTTGTAATTCAGCAAGAAACTCCCCCCCAAGCTACTGCCGGAACCGGGAGACATTACCCGGGGGTTATGGAGAATTAACCATCCCATCAAATACAAGTATGGTAATTCCACCCGGGGAAAGCTTTCACGCCGAGCTTCATCAACAAGCAGCGCCTCAGTCATCGCCCTCAGGCCAGCTTGTATGCGGCATACCATGGCAGGGAGCAAGCCCAGTCTCGCCCCAAACACCATACGCACTGCAGGCCACAAGATATTGTGGTGAATACGATTCGCAGATACGATGTCGGGTACCACCAGTCGGCACAGCCATATAGAAAGGAAGCGAGCCAGTTGAGCTTCCTTGGATAGAGCCCTGCGACAATGCCTCAGATAGCTGTAGGCCTTAGTACCTGCAGGATATTTTCCTATCCCTTCGACGAGGATCTGATCCGGAGCCCTAGCTTCTTCCAGGAGATCGTCGACTTCCTGAGCAGTCAGCACGCTCAGAGGATTCACAGGCTCATCCTTGACTTCTAAGACTTTCTCTGGCTGAGCAGCCCTAGCACGGTAAAAAAAGAGGTAGGACGTCCATTTACTGGTGTGAGCCAAATCTGAAGGCTCAGCGTAGAAGGCGGTGCAAGCAAGGTAGTGGCACATCAGCTCCTGATACACTTCCACTACCCGAGGGTCTGAATCCCCCAACTCCCGGTTCGTGGGAACATACTCTTCGTACGGAGTATCCCCCATCGGCAGTCTCGAGATCTCTGCCATCTCGTGAAGGGCCAATTCCAACTCCCCCAGCGGAGTGGCAAAAGTTCCGGTAAGCGGAATATATCGCTCCATCAGTGCCAAAAACAGGTTAGGGTTAGGAGGCAACCCAACGCTGGTAGCACTCACAGCTGCCAACAGACCGATGTTCTCTAACTCGATCCGAAAATGCTCCAGGGCCCAATCAACTAAGCGAGCCCATCGAAGATTTGTTGGGGTCATCCACCCATTGCATCGAAGATTCGCCTTGGGGTATACTCCTCCGCGCCCCATGAAATCATTGCAAAAGGTCGGCAATTGCACCGACTGGAGCACCAAGCTATCTTCACTCGGGACACTGCCCGGGTACAATCCCCTGAACAACGTTACATGACCGGAAGGGCGGCTGACAAATAGGCCAGATCCTTTCTGGTAGAAGATCTTTCCCGTCCTACCGTGAAGATCGGGAGTCAGCATCCACGACATCCTCCGGGGATGAGTAGCATGGGAGAATGCCGGGATAGGATAATCTCTCGGCATCTTGGGCAGACTCAAGACCAACTTCCCGGCAGGGAAAACCCAGAGTTCTTTCTTTGGCTTCGTCTGGGACTGCTTATCAATCATGTCCCCGAAAAGAAAGGTCGACTTTATATACTGGTCTCCGTCTACATACGTCAAAGGCTCTCCATTAATCATGCTCAGCAGCATTCGCTCGCCCTGAGCCGATATCATAATTGTCCTTCCTTCGGGGTACTGGGGCACGGAGATAGGAAATATCACGTGTGACAGATCCACCAAATAGTTGGAGTGCAGCATCCCGGCGGCAGAGCCCATCACTTCAGCCAGTGGAGACTCGTACAAGTTAAGTGCAAAAGCACAGAAGAAATACGTCAGTTCCTGACTAGACATTTTGGGACTTGCAGCATCCGCAAAAAGAAAAAACAATAGTCCGTGCTCTACGCCGAGACTGTGAAACTTGAGCCTTTACGCTGGAATCCATTTCCTTGAAAAACGTAAAATTCAAGGTTGGCAGTATACGGTCTGTGCTTTATGCCAGATTGATTAAATTGAGTTATTACGCCAGGATTTCCATCCACGAGCATAAAACTCAAATTTTAATGGTATACACCAAGTTTTCGGCAGTCAAAGCTTTTTACGCTCAACTGCAAAAATCTGGAGTTTTTACGCTGATACATTAGGAATGTGGGCGTAAAAGATAAAACGTCTCCGTGCATCATCTTCCTCAAAGAGGCTATCAGCACAAAAGACGACCTAGCGCGGTCACGTTTAACGTGTGTGAAGGATTTTTCAGTCATTCTCATTCGTCCCAAAAGCTCTACCTATCAGCCCGGGTGCACTGCTCGTCGGCGGGATGCTCGGCTCAGAATGGGGTTCGCCCTGTCCAACCGGCGGCACTCCTGCTTGGGAAGAAGAATGAGAAGAGGAATCAATCTTCTTTCCCTTAGAGGAGGAGGATTGCTTAGAGGCCATTACTGGAAACTTTGAAGACTCAGAGAAGACTCGGAGAAGAGCTCGAACAGTCGGAAGCTTTCTTTCGCAGAAGACGGATGAAAAAATTTTCTCTCAGAAAACTCGGGATATATATAGAGTTCGAATGGACTCCTCGAACCCCGAACCAAATCTCCTAATTAATATTCGGTTATGATTGGGTCCTACGTCAGCCTATTATTCAGAGAAGGCGGACAGTCAGCGAATACGAAAAGTTTTTCGCGTAAAGCAGGTCAGCAGTTCTTACGCTAAGGAGCTTTCTACACTCGACAATAACAGATCTACGGTTTTATGCTCGCAAGCTATAAGTCTATGGTTTTATGCCTGGATGCCTTTGTGCTCGGTAGCTTTTATGCTCGAGAGGCCATAATCCTACGACTTTATGCCAGCAGATAATAAATCGATGATCTCACGCTCGGTGGTACTTAGTTTATGCTCAGAAGCAACAGATTCGCGACTTCACGCTCGGAAAAAAAATTCTTTTCAGAAGCTACAAATCTACAGTTCTACGCTAAGGAGCTTTCTACGCTCGACAGCTACTAATCTACGGCTTTACGTTCGACGGCTACAAGTCGGGTTTTACGCCCAGATGCCTTTGTGCTCAGTAGCTTTTATGCTCGAGAGGCTACAAACCTACGACTTCACGATCAGGAACTACAAGTCTATGATTTCACGCTCGATGGTGTTTAGTTTATGCTCAGAAGCTGCAGACTAATGATTTCATGCTCCACGACTTCTCACACATCTGAAGGATAAGCCGGCCAGATCACGCGTACATCTGAACGGTCCTCAAAAGCGGTCAATTGTAAAGAGTTTACGTAGAAGATACTCGTTCTTGACCTCAAGATATCCCAAGTACCCGAAGCATATAGAGTTTAACATTGAAAAACTACTCTTCTTCATAGGTCGATTCGAAGTTCATCCAGACTCCAGTCTGAATATTTCATCTATCAAGATGGCAACTCAGTTTGACAGCCATTTCTCGACCCTGTCCCAAGGGATTTTTCTAGAAATCACTCTTGAAGAAGATGTCTGAACAAAGAAATTCTGTTCATCAGAAGCAGCAGTTCAGAATTCTACGCGGTTCCTCACCCCTAAAAACAGCAGGACGGTTCGAACACTCGAATGCTACAATGGCTTTCTATGCATCTTTAGTTATGCGTAAAAGACAGGACAGGACCTAGAACTCTTTCTAAACAGAGTCGGCATAAAGAATCAGACGTGTCAAAGCTGCACATATTCATACTTCACAGCAACGTATGGCAAGATGATCATATGAAGAAGCAAGACAATTTTATTAAAGATTAAAGTCATGATTATATATGAGGGAAATCCAATCTACAAGGGTTTTTTTCTTCATTTTCATGATTATATCTGAGGGAAACCCCGTCTACAAAGGGCTTCCTCATCATCGTCCGAAGATCGCACCGAGAAGCTGTTCTGACAGGTTCTCACATTGGTGAAGGTCTTCCTCTTCTTCCAAGAAGATGATCAGTGGCGGGAGGATACAAAAATGGGCATAGACCCATCCTCCAACAGAAGGAAAGCAGAGTAAATTTGCTGTCCTACAGACCACCGCCGCTCAAGCCGGGACAGAGCTAGTCTGTCTGACTCTCGTCACCGGAGGTAACGGGAGAAGGCGCCACTTGCAAGCGCCGTGGTGGAAAATGATTCTTCGTCTCTCCCGAAGAACCACCATACAAAGTTACTGATTATCCCGAGCAAGGGAGGCTATGACATCCTTCCATGATCCATCGCTGCAGATGAGACTTGCTCGAAGACGTCGTCTTCTTCGGCTCCTTACATGCTGGAAGAACATGGTCATCTTCTTCCACAGATCGACTCGACGAACTCCGGCGATCATTCTTGTGTGGCGAAAGGAATGCGGGGAGAACAGGTTAAACTTCTCAGCCTTTTATAGGCGAGAGAGGTCACACCGGTCTCCAATAAATCCGCCATAAAGTCAGCATCGACCATTTCAACGCTCCATTCAGAAATGTTTTGAGTTACGAGGAGCGGTTCATGCTTCATTCAAAGCGTTCCAAATTCCGAAGAAATTTGAAAGCTTTGAAGGGGGTCTTGTAGAAGCATGAAAAATATGCTGGATAGCTCTACGCAACATGGTGATGCAGGGCAGCGTAAGCAGAGGACCTCAAAGCCATCAAGAGTGCAACGGAGCTTTTCCACTGAGTACGGCATAAAATATGATGGGACCATCCGCGTAAAATGTAGTATGTCCAGGCCGCTTCAGCGTAGATGGGGTGCTTTATCGCCTCCATGGCATAAAACTCATCCGCTTTTAAAGCAGCGTTTAAGCGTACGAGGAACGCTTTGCCTTTCCCGAAATAAACCTGTCAAGTCACGTAGTGAACCTGACATCTGACTCCTGACAAAAAGTGCTGTACGGCTACCCAGACGACGGCTAGAAAGATGGCAGACCACTCGGGACGCGCCCACAGTATGATGGCGGATCTCTGCATTTAATGTAGAGGATTTGATTAAATATCACCGAATCGTCGTTTACTGACATCCCCTCAGCGGAGACTGCTTTTACGCATATAAGGGGATACGCTGCCTTGTTTTACACAGGCAAATGCGAACTATTTACGCTCCGCGGAAGACAAACAGACTGCCATGTCAAAAGCTGCTCTTCGTACAGGGCTCGAGGCACATCTCTGCACCGAATGCTCAGAACGGTGGCAGGCCTTCAGAACACGTCTCTGCAATTAATGATGATGGCGGATCTCTACATTTAATGCGAGAGATTTGATTATATCTCCAAGAACCATGATTTCGGCTAAAGACGTCCACATCACCTCGGCTTCTACGCCCATTCAGCTTTTGTGACTGCTCGGCCTCTACGACCACTCTGGCACGTTACGCAGCGGCCTCTATGCCCATTCAGCTTCTGTGCCCGCTCGGCTTCTATACCTCGTCAGCTTCTATGCTCGTTCGGCTTCTATGCTCATTCGGCCTTCTGTGCTTATTCGGCTTCTATGTCATCAGGCTTCTACGCCTACTCGGCTTCTACGCCATGGTGACAGACATTGGCTTCTATGCCAACCTCTTCTACACGAGGGATACCTACCTACGTGGCTTCTACGTCGTGATCTTCGTAGCGATTATACGCGTTTTGTCCCTTAATTGGACCCGCGTCACACGCTTATTCAAAAGATCATCTATACGCAGGCTTTAGTTATTTTAACCGTTGTGTAAAAGGGTACTGTACTTTCCACTACTCGGTTTCCATACCAATTGAGTGGTCACTGTCACCAAAACTCTATAAATAGATACCTCTATCAACAGAGGAACAGGTCAAAAAATCGAACAAAGGTCGAGACTTCAAAAATTGAACAAGGTCGAACCTCCAAAGAGATCGAACCACGGGTCGAAATATTGGAGATTGAGGAGAGATCGGAGAGTCTTTGAGAGAGAGAGAGAGAAGCATCCAGAGCTCAGGCGAAGAGTAGCGATCGACGACATTGGTATCGTGCATCCATCCTCTTTCGCCACCGACGAAGCTACTTTCTGTCTTCCACGGCACTTCTTCACCTGTAGTCCAAGGGCTAAAGTGATCGACTGCAGATAAGACACCTATAGCAATCATCTACCCAGATTAAATAAATTTTACTCCCACATCCTCGTATAGGATCAAATTGTACAAGTTTGTTTGTAAACCAAAAAAGGCGGGTTTCGTGCAAACCTCGTATTATATACATTTCGTTCTTTCGTTTAATACCACAAACACTTAAGCCAAAATATTTTGAGTTTTGAAAATAACCCATCCTTGTTTCAAAACCAAGCTAGCCCAAACCAACCCAGCCCAATTCAATTCTGACATATTTTTAAACATTATAACTCGGCACGAATTTGGTGTGAGTTGGGACCGAACTCAATTCCCAGACCCAGTAAACCCTTGCAACCAGTTCTTCCTGCTGACTCGGCTCCAACGTTCAAAAATTCGAACGTTTGGCATCTGAATTCCCCCCCAACTCGGTTTAAATTTTTTCTATAAATAGAGAAGGAATTCACCATTCCTATTAACTCAACTCACTTTTATTCTCTTCTCTATTTTACTCAGTGCAATTCAAGAGCCTTTTCACTTTTCAATCTCAAGCTATTTACAACTCCTAAGCCTTAAGTTTCAGTGCATTCTTGATTAGAAGTTTTCAAGAGTTGTAAAAGAGCTTGTTAAGAAGTTCAACACTTCAACTAGAAGTATTTGAGCCCTTTGGATAAAAACTCATGTTTGTACGAAGTTGCAAGCTTTGGATCAAAACTTGTGTTTCACTTAATAGTGGATTTCAACTCCGAGCTAGAGTTCTCGGGACTGGACTAATCCTCTCAGAAAAAATTAGTATACATCATTGTGTTTGCGACTGCTTCTCTCTCTCTTTCTCTTTCTCCTTACTGTTATTTTATACTTATATTGTTAGCTAACTGTGTTAACTTTTTATATTAGGTAATTTTATTTTGATGCATATAAACAAACTATATTCACCCTCCCCCTCTCGAGGTTCTTATTCAATCCTACAATTGGTATCAGAGCATGTTATATTATACTTGTACTTAGACTATACACTCTACGATACACATGGCTAACATAAAATCTATCTACATAGGATAGGGCCAATCTACAAATAGACCCCTACTATTTGATGGAACTACTTACACTCATTGGAAGACACGGATGAGCTTTTACTTAAAATTACTTGATTTTGATCTATGGTCATTTTTTATTGACGGCTACAAAAAGCCATAAAGAATTATTGTAGATGGTGCACTTATCGATAAGCCACATGACAAGTACACTGATCACGAAAAGAAGCAAGCTAGTTTAGATCTCCATGCTCTTAATGCTCTATTTTGTGCACATATTGATAGGACATAATTCAACAGGATATAAACTTGCATGATGTCACATAAAGTATGAAAGCTACTTGAAGTCACACATGAAGGGACATCACAAGTCAAAGAATCAAAGATCAGTCGTCTTATACAAGAGTGTAAAGCCTTCAAGATACCAAACGAGACCATTACGCAAATGTTCACTCATTTTTCTTCACATTGTAAATCCTTTTTCATCTCTTGGCAAAGCATACAACAACCACGAGAAGATTCGTAAAGTTCTTCGTGGACTCACCAAGAACTGGAACCCCGAGACGACAATAATCATTGAAGGGAATGATCTAACCACAATGTCACTAGAGACGCTCATGGGCAAACTAATGACACATGAGCTGGACCTCCAAGACTTCGAAGAGTCAACGTCCAAGGAGAAGATGATTGCCCTTAAAGCACAACATAAGAAGATCGTCGATGAAGACTCCAAAGATGACGACTCTGGTGGTGATGAACAAGCTCTCATGGTCAGAAAATTCAAAAAGTTATTGAGATTCAACAAAAGAAGAAAAGACTACAACAATGATGACGAAGAGCAAGTCTACTAAGGATACAAGAAGAAATGACACATCAAGAAAGACTGTCCGTCAGCATAGAAGGGAAACAAATATAAAAAATCTTCAAAGCGACCATCCTCCCCAAAGTATTCTAACACAAGCATTTGGCATAAAAGCGAAGCCAGCGACTCAGACAATGATGAATCATAAGATGCTGCTAATGTTTGTCTAATGGCATTCAGTAAGGTATTTGACAACCCCCTATATGACGACTTTACTTTTGATGAATTGGGTAATACTTTTAGTAATCTTCTTGATAACCATAATCTAATTTTAGATAAATACAAGGACACCAAAAAGGAACTCGAAGTACCCAAAATAGAGATTAATAGATTGTCAACACTATTATATGACATTAGAGAGATACAATCATCTAACGACACTAATAAATTGCCTGCTATTAGATTAAAATTGTATGAAGTCCTACTTAGTATTGAACAAAAAAACAAACACTATGCTAAGCTCATAAACGAGTATGCGTTAGAGAAGAAGAAAAATAGTTGTACACTTATCAGAATAGATGCCTTGATTGCTAAATACACTGAATTGTATGACCCATCCAAAAAGTTAGAAATTAGATTAGGAAAATAACCTATATAGACTGCTTCCCAATCTAACATGAGTCACTCAAAACCCAAGGACACTCATAAGACACAGCCCAAGAAGGCTAAATCTTCTAATCATGCATTCTATTACAAGTATCCACCCACTTCACATAAGACCATAAAGCATACTCTTCATACCAACAATACTTCTTATCTTCATGCTAAATGTCATTATTATGGTACTAATGGACATATTTCTTTATTATGTAGAATTATAAAGTTGGTTAATATGAATGTATATAAGTGGGTACCAAAGACTAACACACCAAGACCCTTTATGAAATGGGATACATCAGTAAATTGTCTTGTAGGTAGACTGTCACGACCCGCACCCGGATGATCGGGACATGAGTACGTGGGTACATCCAGCCTACGCTGCAGCATCAGCGGTAGAATATTGTCTAGGTCAACTATCTATAGCTAGCACGTTATCCAACTCCATAAGGAGACAATAATAAAACAACATATAACATACTCAATCACAATAATCTAGAAGAAGAATAAATAGGAAGGATAATCAATAAAATTTTATAAGAAAAGAACTAGACAAGATATAGAAAGGAACACTAACTAGAACTCTATAAAAGTCACCTATAGTCCACAAGGTAATAACAGTCAGTCTATAGCACCATTCTGAAATCCCAGAATGTAGACCACAACCATCACTGGAAAAATATATTCAGTCAGGATTAGAGCAAAGTACACCTCTAGCAGAAGCTCCAATAAATGATAAAGACTATGTAACAGTAAATAGAGAGTATATACAAGATGAATAGAGCATGGCGGAATATACAAGAATAAGGAAATACGAGAAATACATACAAGAGATATGAGCATCATATACATACAAGAGATATGAGCATCATATACATACAAGAGAGATGAGCATCATATACAAGAATCAGGAAATACAACTAACTAAGTGAGTGAGTACTAGTTTCAACATATGATCGGCTTAAAAACTTGCACAGGAATATGGCCTGGTTAATCATATATGCGTGTATGATTAACAATAACAAGGAACAAGAACTGCAACCACAAGAACTCTGGGGTATGATCATATATCTACACTAAATACTTCTCACCCCCGACTGGTATAGTGGATCCAACCATGGCACGTTATGACACAGGATTCCACAAGAAGGACGCTAATCTTCTCATGAATCAGTGTCCATACATATACAAGAACAACAGAGATCATATAAGAAATATGTTAGGAACTACCAGGAATAAAATCTCATGACGGGATCCAGGAATACCAATCCATGTAACCAAGTGTCAGGAAATCAATAATATCTACACTAAATACAAGAAACATAGAGGATATCATAAACAGAAAACTATCAGAGAATATAATTGCCTAAAATTTGAGATGAAGTATCAACCCATATCCGGAACAGTGCCTCGAAGACCAAAATATGGAATATTACATCAATACAAGGTTTTAAAATGATAACAAGTTAAACTAGTTCAATTCTAGGTCATAAAGCCATTTCTAGGTCAAAATAGTCAAACTAGGTCAACTCTAGGTTAAACTTGGCCAAACTAGCTATTTCTAGGTTGTATGAGTCCATCTCTAGGTTATTGTTTCCATACACTATGTATCTAGTCTCACGACCCGCACCCGAAATAAGGGCACGAGTAGTGAGCAACGTTCAGCATACGCCGCAGCATCGACGGTAGAACAATGTCTGGGTTAACTCTACTATCTAAACATCTCATACAATATATATATATATATATATATAGTATATGTCAATCACCTCAACTTCAAATGGAGTAATAATATGGTATAACTATACTCAATCACAATGCAAACTAAGGAAGATAAATCACGAGAAGGAAAAGAGTCACAATACATCTACAAGTATGAAATAATATATATATACATGCCAATAACCTCAGTAAAGTCTAAAATAAGTCTAAACAGATAATTTAAACCTCCTCAAACTCTGGTACTAGGTCCTCCTACTCTAAAGGAGTATCCACTAATGGTACGCCATCCTGCGGCCCATAGTAGGTGGGACACTTGTCCTCAAGCCAATCATCTGAAAAATATATCCAGTCGAGATTAGAGCAAAGTATATACCTCTGAAAGCAGTTTTAAATACATAATTGAGCATATATAACAGATAATAGAAAAGAATACAAGATAACTAAATATCAGAATGAAATGAACTAAAGTGAACAGGTAATGAACTAGAATAAAGAATAGGAAATAGAATATCTGCAATGACAATAAATAGACAAAACTAGCTACTGTGCCATAGAGTACAAGTTTCTTATGTAATTAGATTGGGTTGAACACGAATACAATATGGTAACTCAATTACACGTGTGATATGTAATCGACATGTACACGAATATACTTGGGCTTGATTACATAACCAACTCCTACTCCCCCATACCCAACCAATACTTATGGATCCAATCACGACGCATTACAAACACCAATATATACATATTGAACGCGAGCAGCGTATGAACATGAAGTACACTAAATTAATACCCGATACACACGATAAAATATATGTGAAAGAGTACCCGATGAATACGATAAGGGATAACATCTCCAGACAGGATCCATATAGTACCAGTCCGTGAAACCACTATGTCGAAATCAAGTATATAGTTCTATAATATATGATATATACACTATTATGAAATAAAAACTAACAGAGAAATGTACTCGCCTGTGGTCCAGAGAAATGAATGAGTCTCGGTGTCCAAACTGGTGTCACACAGACCTATATATGAAATTTTATGTCAAATTGTCTAATAAAGTGAATAATGCTAAGATGATCTAACATGCCTCTCTAAGTCCATTTCTAGCTTACTAGGTCAACACTAATAAATTCCAGGTAATACTATTCTATACATAGGTTTCTAGGTCATACCTTGAAAGTATTAGCTATACTAGATAATATCACTAAGTATCATGTATATATATTATATAGGCTATATATAACAACATATATTACCTTATTTTATCACTAAATGGCCTAGATTAGTATCTAACACC